>CM054181.1:1347500-1922500 GCA_028829895.1 Sinotaia quadrata | reverse complement strand
AAAGCAAACCAATCGCTTCTTTTCACCTTCAGTAAGACAGGAGATGGGTGTGATGCCGGATCTTGGGTGTGTGACCCTCAGATTAGACAGGGATGGATGTGACAGCCTGTTCCTGGATGTGCTCCTCAAAATTAGACAGGGGTGGGTGTGTTATGATCATGTTAGCCTGACTGTGTGTTGAGAAGAAAGCCTGAATATTTTTTTTTTATATAATTCTTCATACACGTCAGTGGCTATTTCATGAAGCAGCCTGTGATCACAATATGTTGTGAGTTGTTTTTTTTAATCTGACTTGATTTATTCTTTTTCCATAGGACTGATTTACACTTGGGTTGTTTGCTTTATTTCGTTTTAGTGTATTTTGTATTTTATATTTTGTTTTTAGTGTATTTTGTATTTTATATTTTGTTTTTAGTGTATTTTGTATTTTATATTTTGTTTTTAGTGTATTTTGATTTTTATATTTTGTTTTGCTGTGTTTGGTTTGACTTTGGTTTGTTTTGTTTTGTTTGGCTGTATTGTTTTTTATATTTGTTTGCTATGTTTTAATATTGGAAAAGAATATTTGGAATGCTCGTAAAATCAGGCATATGAAAACTTTTCTTCATCTGTCGAATATTTATTTCGTTTCATTAGCATTAAGATAATATTTCGAAAAAATCTGAGGTGCATGTAGTTAGCATTATTAGTTTACCTTCAGTTTCAGTTTCTTTTAATTTTGTTTTGTATTTTGCAAATTAAAGTGATAATTGGAAATTAACGTTAAAGAACAATTATACTAACTCTCTCTGATAACGCAGAATGCATTGTGGGAAATCGTATGACCTAGTAAACAGCGCAGACAAACTGACTAGATTACATTGTGGGAAACCGTATGACCTAGTAAACAGCGCAGACAAACTGACTAGATTACATTGTGGGAAACCGTATGACCTAGTAAACAGCGCAGACAAACTGACTAGATTACATTGTGGGAAACCGTATGACCTAGTAAACAGCGCAGACAAACTGACTAGATTACATTGTGGGAAACCGTATGACCTAGTAAACAGCGCAGACAAACTGACTAGATTACATTGTGGGAAACCGTATGACCTAGTAAACAGCGCAGACAAACTGACTAGATTACATTGTGGGAAACCGTATGACCTAGTAAACAGCGCAGACAAACTGACTAGATTACATTGTGGGAAACCGTATGACCTAGTAAACAGCGCAGACAAACTGACTAGATTACATTGTGGGAAACCGTATGACCTAGTAAACAGTGCAGACAGATTAGATTACATTGTGGGAAACCGTATGACCGTGTAAATAGTGCAGACAAACTGACTAGATTACATTGTGGGAAACCGTACGACCGTGTAAACTGGTAAATAACAGGAACATATTCTAGTCAATGAGTCTGCGCCGTTTACTTATATGAACAGATCGATTTCACGAATTCAACAAATTATTTTTCTGTCATGTGGCGAATGGCAACGCTGTCACGCACCAACTCTGAGTGGCTTCATGGCAAATTCACGTCTGTTACACTGTTATCTACTCTGAGTGGCTTCATGGCCAATTCACGTCTGTTACACTGTTACCTTTTCCTCAGACCAACACTTGTTTTCTCCCTCATTTGCCCACACAGACAAATAACTTCAAAGATGTCAAACGGTCACTCATTGGCTGGAATGCAAGCTTTAACAAGGTTAATGAATTAGGATAAACGATGCATTAGCGTTTATTTTCTAGATATTACATAACGGATATTCCTCTATTATGTCATTCCAAGGGGTGTCAGTAGTGGTGTTGGGGTTCTGCAGGAGTCACATCTGAGTCACATCTGAGTCACATCTGAGCCACATCTGAGCCACATCACGTTGCAGTAGTAGTAGACGGTTTGTTGTGCCCTTTGTACCTTTGACAGTATAATTAATCCAAGCTGGACAGCAAGAAATCGCAAACTAAGGTGGACAGCAAGAAATCGCAAACTAAGGTGGATAGCAAGAAATCGCAAACTAAGGTGGACAGCAAGAAATCGCAAACTAAGGTGGACAGCAAGAAATCGCAAACTAAGGTGGACAGCAAGAAATCGCAAACTAAGGTGGACAGCAAGAAACCGCAAGTCATGCTGTCTGCAGTGTCACATTTGGTCACTTGATCAGAACTAAGACTGACTTAGGATTTTGATTAACCAAAATAAAAGACTTTGCTTTGCTTAACGTAATTACATACAAAACAACGGAGATTACAGTTTGGTTTGCTTGATTTTTATTTAGAAACAACAGCATCAGAACAGCTACATTATTAGGATCAATGGATTTAACATACTTGAAATCCATTCTATCCACAAAGTAGCAAATAATTGGCACACCACACTAAATATTTTACGTACCACACAAATATTTTACACATCTCTCGTTGGTTTAAATTTCCTCTCCACGGAGGTCACATTATCTGATACTAATTATTTCGAGATTAATTTAAGGCAAACTTTTCACAATTTCATGGCATTACGACACAATTGGAAAACTTGCTAGATTAGCGATTCCGCACATGTTGCCATAGTTACGCCTCATCCGTATGTAGCCTTGTTCGCCCCATGTTTCAGCCCAACTGAAATGGATAAAAACAGATGAATGACTAAATAGCACAAGCAAATGCTAATGCTAATCATAATCGTAATAATAATAATAATAATAATAATAATAATCACAGACCCGACCCGCTACTAAAACAGCGCTCTTCAGAAGTGCCCACATCCTCCTTAAAACCTTGATCTCCCAGAATCTTGGTAAGATTCCGAAACCCAGGATCACAACCGACAGTCAACAGAAGTCTTGGAAGAAAGACTGAATAATAAAAATAAGTTAAAGAATAGACACGTGACACATTGTAAGACAAATCATTCGAGTACGTTCACTGACACATAAAACATATAGAAACAGTCGTCAACACGTGACACATTGTAAGACAAATCATTCGTGTACGTTCACTGACACATAAAACATATAGAAACAGTCGTTAACACGTGACACATTGTAAGACAAATCATTCGTGTACGTTCACTGACACATAAAACTTATAGAAACAGTCGTTAACACGTAACACATAAAACATATAGAAACAGTCGTTAACACATGACACATAAAACATATAGAAACAGTCGTTAACACGTGACACATAAAACATAGAAACAGTCGTTAACATGTGACACATAAAACATATAGAAACAGTCGTTAACATGTGACAGACAAAACATATAGAAACAGTCGTTAACATGTGACAGACAAAACATATAGAATGGTATCAGTAGTTAACACGTGACACACATATAGAATGGTAACAGTCGTTAACACGTGACACACATATAGAATGGTAACAGTCGTTAACACGTGACACACATATAGAATGGTAACAGTCGTTAACACGTGACACACATATAGAATGGTAACAGTAGTTAACACGTGACACACATATAGAATGGTAACAGTCGTTAACACGTGACACACATATAGAATGGTAACAGTCGTTAACACGTGACACACATATAGAATGGTAACAGTCGTTAACACGTGACATACATATAGAATGGTAACAGTCGTTAACACGTGACACACATATAGAATGGTAACAGTCGTTAACACGTGACACACAGGAATGCAAAATGGATATATGCACACCGTCAGTGACGTATGACAGATGTGAACACAGTGTTATTGACGTCACACGCAGAGAGGCAAGTATATCAACGCACAAGCACACGTTCACTTGACACTAGAACCAACAGCTGGTTATGCTTCCAGCGAATAAATGTTGGTTTTTAGAAAATATTGTTTAAAATAAAATTATTTTATCTACCCTTTTCTGAGGCAAAACACAGATATGTACACATTGACTCTCATCGTGACAAGCACAAGAGCAAAGAACAGATATGTACACATTGACTCACATCGTGACAAGCACAAGAGCAAAGAACAGATATGTACACATTGACTCACATCGTGACAAGCACAAGAGCAAAGAACAGATATATACACATTGTTTTGTCACTATTTAGTTAAAAATTAAATAATTTTCTTATCTCTTATTTTTATCTTCCATTTAGAACATTTCATATGAAAAAATAAGGTGGAGGGTGAAAACTATTATAAAATCAGTTTATCCAAAATTCCATTGTCTAAAATTGAGTCAATTCACTATTTCGATATGTGAAAGGGTCTCGATAAGAATAACGATACGTATAAAATAATATAATAAAATATTTTAAATTGTTAACAGTGATGATATTTATATAATGGATGATGCTACCGTTTCTCTGTTGTGAAAAAGTTCTCTAGATGTTGCGAGGAAAACTGTTCATGCTTGCCTTATCAACATTCTTTGTTTTATTTAATTATCTTCCCTTTTCTTAGCTCGTTATCATTTGATCTCTGCATTGTGTATCATTTGATCTCTTCTTTGCATTATATCAGGGATCTCCAATCTTTGCATTATATCAGGGATCTCCAAACAACGGCCCGCGACGCCCTCTCATCCGGCCCGTGGAGGCCTTTTTGTCTACGGGAAAAAAATTATGGAAATTTACATGTATCCTGCCAAGATCAGCCGCCGCTTACGTGGACGTTATGTTTTTACCGACTTAAAATAGAGGTGTAGTGCGTTATGTTTTTACCGACTTAAAATAGAGGCACGCAGTAGTACGTTATGTTTTTACCGACTTAAAATAGAGGTGTAGTGCGTTATGTTTTTACCGACTTAAAATAGAGGCACGCAGTAGTGCGTTATGTTTTCATCGAATTAAAATAGAGGTGTAGTGCGTTATGTTTTCCAACCGATCACTACATTGCAAAACCTTATTCGCTGCTTACTTTTTCTACTTCCGTTCACAGTCAATGAGATGATATAACGCCATCTAGTGTCGTAGTTTTTAAATGGTTTGCTGCTTGTTCTAGACTTGATTATTTTGATCACAGTTAGCCAGTTGCGGTTGACTGCTATGATGAGGTGTTTGTGCCAGTTAGCGTCTGATTGCAAAACATGTTGCACTCTATTTTATTTAGTGATAATTTCCTTCACGTAATTACTTACCAGTGTGTTTAAAATACTGGGAATGTCGTTAGTTTAGTAAGAATTTTTCGAATATTCTGAAGAGGAAACATTAAAAGCAACAATCTCTCTACCATAAGTGGATATATTTGCACACTATATTCAGTAAGTTTAACTAAGAAATCATAAGAACTTAAAAAAATTATTTCGGGTCATTTGCAGCTATAATTGCGACGAAATTAGTTCGCATAATCAGGTTTTTTGAGCGATATTGTCTGCAAGATACTTTCAGTTTCACTATTTATTCATGTTGAATTCACTTTATTTTAGTGCTCAGCGATGGCCGAGAAGAGGAAAATAAAAACAGACGATGAGTGTCGGCAATGTCAAGAAGAATGGAGTTTGAAATACTTCTTCATCAAATCCGGCGAGAAAGCATTGTGTGTTTTGCAACGAAACCGTGGATGTGATGAAAGAATACAACCTGCGCGGTCATAATCAAAGCAAACATCAGGAGAAATATGCACAGTTGGAGGGTAAAGTCCGTGCCGAAAAATTTTCTAAATGAACAAAATCAATTCACATCTCAGAGGACATTGTTCAGTAAATCCTCAAATGAAAATGAATCCTTAACTAAGGCTAGTTAGATGGCTAAGTTGTAAGAAAGTTCTGAGCAGAGTATTTAAGTTAAGAAAGGAAATAGGTGACTTCCTGGAAAGTAAAGGCAAGCCACAGCCATTACTGTCTGACGAAGAGTGGGTATGGAAATTGGCCTTTGCTGCAGACATAACTAGTCATTTAAATTTTCTTTACCTAAAACTACAAGGAGAGGAAAATCTAGTTTCTGATCTACACACCCAACTAAAGGCCTTCAGATCCAAACTTGTCCAAAGTACAGGCCAACAACTAACGCACTTTCAGCAATGCAAGGTCTTCAAGCCTGAAGCAACAGCTGAGTTCCCCACGTCATTTGCATGCGAGATCATCAAAGACCTCCAGCTGCAGTTTCAGGAGCGGTTTACTGACTTGGATTCAAAGGCAGAAGAAGTGAGACTGTTTCAAAACCCATTTGAAGCAGATGTGGCCAGTTGCCCAGATGAACTGCAGCTGGAGGTCATTGAGTTGCAAGCAAATGACCTCCTTAGGGACAAGTTCAAAGAAGGACTGGTGGATTTTACAAAGTTTTTGCCCAAGGAAGACTTTTCTAATGTCAAAACTTTTGCATCAAGGTACCTTTCAATCTTTGGAACAACCTATCTGTGTGAACAAACATTTTCAAGAATGAAATATGTGAAGAACAATTTGAGAACAACTTGTCCAATGATATTCTCAGGTCACTGTTGATGTTAAGGACATCAAATCTAAAGCCAGAAATGTCTTCTATTTGGCATCCAGGAAACAATTTCACCATTCCCACTAATACAGGTGTTCATGTGTAGTGTATCAATGTGTTATTAAATAATACTGAATAAAATAATATTAAATAAATAATTAAAAACAACATCCATGTTTTGATTCTTTTTTATTTGGATCTCGAGTGTGTAGTCGGCTCCCGAACTGCTGTTTGATAGCTAGTTAATGCGGCCCTCGGGCTGAAAAGTTTGGAGACCCCTGCATTATATAATCTGCCGAGTCATTTTATTATTTCCACCTTTTGAAAGTTTTCTTTTAGTCACAATTTCCTTGATTGCAGTTGTGGTTATTTTATCATCTCTTATGTTTGTCTCACATAAGTACGTGTGTAACTAGACCCACCCACCCACCCACCCACCCACCTGTTCTTGACGATCCAGTACTCGTTGCCACTTGTTCCACCATACCCGACAACCAGCACGGCGTGATTAAGGGGCCGGGTTTTGCAGGTAGTGTCAGTGAATATTCCTGATCATAAACATAATAATTACCTTAATAATCTACTGTTAACCAGTACGTCACTTGTCATTACTTACGTCACCCCATTTTGTTATAACTCCAATACTATAGGTCTAAAGTAGTACTATATTATTATTACTAATTTTTTGCTATAACTTCAATACTATAGGTCTAAAGTAGTCCTATATTATTATTAATAATTGGTTTGCTATACTCCTGTTATCACTGCAAATGTATTTTACTCTGGATACTTTCTCTATTGTACTGTTATATCCGTCATTGCTACCTACTATTATCTATTACTGTCCTTGTTCTTACTGTCATCGTACCGTTACGATTAATATTATGACTGTTACCCTCTTTATTTAGACGTGGTTAGGGAGGCCAGGTTTTTCAGATAGTATCAGTGAATATTCCTGATCATAAAGATAATAATTACCTTAATAATCTAACAATTCTTCTTTTTTTTACAGTATTCTAATTACTATTTCCACATGTCCTCTACCTCTGCTACTACTCAAGCTCTTTCTTCTGCATGTTTGTATATTAATATTCTTCTACTACTTGTCCAACTGTTACAATTACTGACTACTGTTACAATTACTGACTACTGTTGTTTATTACAACAATTTTATTCTATTACCATTCTACTGAAGCTTCTCTATTTCTACACTTATTACTGTAAAGCTCCTGATGTTGCTATTACAAAAGACGACAACAATGATTTGACATTTTCAATGATGCATAGCTCTTACCGCCTCTGTAGAACTGAAAATTGATGGTGACATCAATCGCCACTGAAATGGGTCCCTGTGTGCTCACGGCCCCCTGCAGTTTGCTCTCACTTCCAGTCTGAATGTAACGACAACCTGTCACTCTGACCTTGGCTTTAGAAGGGCTGAACAAGCAGGTTCCGACCTGGATGTGAACTCGCGCATTAAGTAAACATCAATGTACAAAAACTGACACCAAACAACTAAGGAGTGACACCCAAACACCCAATAGCTAATTAGTAACATCCGGTCACCAAACAACTAAGGAGTGACACCCAAACACCCAATAGCTAAGTAGTAACATCCGGACACCAAACAACTAAGTAGTGATACCCTGACACCAAACAACTAAGTAGTGATACCCTGACACCAAACAACTAAGTAGTGATACCCTTACACCCAGCAACTAATTACACGTGTGACTAGCATACTGATTACAGTTGTTACTCACCCCCACCCCCACATACCTTATTTTCAACCAATCACAACAATAACCCGTAAAGAAAAGATTTAGGTGGAAAAGCAAAGGTACTTATAAATGCTCTATTTATTGTTTGTTTATTTATTTTGTCTATCAATTTCTTTTACTATGTACCCCACTTTTCTAAGCCGGGTAAAAAATGTGTTACATCTATATCTGTACATGGAGAGATTTATAGCTTACACGTGGATACAAGTGTGCAAACAGGAATGCCCTCAAGTGCATGAAGAGATTTATAGCTTACACGTGGATACAAGTATGCAAACAGGAATGCCCTCAAGTGCATGAAGAGATTTATAGCTTACACGTGGATACAAGTGTGCAAACAGGAATGCCCTCAAGTGCATGGCTACATATATACGTAACTAGCTAAATGTACACTTCTAAATATTTACCTATGACTGACTAGATATGTGCCTTTAACTGGTTATATATACCTTTAAATTGATATATATATCTTTAACTGGATATATATATATATATATATATATATATATATATATATATATATATATATATATATGTGACCTTTAACTGGATATATATATACACATATATCTGGCTATATACATACCTTTACCTGGCTATATACATACATTTATCTGGCCATACCTTTACCTGGCTATATACATACCTTTACCTGGTTATATACATACATTTATCTGGCTATATACATACCTTTACCTGGCTGTATACATACCTTTACCTGGCTATATACATATATTTATCTGGCCATACCTTTACCTGGCTGTATACATACCTTTGCCTGGCTATATACATACATTTATCTGGCCATACCTTTACCTGGCTGTATACATACCTTTACCTGGCTGTTATACAACCTTTACCTGGCTGTATACATACCTTTGCCTGGCTGTATACATACCTTTGTCTGGCTGTATATATAATATATCTTTATTCTGAACACATACCTCTGCAGTATACGGGTAGTCCGATTCCAGCTCGAGGCCACCCGCACTGTTGATGTATATGAAAGATTTGTCCATAAACCCGCCGTCACACCCATAATTGCCGAACGGCATAGAGCAGTCCACCAGTTGTTGTTCGGACAAAGACACCAACTGACCGTTCACCCGTTTGTACTGACCTTCCAGTGACCCAGTCTGTGTCGTATAAACCAAATTCATTAAAGGAATCTTAAGACATTTCCTATTTTCTTTCTGAAATGTTTGTTGATGTATGTAAAGTCACACTTGTGTTCTTTATTTCTGAGCTGTTTTAAAAGGTCTGACATTATCTCTAGTTGTTAGGGTTGTGTTCTTTATTTCTGAGCTGTTTTAAAAGGTCTGACATTATCTCTAGTTGTAAGAGTTGTGTTCTTTATTTCTGAGTGTTTTAAAAGGTCTGACATTATCCATAGTTGTTAGGGTTGTGTTCTTTATTTCTGAGCTGTTTTAAAAGGTCTGACATTATCTCTAGTGGTAAGAGTTGTGTTCTTTATTTCTGAGTGTTTTAAAAGGTCTGACATTATCTCTAGTTGTAAGAGTTGTGTTCTTTATTTCTGAGTGTTTTAAAAGGTCTGACATTATCCATAGTTGTTAGGGTTGTGTTCTTTATTTCTGAGCTGTTTTAAAAGGTCTGACATTATCTCTAGTGGTAAGAGTTGTGTTCTTTATTTCTGAGCTGTTTTAAAAGGTCTGACATTATCTCTAGTTGTAAGGGTTGTGTTCTTTATTTCTGAGCTGTTTTAAAAGGTCTGACATTATCTCTAGTGGTAAGGGTTGTGTTCTTTATTTCTGAGCTGTTTTAAAAGGTCTGACATTATCTCTAGTTGTAAGGGTTGTGTTCTTTATTTCTGAGCTGTTTTAAAAGGTCTGACATTATCTCTAGTGGTAAGAGTTGTGAAAAGGTTCTTCTAACAAGAGAAAATAATAACACACTTGCAGCATATGTGCTGAGCACGTTTATATCTAATTTCGCGTCTGTTTTTGGCCCCCCCCCCAATCACTAACGAAGGGTGGTTGAGGGTGTGTGCCAAATAGGTGCAATCTGTTTCACCCCCTTCCGCCCCAGCCCTCCTGCCTTCCACTTCAGATGCACCCGAGACTGTGGGGATCCCCCAGAAGCAGACCAAGACTGAGAACATCGTTAAGAAGAAAGGTCTATTGCGGCTTCTGGGGTGAGTGTGAGCGAAACACACCTCGTTTCTGCGAGAATTTATATATATATATATATATATGTGTGTGTGTGTGTGTGTGTGTGTGTGAATGAGGGCTAACGACTTTCATTTGCAGAACTGTAAGTTGAGAATGTGTGTGGAAGAGAGAGAGAGAGTAAACATATTGCTAGACCTGAACATGGTGCCAGGTGATGACATTTTACCTTCTCTCTCTCTCTTTTTGTTCCATTCATGATGAATCTAAGCAAGTTACCTTTGTATGTCGTTAGGACAGAGATATTCTTTGGAACACTTATTGCTAATTAGTAGAGTATAAGAGGCTATTCGAACCCTGACTATATTTGTTAACTCTTATACAAGTTAATTTTTACCTTTGACCGAGTGTTGATCCGCGACGGCTACACCTAACTAAAGCAGATCACAAGCCAGAAGGAGATACCGTTCGACACCTCTGCCACCTGCTGTAACAACCTTAACGAACATCATCACGTGCAATTATTAACCTAAGTTGGCTCTACAACCAGCAACTTCCACAGTATCAACAGCATTAACAAGAGTTCTTTAGTTCTTTGAAAAGTATCACACGGTTGTCAGTAAACAAAATCTAATTGTTCCCATTATCCCTTTGTACAGCTAACCATTACGCAGCCTACATTTGTATTTGTATTTCCTTTCTTTAATGTATTTCTTGATATGTAGCCTAAATTTCTATTTTATTTCTTTTCTTTAATGTATTTGTTGATATGTAGCCTACATTTTTATTTTTATTTCCTTTCTTTAATGTATTTGTTGATATGTAGCCTACATTTGTATTTGTATTTCCTTTCTTTAATGTATTTCTTGATACGCAGAATGTTGGTGTGACCCACTTTTTCGCCTGTCACTTTAATTCAATAATCATGGATGTACATGTCGGGGAGTGGGGGGGGGCTCAGAGATTTATTCTTTATTCTTTATTCTTCTTTCTATCCAGCACGTGTGGCCAGCCAGAAGACACATTTTCGGGCGTAGCCCAAAGTTGCTGGGAGACCAAAGTGTAGCCCAAAGTTACTTGGAGACCAAAATGGATTTTCGGGCGTAGCCCAGAGTTACTGGGAGACCAAAATGTAGCCCAAAGTTACTGGGAGACCAAAGTTTAACCCAAAGTTACTGGGAGACTAAGGTGTAGCCCAAAGTTACAGAGAGACCAAGTGGATTTTCGGGCGTAGCTCAAAGTTACTGGGAGACCAAAGTGTAGCTCAAAGTTACTTGGGAGACCAAAGTATAGTCCAAAGTTACTGGGAGACCAAAGTGTAGCCCAAAGTTACTGGGAGACCATGGTGGATGAAGAATTAACATCCTACAGTTGTAGTAGGGTATAGGGGCGTTTCCTCGTTATGGAGAAAAAAATCACACAGCCCTTTTATTGCGTTTAAGATGACGTATAATGTACTCTGAAACTTAACATAATATTAATAAATAATTAATTGTTGCCCATTATATTTCTTTACAGACATATAGTTGCAGGAATGATTGAAAGAAATATGAGGTAGGAAGAACCAATAATAAGCGAAGAATAAAAAGCGTAATCCTGACGTACCGAGCTGAACGCCCAGCAAGACCCACACTGGCCTTGATTTTTCACAGGTGTGACATAACCCTGAGAACGCCAATCCACGTCATCGAGAGCTTCTGCATTCAAGGGGGACAAATATTGAGAGCACTGAATTCCTCCATACTGTGTGAAGTTGGAAGCAGGCGTCAGTCTGTTGTAGGCGAGGAATTCGTCTTCCGTCTGAAAAAGAAAAAAATCATTTTTTCCCAATTTTAAGCTGCATCATCTGTTACTGTCTTTGGAATGGTTTACTCCGCTGGATTTTGTGTGTGGTTGGTTGGTTAATTGTTTGTTTGGTTGGTTGACTGGTTTGTTTGTTTTATTTTTGTCCTGTTTTTTTTGATCAGTCACAATATCTGAAATGACAGTTATATGTTTAATATGTCGGCAAATGACACTGTAACTCTGCAATATATCAGTTCCAATAAAGAAACGTTTGTTTACATACATGATTTAAGTCCCTAGGTGAAAACCATTCCACATCTTTGACTTCCAAGAAAAGGTCCACTCTGCAAGAGGTTTTCAAAGGGCAGTAAGTAAGGAGTGTTACATTCACTGTCCAAGCCGAGCATCTTTAATTCATGTAGACAGAAGACACGATGCTGTGAGATCAGCGTCTACTTAATGATTGATTTAACTCCGACATCAGTACACGGATTGCTTCCCTTTACGGAACATCACATTGTGACGTATCCCATCATGAAGGAAGAGCATCAAATTGATGATATACACTATACCAGTGCACGAATTAGTTCCCTTGCAGAATATCCAATAAACCCAATTAATCAGTATATGAATTGTCTCCCTTACAGTGTATCAATTTAACTAAATCGCCGCTATATCGCCATGCAGATTTCTTCTCTCACATAACATTTAAAACTAACATATCTATTTAAAGTGTGTATTTAACATTAAAACTAACCAGACTGGATCAACAATTTGAAAGGATGGTATGGCTGATATTCCAGAATAATAAGCCAACAGATAACAACGGCGATTATTGACTGCCTACAAATAATAGTAGATGAACTACGAGGACACTACTATGAATTCTACAACCACCCAGAAAAAGAAGACAAAGAAACCAACACCAACATCATATGGACGCTGCCACCAAATAAGAAAAACAACAACACACAGACATCGAAAGAGGAAACAAGTCAAGCCTCCAGGCAAGCCATAACCAACAAAACAGAGAGTAGAAAAGTACAGACGCCAACCAACAACACAAAAGAAAGAGAGGCAGAAATCAAAGCAGACATCCCAGAGGAGGATGAAAACAGAGCAGAGATGGAGACAGCCATTTTTGCCGAAATGGACAGAGTGCAAGTGGCCCCACTCCTCTCACCACTGCCGGAATCACCTCCAAGAGCTACAACGCCAACAACACCTAGAACAACCGGAGTAGACAACCACAATGGGCAAACAACGCAACATAACACCAAAGCCAAAAGACGACGCCCACCAACACACATAAGAAGACAACAGCACGATCAGCAACAACGACAAGAACCACGACCACCACAACAGCAACAACAGAACAATCGCCGCCAACAACAACGCCAACAATGGCGAAGACATAGAGAGCAGCAACAGTACATGCAATGGGGATATTTCAACCACCCCATTGCCGACATGATACAACTATTGCTGGACCACCTCTACTGGCCACCAGCGCCGGTTTTCATACATCCCAACAGACACCTGGGACGACATAGACGCCAGCGCCAACAACAATTCCAACAACAACGCCAGTGAAGAGGACAGGGGGTTGAACATCCTGGGCGCATGTACACACTAGGTAAAGACCTGGTGCGCTACTAGCCTGGGCTCTGTAAAACGACAGGAAAAAAAATCCGCTACAGCCGAAACAAAACATTCACCAGCTCAACAAAACAACACCCCACCCTCTTCAGAATACAGTGAGAAGAGGAAGGCCCCACAGTTCAACAAAACAACACCCCACCCTCTTCAGAATACAGTGAGAAGAGGAAGGCCCCACAGGAATCCACCATTAACTAAGAACATCAGGACGATGAAAAGTTCATGCAATTCCTGTGGGACAAAGAAGTTATCGTGAAGAAAATTAAAACTAACATTTCTATTGCGTGTGTTAAATTTTAAATTTTTAATCAGGTATTTCTCTCTCTATATATATATATATAAGGTCAAGAATTTAAGAATAATTTAGTTTAGCAAATAAAATGAAAAGGTTTACTTGACATCAGTATTTCCAGGAAACCATTTTTGAATAATTTCTATAATTATACAGTCTCAAATCCTAACACATAATTGAATAGATTAATTCTTATTAGAGAACAGAAATGGAATTATTAGAGAAACGCAATAATAGTTTTTATGTAAACTTATCTAGGCAAAGTCATAATAGTTTTTAGCAAGCTTTTCATAACAAAGTCACAAGTTTATTGTACATATAATTACTGTCAATTTCATGTGTTTCCCTTGCATATTGTAGAATCCTGATGAACTGCTATTCTCTCGAGGCTAATCATCGCTCTGCCTTATTAGCGCCCTCAATTAGAACAGCAATTGTATCAATTTCTAGTAACTTCCTTGTATCAGAAATTCCATGATGTAGTCAGTATATTTTGCCACCATACATCAACAGAGTGTAGTGTATCCTTACACTTACACATTGGGGGTAGATACTTCTCGCATCTACCATAGCAGTTTATAAATTAGTAAACCAGGAGACTCAGTTATAGCAAGTAAAGGCTGCTTTTCCTCATTAATCTAATGGCCACCTTTCATGATGGGACTTCTTACCACTCCAAATTGAAAATAGAAATACTCATCTATCTTGAAAAAGTTTAGATGACGAAGTACACAACTCGGGTAAAGAAAGTGCTAGACTTGCTGATGTCATCTAAACTTTTTCAAGACTAATCAGCTTTGAAAATTAAAAGTATGATCACAGGCAGTGCCTAAGGTCGGGTCACTTTTACGTTTAAGAACTCATCAACAAATAAATTTAGGAGAGATAGGCAAATATACTCTGCCACATACACCCCTCCTTTTTGTAATGTTAACCATCCTGTTAACATTGACTCTTTTAGGAATAAATTTCAAACATTACTGGTGAACCTTCCACCATAATATGAAACAAATAACTATTCACAAGACCTAAATCCTATGTTGGTTTTAAGACATATAAATAAATATTCACAATGCAAAAATTTCTATATCAGTTTTAAGACATACAGTAATTAATTCAACATGTTTCAGAAATAAATTTTATATGCCTAAAAAACCTGATCATTAAAACATTAATTTATTTCATTATAAGTTGGGACATGATCTGCTTATGTCTCCACACTCAAAGAAGAAATAACACTTTCCTTTGTTAAAAGTTAGAAAAATGACCCATTTATGTCTCTACACTAAATGAAATCTGGTTAAACTAGTCTTTCCTCTCTACAGCAGAGAAGATACAAAATATTTATATAAGGATTTCACATCATTTACAGAGACTTATATACTGGACCCTTACACTTCCATTTCTACTGTTCTGGACAAATAGTCAGCCCCTACACATTCAGTACCTTTGGTAACTTGCACAGTATATCTATGCTGTTGTAGTAGTAATGACCACCTGGTCAAATGCATGTTTGCCTTAGTCTAGAGAACTAAGTAGTTGAGAAGTTGATGATCTGTCTGAATGACAAAATGTTTGCCATAGAGGAGGTATTGGAATTTCTCCACTGCCCAGACAATTCTGAGACATTCTTTCTCCGAAGTAGAATAATTCTGTTGATCTGCATTTGATGTATGGCAGGAATAAGCTAATGGATATAGAATATCTCTGTTCTTCTGCATCAGTACAGCACTAGTTCTGCATTACTAGCATCTGTTCTAAGAAATTCCTCATTGAAATCAGACAAATGGAAGACAGAAGCTTGTTACAGGCACTCTTTCAAACTAGCAAAGCTAGCTTCCCACTCCTCGCTCCAAATCATTATCTCAGGGTTGCCATTCCTCATCAAATCACTATCTCAAAGTTGCCTTTCCTCATCAAATCACTATCTCAGGGTTGATTTTCCTCATCAAATGGGTTGCCTTTCCTCATCAAATCACTATCTCATGGTTGCCTTTCCTTATCAAATCACTATCTCAGGGTTGCCTTTCCTTATCAAATCACTATCTCAAAGTTGCCTTTCCTCATCAAATCACTATCTCAGGGTTGCCTTTCCTCATCAAATCACTATCTCAGGGTTGATTTTCCTCATCAAATCATTATCTCAGGTTTGTCTTTCCTCAACAAATCAATGAGTGTTGTGGTGATAGCACTGAACATGTGAATGAATTTTCTATAGTAACCTTTCAACCCCAAAATGAATTAAACATTTGTCTTTGAGAGGGGTTTCTCCATCTCTTTGAGTTTTCTCACCTTTGATGCCTCTGGCCACTGGAGACCTTGTCCAAAATATTCAAGTTTGAAATGTCCAAAGAAACATTTGGTTTGTCAAGCAGTAAAGTTGCATTCCTTCAAACACTGGAATAACTTCCATAACACTCGGAGGTGTTCTTCTTGGGTCTGAGTAGCCACCATGTAATCAGCATACTTTGCTACAATACATCAATAAAGTGCAGTTTATTCCTTACACTTATGCACTGGGTTTGGGGGTAGTAGATACTTCTCGAAACTACCATGGTCATAGCAATTTATATATCAGTAAACCTGGAGATCTGTCCATATAGACTGAATACTATACAGAATGTTGACCTAAAGCTACACTCACCATGTCTGCAAACTGGTTGATTCCCATATAGAACGTCGATTTCTGGTTGAAGTAGTCCCAGTTATGGGCCTCAATCTTCTGCACATTTTCCATGAACACAGAGCGCCTGTATGCCTCTTCTGCAACGTCAGCGTATTGGCGAACTAAAAATAGAAACCAAGAGCGATCATGACACGGAAAAACTTGAAATTATTTTCTACACAGGGACAGAATCCTTTTTGCGACATAAATCGCCAAGGACGAGACAGTGTCTCGCTCTCTCATGATTGAAACTTTTTTATAACAGTCATTAACTAATGGCTATATTCTATACACATTCAACAATCAAAATCATTAGGCAACTGTCTATATTCGATACACATTAAGCAACAAATGTCTATATTCTATACACATTAAGCAACTGTCTATATTCGATACACATTAAGCAACCGATGTCTATATTCTATACACATTAAGCAACTGTCTATATTCGATACACATTAAGCAACAAATGTCTATATTCTATACACATTAAGCAACTGTCTATATTCGATACACATTAAGCAACTGTCTATATTCGATACACATTAAGCAACCAATGTCTATATTCGATACACATTAAGCAACAAATGTCTATATTCTATACACATTAAGCAACTGTCTATATTCGATACACAGTAAGCAACCAATGTCTATATTCGATACACATTAAGCAACAAATGTCTATATTCGATACACAATCATCAAGGATGATCAAACAAAAGTACGTAAAGTATTGTCGAATTCTTTCACAGTCCGCTATATTTTACCTGTAATTGGTTTCACAGTCCGCTATATTTTACCTGTAACAGGTGGTGAATGCTTAAAAATAATATTAATGCACGTTTAGTGCGGGGCGGATGTTTGATCTTTGACTCAAAAAGATCATATACTAATTTGCAATATATCTCTTTTTGTAATAAGTGGACGAACTATTTTATTTGAAATTCTTTAAATATCTGCGCAGAATACTCTTGTATCGCGTTATTGTGACATTTGAGTTGGCAAGAGATATTACCGACCATTCATGTTGTTACTGATAATCGGAGACCGTCGGGTAAAAATAGCTTTCTCAGTGCCCAATGCTTCCGGGTTTCACAGAAAACGTTTAAAGGTCGAGTTTTTCTGTTCATCTTATTTTCCACTTTTTTCTTTTACGTAACACGACTGTTATAATTTCTTTATGAATTTAATCAGTTTCATAACATTAGGACAAACAACTTATTTTAATGCTCTGCTAATGGTAATAGTCGTAAGAACATTTAGTTTCCATGACTTTTCAGAATATTTGTTTTTACAATAAGGTACCATAAATCTAACTTTTTAAATTTAATTGTGTATGCGTATGAGTTCCAAGAGCCAGCTTGATATCTGACAACAATGACAAACTACATAATGTAGAGAAAACAAAAGTGTATGCTTTGATGACAATTTGTCGGGTTTTGCCACTTTATTATTTCAGTGTCGTGTTGTTGTTGCTGCTGGCTTTCAGTGCTTTGTCCATTTGGGGCAAAACCAAAACTTAGATTTTGTCCTTTATTGTGAGGTACGACCGGTTCGAATCCTTGCAAATAACTTTCGAAATTTGACAAAACGGTCACTGTCACTGGCTTTCCTACTGACTAGAAATGGAGGTTAGTTATTTTCGAGCTAAACCTTTTCGTCTCTACGAGTACCATCACTAAAAGTAAGAAACCATTGCTTAATGACTCACTACATGTTTTCCCAGACAGGACGTGCGCTGATACCAATGTCAAAATCTTTAACAAACTTCAATTTGAGGTCAATGACGTACATGATAAGAAAATGATGCAATGCAGTCGACTTGAAACTAGATATGATCACAGGTTAATGTTGACTTCTTTCAAAAAATACATAAAACAACCACACACACACACACACACACACACACACACACACACACACACACACACACACACACACACACACACACACACACACACACACACACACACACTCACACATATACACACACACAAACACACACACACACACACAAACACATATATATGCAAACATTAATATCACTAACCCTCCCCTTTGTTTTCCGAATATAATATACTTCAATATAGTATACTTCAGTTAACTACCTTAAGTTATTACATACCGTATGTGCTTTTAAATTCATTCCAGGTGACGTCATAAGGGTCATACCGAAGTCTCAGTTTGTCGTCTGTCGTCAAGGCAGGCGACTGCGGTTCCCACAAGAGCGGATGCTGGAAGCGTTGGACCTTTTTTGTTTCCGGCCTGGCCTGGATTCCAGTGACAACCATAATGGCGACGAATAGAGATATAATCATATCTTATCGTTCTGTTCTTTTCCTTTTTTCCCGTTAGAACAAACAAAAATATGAAGTGATCGTTATTTGTAAAACAAAAATATAAAAGGAAATAGTTATCAATAGACGCAATAATTTACTTAATTCATTTGTATGCAGTGTTATCAGTAATCTCTAGAAGTATAAATGTTTGGGCTTTACACCTAGCTGTCTATTTGATCATTGACACGGCTTGACTAAAGAATATTATATTTAAAAAACCGCAATCAATACAACTTACCAGTTAGCCAATATTTACCGCTAGCTGTTCTATACGATTGCTTATCAGACTGACACCAGGAAGTGACTTCAGTGCTTCTTGGCTTTAGAATGGTGTTAATTCCCAAACGTTCAGACGTTCGAAACACAGCAGACTTTATACAAGAAAAATTTCCTTGTGACCTTGTGACAAGGAAGTATGTGATTATGATAGGGGGAACCGAGGAGATTTTAGGTTACTGAAGTGTAGTTACATTTGATTTTATTCTTCCATATAAATATATATTTCGGGGAGAGGGGACAAACACGTGGGTATGGCGCGCACCTGTGGCTGAGGTAGCGCACGTTCATGTCGAGAGAGAGAGAGAGAGGTGGGTGGGTGGATGGATTGATGGATGGTTGGATGGATGGATAGATATATAAATAGATAAATAGATAGATAGATAGATGGAAGGAGGGAGGGAGGATGGCAGGGAGGGAGGGGGAGAGAGAGATTAGTTGGAAGGGTTTCTGTGCATGCTGATGGGCGGATAGATTTGAAGAATTAGTTGACTAATGGATTTTTAATTCTATTGTATTTTATTGCATCAAATTGCTAAAAATGTGATTCGACATTTATTTGAATCATCATTTTCTGAGATTTTGATTGTTGACTTTCAAAAGTTTTATTTGCATTTAGTAACTGTCAACGTTTAGAGTTTACTTTAGTTACAGTCGAATATTTATTTTGCTATTACAAATATAACTTTTAATTAAAAGTCTTGTGGCTATATATTTGGGGAGATGTTATACTGTAACATTACGGGTATGGCTATAGATATGGGCAAATGTTTTACTCTAATGTTACGGGTATGGCTATAGATATGGGCAGATGTTTTACTCTAATGTTACGGGTATGGCTATAGATTTGGGCAGATGTTGTAATGTTACGGGTATGTGTTATAACGTGCCCCAGTTAAGTCTGGATGGAGCAAACTCTTGCGCTGTAAACTGTGAAAAGCGGCAAAATGTAAACGATATTGTATGTATTTTCGCGCACTGACTGTCTTTTTCTCTGAAAACAGCCAATCAGCAATCGCCTTCAGTGCTATTTATAAACTGTACACCCTCAGTCAGTGATGATTATCTTAGGGTGGATTTGGTGACTTATTACAAATTGTACACCCTCAGACAGAGGTGACCTTCAAGACGAGACAGGAATGGGCGTGACTGCCTGTTCTTGATGTGTGATCTTCAAGATTAGATAAGGGTGGGTGAGACGGCTTGTACGCGAGTGTGTGATTCTCAAGATTAGACAGAGTTGGGTGTGTTAGGATCTTGTTAGCCTGACGGTGTATTAAGAAGAAAGCCTGAATATATATTTATAATTCTTCATACCTGTCAAGTGGCTATCTCATAAAGCAGCCTTGGTGCTCGCAATTTGTTGTGAGTTGCTTTTGCTCTGATTTGATTTATTCTCTTTCCATGAGACTGATTTAGCTCTGTGTGCCGTGTTTGGTTTGACTTGGGTTGTTCTGCTTTGTTTTTTTGTTTGGCAGTATTTTATTGTATTTTTTGTTTTGCTGTGTTTGGTTTGACTTGAGTTGTTTTGCTTTGTTGTTTGGCTGTCACATGTCCAGTTTTCATTTAACGACCCTGTTCTAATTTAGTCTCTAGTTATTGGTTTATTGGATAATTCCTAACATTAGCGACAGCCGGACTACCTAACTTATCTTCCACTCAAATGCCACAATACCGGCCAATTGAAAGATATATAAGTCCAGACACAGTACAAACACAGAAACGATCAGTACCAGAAAGTCGAAGGCGAATAAATTTAACAATTATTAAATCAACTATCAATATACGTATAGCAAATACAATAAAAAAGATTACCTGACATCAATATTTCCACGTAACCACATTTGAATAATTTCAATACCTATACATTCTCTTATCCTAACACATAATTCAACAGATTAATGTCAATACAAATCACTGGGTAATTCTTATCAGAGAACAGATTTGGAGTTATTAGTGATAAGCTAACCCTAACCCTAACTTCCTTGTACCAGAAATTCCATGATGTAGTCAGCATGCTTTGATGACAATTTGTCGGGTTTGTGCCACTTTATTATTTCAGTGTCGTGTTGTTGTTGCTGCTGGCTTTCAGTGCTTTGTCCATTTGGGGCAAAAAGAAAACAGATTTTGACCTTTATTGTGAGGTATGACTGGTTTATATCAATAATACTAAATATATTGACATTACCCACTCATACAAATATATCACTATTACCAAATATATTGGCACTTTCCAATCATATAATTATACCATTAGTGCCAAATATATCGACATTACCCATCACAGAAAATTCTACCCCTAATACCAAACATACTATTACCCATCCACATTACCGTTAATACCACATGTACTGACATTACCTTAGAATTACATAATTATATTTCTACTATTAGATCTTCTGACTTTATCCAACCATACAATTATACCCTTTATCTGCATTTTATTCTAATAGATAAATAATTTGACACGTCCAGAGAAAGGCAACATATTGAAAGAAAAACAAATCCATTATTCGTAGTAAAGAATTTACATGGGAAAACATGTCTAGAGAACATTACCAGTGCACACCATGCAGATATGTTCTTACGTACAGAGACATGTCTGGAGAACATTAGTGTTGATCATAGAGATATTTTCCTAAACTGGTATCTACTGATCTTATTTGTCTGTTCTTGATCATATTTTCCTAAACTGATATCTATTGACCTTATTTGTCTGTTCTTGATCATATTTTCCTAAACTGATATCTACTGATCTTATTTGTCTGTTCTTGATCATATTTTCCTAAACTGGTATCTACTGATCTTATTTGTCTGTTCTTGATCATATTTTCCTAAACTGGTATCTACTGATCTTATTTGTCTGTTCTTGATCATATTTTCCTAAACTGGTATCTACTGATCTTATTTGTCTGTTCTTGATCATATTTTCCTAAACTGGTATCTACTGATCTTATTTGTCTGTTCTTGATCATATTTTCCTAAACTGGTATCTACTGGTCTTATTTGTCTGTTCTTGATCATATTTTCCTAAACTGGTATCTACTGATCTTATTTGTCTGTTCTGATTTATCTGCTAATAGCATAATATCTACATTATACAAAATAAATAATTCTTACAGTTACGTTCTTTGTACTTAGGCTACTGCTTCTCACTGAAAGAATTTTTTTTTCAGTCACCACGTTCGAGGGATGTCAAAGAAGAATTCCTGTTTCCATATAATTATCAATTTAATAATTAAGATACTTAGTCATGACATCCCTGTTTCCATATAATGATCAATTTAATAATTAAGATACTTAGTCATGACATCCCTGTTCCCATATAATTATCAATTTAATAATTAAGATACTTAGTCATGACATCCCTGTTCCCATATAATTATCAATTTAATAATTAAGATACCTAGTCATGACATCCCTGTTCCCATATAATTATCAATTTAATAATTAAGATACTTAGTCATGACATTCCTGGAAAAGCCAGGTATTTGTAAGCCAAGGGAAGGCATCACAGCAATAAAAATGCTGTTACTATTATAACTAAACAAGAAATATCTTGAAACTTGTGTTGCAATGTTGTCAACATCTGACAGTGTTGTAAATGTCGTCAACATCTGACAGTGTTGTAAATGTCGTCAACATCTGACAGTGTTGTAAATGTCGTCAACATCTGACAGTATTGTAAATGTCGTCAACATCTGACAGTATTGTAAATGCAATTGCAATAGTCCGGCCTCTATTTGTGTGTGTGACCCTCAAGATTAGACAAGGATGGGTATGATAGCCGACATTCGGTTTTGTTGTAAAAAGAAATGTGCGCGACTGAATATTGATCTGGTAGCATTTTAATATTTTAATATGTTTTCTGATCTTAATAAATTTGAAAGTCAATGTGGATACATTATTTCAAAACCTGTGTTTAGTTTAACCACATCGTGCTTAAGTACGCTAAACGACAATAAAAGATAAATAAATATAAGACATTTAGAAAAAGGGAAGTAAGACATTGACAAACAAGGGAAGTAAGACACTGACAAACAAGGGAAGTAAAAAATTGACAATCAAGGGAAATAAGACATTTACCAGAAATTAAACAAGATATTGACCAACAATACCAGCAATATTTTATAAATAAAACAAACTAGACACTTACTAATAGAACAATGAAGATACTTACAAATAAACAAAACACTTACAAACAAGACAAACAAGATATTTTCAAACAAAACATGTACAAACAAAAACAAACAAAACTGTAAAAACAGAACAAACAAAACATATACCAACAAAAGAAATATGTACAAACAATTAACAAGACGTGTAACAACAAAAGAAACAAAACTGTACAAAACAAAAAACATATACAAACAAGAGAAACGAGAAGTGTATACACAAAAACAATCAAGACATGTACACACCAAACAAACAAAACATGTACAAACAAGAGGAACAGGACGTGTATACACAAAAACAATCAAGACATGTACACACCAAACAAACAAAACATGTACAAACAAGAGGAACAGGACGTGTATACACAAAAACAATCAAGACATGTACACACCAAACAAACAAAACATGTACAAACAAGAGGAACAGGACGTGTATACACAAAAACAATCAAGACATGTACACACCAAACAAACAAAACATGTACAAACAAGAGGAACAGGACGTGTATACACAAAAACAATCAAGACATGTACACACCAAACAAACAAAACATGTACAAACAAGAGGAACAGGACGTGTATACACAAAAACAATCAAGACATGTACACACCAAACAAACAAAACATGTACAAACAAGAGGAACAGGACGTGTATACACAAAAAAACAATCAAGACATGTACACACCAAACAAACAAAACATGTACAAACAAGAGGAACAGGACGTGTATATACAAAAGAACAATCAAGACATGTACACACCAAACAAACAAAACATGTACAAACAAGAGGAACAGGACGTGTATACACAAAAACAATCAAGACATGTACACACAAAACAAACAAAACAGTACAAGCAAAAGAAATAAGATATGCACAAACATAAGAAATAAAACATGTACAAACAAAACAACCAAGAGAGCAGGCATTTTTTTTTTGCCCGAATTTTATTTAGAAACAACAATAGCAGCAAAACAACAACGTTATCGTGAGTGTGCAAAATGTATTAAAGTATATCAAATAAGTGTATTAAAGCATATCAAATAAATGTATTAAAGTATATCAAATAAGTGTATTAAAGTATATAAAATAAGTGTATTAAAGCATATCAAATAAATGTATTAAAGTATATAAAATAAGTGTATTAAAGTATATAAAATAAATGTAAGCATATCAAATAAATGTATTAAAGTATATCAAATAAATGTATTAAAGCATATCAAATAAGTGTATTAAAGCATATCAAATAAATGTATTAAAGTATATAAAATAAGTGTATTAAAGTATATAAAATAAATGTAAGCATATCAAATAAATGTATTAAAGTATATCAAATAAGTGTATTAAAGCATATCAAATAAGTGTATTAAAGTATATAAAATAAATGTATTAAAGCATATCAAATAAATGTATTAAAGTATATCAAATAAGTGTATTAAAGCATATCAAATAAGTGTATTAAAGCATATCAAATAAATGTATTAAAGCATATCAAATAAGTGTATTAAAGCATATCAAATAAGTGTATTAAAGTTATAAAATAAGTGTATTAAAGTATATCAAATAAATGTATTAAAGTATATCAAATAAATGTATTAAAGCATATCAAATAAGTGTATTAAAGTATATCAAATAAATGTATTAAAGTATATAAAATAAATGTATTAAAGTATATCAAATAAATGTATTAAAGTATATCAAATAAATGTATTAAAGTATATCAAATAAATACTGTCTAAACAGACAGTACACAAAATATTGGGGGGGGGGGGAGAGAAAAATACTTTGCACACCTCTCTTAAGTTCTAAAGTTCTAATTCTGAATTTCAGAATTGCGACGACACTCATTGGTAGCGTCTTCTGCTTAGTACATATTATTTCCAGATTTATTCCAGGCAAACTTTTCACATTTTCATGGCGTTACGACACAACCGGAAAACGTGCACGGGAAGCAATTCCGCACATGTTGCCATAATTACGACTCATACGAATATAGCCCTGCTCGCCCCATGTTTGAGCCCAACTGAAATGGATAAAAGTGAAAGATTAAATACCTGCATAAGTAAACGTATTTATTTAATTATTTATTTAATAATAATTCGCGGATTAACTAATAATTAGATCACTAACGCAGTTTGCTACAAGGATTTGTGAAAATCATTAGCACACATGACAAAGGGTAACAACATAGATCTACAAGATCACAAGAGCTACGTCATTTGATGTAGTGTGAGACAAAGAAAACGATAGCGTGTGTGTAGCATGCGATTATTTAGTTCTGGGTACAGAGTTTTGACAATGGGACTAAAGAAAATATTATTTAGTTCTGGTACAGAGTTTTGACAAACAATGGGACTAAAGAAAATATTATTTAGTTCTGGTACAGAGTTTTGACAAACAATGGGACTAAAGAAAATATTATTTAGTTCTGGTACAGAGTTTTGACAAACAATGGGACTAAAGAAAATATTATTTAGTTCTGGTACAGAGTTTTGACAAACAATGGGACTAAAGAAAATATTATTTAGTTCTGGTACAGAGTTTTGACAAACAATGGGACTAAAGAAAATATTATTTAGTTCTGGTACAGAGTTTTGACAAACAATGGGGCTAAAGAAAATATTATTTAGTTCTGGTACAGAGTTTTGACAAACAATGGGGCTAAAGAAAATATTATTTAGTTCTGGTACAGAGTTTTGACAAACAATGGGACTAAAGAAAATTAGTTCTGGTACAGAGTTTGACAAACAATGGGACTAAAGAAAATATGTGAAAACATTTCACGGTAATCAAAGCAGATGCGCATTGACTCACTCGATGGCACACACACAGGTACACACGCATTTTGGCGACAAACATGACATTTGACGAAATCATTATTTTATATACGCATTTTGGCGACAAACATGACATAAAACGAAATCATTATTTTATATACGCATTTGGGCGACAAACATGACATAAAATGAAATCATTACTTAGTATGTTAAATAAAAATGTATCTAAATCAAATGGATGACGCTCTTTTGTAATCATTTCTTTGCGTGTCTTATAATTCTTCTCTTTTGTAATCATTTCTTTGCTTGCCTTATAATTCTTCTCTTTTGTAATCATTTCTTTACGTGCCTTATAATTCTTCTCTTTTGTAATCATTTCAATGCGTGTCTTATAATTCTTCTCTTTTGTAATAATTTTTTGCTTGCCCTTCAACTTGATCTCTTCTTTGCATTCTTTGCATTTGTTATAATTTTGTCTCTTTGCATTATGTTGTCAGTTACCAAATAATTTAATTATTTCCAACTATTTTGTTTCTTTGTCATCATTTTCTCTGGGTTATTTTTTTGTATCATCTTTTTTCCTGTTTGTCTTTTATCGTAAAATAGCATAAAATTTACGTGTGTGACTAGAACCACCCACCCACCCACCTGTTCTTGACGATCCAGTACTCGCTGCCATTTGTTCCACCATACCCGACAACCAGCACAGCGTGATTGGTGGTTATGTTCCTGCAAGTCGTGTCACTAAATATTCCTGAAAATAAGCATACTCAGTAACATAATCATCTAACTGTAAGCCATTATTACTCACACAGCTTCAAGTCGTGTCACTAAATATTCCTGAAAATATGCTTACTCAGTAACATAATCATCTAACTGTCACGGAAAAAGGGGGAGTAATCATTAAAATTTATTTTTTATTTTACTTAATTACCTCCCTTTATCAGTTGCGCTATGTGTCAGCTGATTGATGAGTGAAAGTGGCGTGTGCGTGATGCATGCATTGTCAGTGAGTTTGAAAGCATGATTACTTATTTTTTATTTATAACATTTTTATTTAATTTGTTTACTTGTTTATTTATGTTAGGTGATAACAATTAAATTAGTAATAGGTAGATAGCATATTTAATTGTTAAATGTTCATTAAATAGAAATTTAACTCGGGATTATTTTAGTCAGTGCACCACTAAATGAATGCGCCAAAACAATAGCCTAAGCAGCCATGATTTCACGAGTTTTTCTCTGGAAATTTCTAGAAGGCCATGGAAGACTTGGGTTTTATATATAAGAGGATTACATGGATTTTTTAGTCAGTGTAGAGTGTAGGCGCGCAGAACAACAGTAGGAGCTACAGAAAGCTTAGACGTTCTTTTTGTCATCACGTTCTGGCGCCGCCCCTTTTGCCTAATTTAGCAAGATAGGGCTACAGGAGGGCTCACCCTTCATTGGCAGAGACTTCCATGCATTGAAATATCTTCATGGAACAGGACCAGCTGGCCTCTACCCACCCAGCCACATCGGGCACCTTCCCTAGATTGTCGGCAGAAACCAGGGCTATCGTGTTACAGACTGGGGATTCTGAGACAAGTCTGGATGAGGCACACTTCACTTACACTCACCGACATTTCTTCTCTTTTCAGTGTGGGAGGCCTTCTTGCTGTTCAGCAAGGTAGGCAAGTCTATGAGGCCTGATGGCTCTTCAGCGTCAACTCATGATTGTTTAAATGTACTACGTACATTTTTATCTGTGGGGCCGAGTTATCACCCGTTACTTTCTTCGCCAGTGTGTTGGCAAGTGTGACCACATATTTCTTCATTTGAAATTAGTAAGTAGGATAAATTTAGTTAGTGGTGCAGCCATTTAGGTAGATAAGTTAGATTAGTTTATTAATTATTTAGAACTTTTAAAACACTATTGACAATTCTTTATAAAGACATTCTTTCTGCATAAACATTGAAGTTGGATATTTATAATTATTGGACATTTATTGTGGATTGAGTTTGCACCCCAAATATTTTAATATTGCATAAACATTTAGCTAAGGCGATTATTGATTTTTTTTAACCCTAAATACTTACAGATATTCACATTTATTAACTTTGGGTTTACACCCATCAGTCTGATTTTATAAATAGTGTAAATCATCTTGGGTCTTCACCCTATTGTGTAAAGCTAACATTAGCTCAGGGTAGTCCCTTTTGCGGTCATCACCGTTCCTTTTTGTATTTACCATTTATTGTCTGTTTTGGGTCATAAACCCGCGTATTATTTGGTAGGATCATTGCGGTCTTCACCACTAGATATTATTGAATTTGTTTGTTATTTTATTTTATTTTTATCATATCCATTGCTCTGGTCCCCCGCCCCATGAATGTTTCTGAATGAATGACTAACACCATATGAGAAAGTAGCCCATTTTTTTTAAGAATAAATTTCTTCTTTTGTTAACTCTTCATCAAGAGTTGGGTTTTTCTCTCTCTCTGTTGTGAAAGTACATTGGTACGGTTGTTTGTTTGTTCGTTCCGTTCGTCCCTCACAATACATTCATTCCTCATTCATACATACATGCTGACTTTCACACTTTACCCCACATGCAGAATAAATATATTTCCCCACAAGAACCCACATGGTATCTGTACGTGAGAGTAATTATTTTAACACCTTAAGTCACTCGATGTGATCTCAGCAAGTCGCGTTATCTGACCTGACTCCCCCCTTTGACCGAGAAGGAGAGAGAGGCCAGTGACAGTCAGCAACAACCACAACAACAACGACGATCCGCGACACTAACTGACTTCAAGTCGTGTCACTAAATATTCCTGAAAATAAGCTTACTCAGTAACATAATCATCTAACAGTAAGCCATTATTACTCACACAGTTCAAGTTGTCACTAAATATTCCTGAAAATAAGCATACTCATTAACATTTATCGTCTAACAGTAAGCCATTATTACTCACACAGCTTTAAGTTGTGTCACTAAATATTCCTGAAAATAAGCATACTCATTAACATTTACCATCTAACAGTAAGCCATTATTACTCACACAGCTTCAATTGCTATTGCTTCAATTACCGGTATTACTTTTACTATTTTGTCTAAATTATTACTTACTAAATCTATTGCTTTTGCTATATTGCTTTCATTACTACAAATATCATTCCTAATTTTTACTTCAATTATTACGTTATTTTGTCTAAATTATTACTTTACTAATACTGATACTTTTGCTATACTTCTATCATTACTACAGATATTACTGCTAATTTTTACTACGATTACTTCTAGTAGTACTACTACTATTACTACTACTATTACTACTACCACTATTACTACTACTATTACTACCACTATTACTACTACCACTGTTACTACTACTATTACTACCACTATTACTACTACCATTGTTACTACTACTATTACTACTACTGTTACTACTACCACTATTACTACCACTATTACTACTACCACTATTACTACTACTATTACTACCACTATTACTACCACTATTACTACCACTATTACTACTACTATTACTACCACTATTACTACTACTATTACTACCACTATTACTACTACCACTGTTACTACTACTATTACTACTACTGTTACTACTACCACTATTACTACCACTATGGACGATATTTACCACTACCACTACGGTAGTGATAGCAGCTGTCTCTTCTACTGCTGATATTAATTCCATTATCAATACCTGTGTTATCAGTACTATTGTTATCACTACTATTATTATTACTATTGTTATCCATCTACCACTACATCTTTGTTATTATTCATTTTAAAGATTCCACTTTATTCTGGGTAACTGCTTTCATAAATTATTTTTAAATGATACAAAATATTTTAATACTAAACATTATTCATTCTAATAGATACTTTAGGTAAATAATAATCAGACTAATAAATATCATGCTATTAGATATTTAATTAATAATAATAATGCTAGTAGTTACTTTTTAATTAATAATAATCATGCCAATCGATACTTAGTGAACACTAACCATTCTTGATACTGTTTGAATGTTAAGATTTCCACTTTGTGTTTACACATTGCTACTAAACGAAGACGATAACAATGGTTTGATCTTTTTAATGATAACGCTAGCGCTAGACTTACCGCCCTTATAATGATGACGCTAGCGCTAGACTTACCGCCCTTATAATGGTGACGCTAGCGCTAGACTTACCGCCCTTATAATGATGACGCTAGCGCTAGACTTACCGCCCTTATAATGATGACGCTAGCGCTAGACTTACCGCCCTTATAATGATGACGCTAGCGCTAGATTTACCACCCTTATAATGATGACGCTAGCGCTAGACTTACCGCCCTTATAATGATATCGCTAGACTTACCGCCCTTATAATGATGACTCTAGCGCTAGACTTACCGCCCTTATAATGATGACGCTAGCGCTAGACTTACCGCCTTTATAATGATGAAAACTGGGGGTAACATCGATGGACACTGAAACAGGCCCCTGTGTGCTCACAGCCCTCTGCAGTTCGCTCTCGCTGCCAGACTGAATGTCACGACAACCTGTCACCATGACCTTGGCTTGGGAAGGGCTGAACTTGCAGGATCCGTCCTGGTGACATCAACAACCATCATTAAGAAAATGCCCAAGTTCGAGGAAAATAAAAATACTCATATCCGGACAGAAGTGATGTATGAAAGGAGGAATGCAATTATAGATGTTAGTCTCGTGTGCTACACTCACTGCACGTGCACCGGCCCAATAGACAGGTACGGAGTCATAAAGCGACGCGATTGGTCACTTACAACACAGATTGACAAACAGGTATCCACCCGCCGACATTCACTCCTGGACAGGTTTTAACAATTCTTATAAAATAAACATTCACACCTAGACAGGTGTTGACAGTTAATAAAATAAACATTCACACCTAGACAGGTTTTGACAATTATTATAAAATAAACATTAACACCTTGACAGGTGTTGACAGTTAATAAAATTAGCATTCACACCTAGACAGGTTTTGACAATTAATAAAATAAACATTCACACCTAGACAGGTGTTGACAATTAATAAAATAAACATTCACACCTAGACAGGTGTTGACAGTTAATAAAATAAACACTAGACAGATTTATGCTTCGTATCCATTTTTAATTAGATGTAATCTTTTATTAATTACATATGAATAATGAATAAATTACTGGATTGATCAATGCGAAATCAAGTGAAGATGAAATTTAAATGTGGATTTATTCTTATACCGAAAACCTATATTCATGTTTATATGTACAATGTTGAAAATATGTGCTTGTATACAATATAGTGTTTGTTTTTTAGGTTCACGAATCACATTAGTAAACTTGTATATAATATAGTGTTTGTGTTTGAGGTTCACGAATACCGAAAGTAAATTTGAAAGTCACTAAGGACCAGCGCACCGTAATTATTAGTGTACAAGAATGGGTGTGTTTGTGTGCGTGTTTAAAGTACACAAACCCTGTTAATAAATATGAACGTATCCTTCCTGAAGACAAGTTACATAATTATATGTCTGCACTCTGCCCCTGTTTTAAATGACGTTTGCACACGAACTCTGAACTTTCACTTTACATGTAGTTATTATATACTCAGTATTGCAGTTACATAAAGTGTACATACACGCATATTTATTATGCATAAATTGTTTAGATTCACATATATCTATACCATTGCAATTTTTTAAAAAAATAATATTTTAAAATTGTATACATGTACATGACAGCATGTACACTTTTAATCTAAATAGGTGTACCTATAATCTGGATATTTACACCTTTAATGAGTATATACACCTTTAATCTAAAAATGTACACCTTTAATCTGGTGTGTATACATTTAATCTGAGCATATACACCTTTAATCTAAGAATTTACACTTTAATCCAAACATGTACACCTTTAATCTGAGTATGTGTACCTTTGATATGAACTTGTACACCTTTAATCTGATCATGCATTTCCTTAATGTGAACACGTACATCTTTTAATCTAAGCATATATACCTTTAATCTGAACACGCACACCTTTAATCTAAGTATGCATACCTTTAATCTGAACTCGTACACGTTTAATCTAGCTATGCACACCTTTAATCTGTAAACAAACCTGTGCAGTATAGGGGTAGTCCGATTCCAGCTCGATGCCACCCGTACTGTTGATGTACATGAACGCTCTGAGCACATGCCCGCCACTACAGCCTTTATTGCCGAATGCAGAAGAACAGTCTACTAGTTGTTGTTCGGACAAGGACAGCAGTTGACCCTTCAACCGTTTGTATTGACCTTCCAGGGACCCCGTCTGCGTCATACAGACAATATTTATTTTTAAAAATTCAACAAATTTGCTTTGATATTTTAATTTTTTAATTTATGCAAATAATTTAAAGCATTTTTTCCTTTTCATTTCTGAATCGTTTATAAAACTTTTGGCCATTGTTTAGTTATGACTGAAAAGTTTTAGTACCAAGAGACAATAATTAAAACACCTGTAACATGTGTACTGAGCAAAGGTATATAACGTTTGGAGCTTACCTGAATGTCTGAAGTGTGCAAACATGTATCTGACATCCGTGTGAGAATCTATATCTGTTCATATGTTCGAATTTCTATCTGATGTCATATGTGCGAACGTCTATCTAAGTCTTATGTGCGAACCTATATTTGACGTCATTTGTGCGAACTTGTATCTGATGTCTTATGTGCGAACGTCTATCTAAGTCTTATGTGCGAACCTATATTTGACGTCATTTGTGCGAACTTGTATCTGATGTCTTATGTGCGAACGTCTATCTGAAGTCTTATGTGCGAACCTATATTTGACGTCATTTGTGCGAACGTCTATTTGACGTCTTATGTGCGAACCTATATTTGACGTCATTTGTGCGAACTTCTATTTAACGTCTTATGTGCGAACGTCTATTTGACGTCTTATGTGCGAACCTATATTTGACGTCATTTGTGCGAACTTCTATCTAACGTCTTACATCTTGTGCAAACCCATAACTAATCCCTTATGCAAAACTATAACCTTTGTCTTATGCAAACCTTAACTACCGCCTTGTGCAAACCTATAACTAATGCTTTGTGCAAACATATAACTAATGTCTTGTACAAATCTGTAACCTAAGTCATGTGCAAACCTTTAACCTATGTCTTTTGCAAACATGTAACTAATGTCTTGTGCAAACCTTTAATTAACACCTATAAATAACGCCTTGTGCAAACCTGTAACCTACGTCTTGTGCAAACCATTAACCTATGTCTTGTGTAAACCTATTTATATGTCTTGTGCAAAGCTGTAATCTACGTCTTGTGCAAACTTATAACTTAAAAGATTGTCCTTACCAACTTGCACGAAGTATGTACTCTAAGTAATAAAAAGCTATTTACAGATGTGAGGTTTGTTGTTAATAGTAAAATATCTCTCACATTACAAACATTCCGACGTGTAGTATTAGCAAGATAATACTCTAACAATACAAATTCTTTAACAAGGAATATTTGATCAAATTAAAACGCATGATGGATACAATGAAGTAATAATAATGGGGGTGAAAATAAAAGCGATTTAAAAAAAATGCAGCGTACTGAATTATTATTAAGGTATTTAAATTATCAGTTAAAAGAAAACACCAACTAACATTTAACGTCCCTACCTATTTCTGAGCTTTGGATTGAATTCCCTAAAGCAAATATTGCTATGGTTACACAATAAAACAAGGCGTTTTCCTCAAGGTGAAGGATAAGAAAAAATTCGAATAGCCTATTCACCATATATATATTATGATACTAATGATTTTATTGGAGCTTTTGTTGATATTTTTCAAATTATCTTTCAGATTATAACAATTTTTTTCGTCATTTTGGGACATAATGACCGATTGTTTACTTTATATTTTTTTTATTAACTAGAGCTGAAAAAAAGGAAATTTTGGAAGGAAGGAAGGAAGGATCCGATCCTAACGTACAGCACTGAACGCCCAACACGACCCACAGTGACCTTGGTTTTTCACTGGTGTGACGTATCCTTGAGAACGCCAGTCTACGTCATCGAGAGTTTCTGCATTCAAGGGAGACAAAAATAGAGAACACTTAATTTCTCCGTATTGTGTGAAGATGGAGGAAGACATCAGTCTGTTGTAGGCGAGGAATTCATCTTTTGTCTGAAAGAGAAACAATCAATGTTTCTAAATTAAAACCCACTCAACAATTCTACTCTTCGGAATGCTTCACTTCGTTAGATTTTGTTTGCCGATGACTGATTGACTGATTGACTGAGTGATGAAGATTTAACGTGCCAATGTTACATTGAAAATGTCAGCAGAATGACTACGTCAGTTCTCCATTGAGGCCCAGTATATCGGCATGGATATGGAATCTTTTGCTAAAAATTATAAGACAGTTTTATGTGTCTAAGTAAATGTCATAACAAAATCAATATCAACATCTAACACACACACACACACACACAGGACGAAACATCTACAGAAAATGTAAGGTCTGCCTGTTGGTCATTATAATTGCTGTGTTGACTAACGGGAAATAGGATTTTAAACAATGCCAAATAATCTCTAACAAACAGTCTTGACGCTATCAACTCAACATCTATATAATGATTTTACTCACTAAGTCGTTCACAGACTAGGCCCCTTACAGAACATCAAATTGAGGATCAATCCAATATGTCCGTACCTAGATTTGCTCCCTCTTTGAATATTAAATTGTTGATATATCCATTATATTAATGCATTATATTAATGAGATAGGTTTCTTTACAGACTTTAAAATGTACATACACACTCATTGTACCAGTACATGAATTGGTTTGTTCATTGTCAAGAGGAAAGCATGGAGTCAAAAACTATTTTTTATTCCATGGTTCACGCAAGACAGACGTGGTCAAAGGGGAATAACCCTGACAAAGAGTGCGATTGTGAGAGCACACACATGCACCAATTCATATATATTATATAAATATTAAACGTTCTTATGTTCAACAAATTTCATGTAGTTTAGGACTGACGTGTGTAGACATAGTATATATGTATCATGTCGTGCATAAATATATACATTTAAGGAGGATTTTATATATTGAGTGAATGCAGTTATATTCACAAATGCGTGTGCATGTGTGTATACTTGTTTACAAGCAAAAGTAGGAAAGTTAGCCAATGTGCCCTAGAATTTTACCTAGGTAGTGAGGTACGTGCAATTATACATCACATGTACAACAAAACAAAATCACAAGATGGGAATCTTCTAGAATTCACAAGAAAGGAAAAAAGGAAGTGTGAAAGATTAGAATTCACAAGAAAGGAAAAAAGGAAGTGTGAAAGATTAGAATTCACAAGAAAGGAAAAAAGGAAGTGTGAAAGATTAGAATTCACAAGAAAGGATAAAAGGAAGTGTGAAAGATTAGAATTCACAAGAAAGGAAAAAAGGAAGTGTGAAAGATTAGAATTCACAAGAAAGGATAAAAGGAAGTGTGAAAGATTAGAATTCACAAGAAAGGAAAAAAGGAAGTGTGAAAGATTAGAATTCACAAGAAAGGAAAAAAGGAAGTGTGAAAGATTAGAATTCACAAGAAAGGAAAAAAGGAAGTCTGAAAGATTAGAATTCACAAGAAAGGAAAAAAGGAAGTCTGAAAGATTAGAATTTTCATGAAAACAGGATTTTGCTTGAAGTCAGTAACTTCCTAAAGAGCAATATTTTGTGGAGAAACAGGATTTTGCTTGAAGTCAGTAACTTCCTAAAGAGCAATATTTTGTGGAGAAACAGGATTTTGCTTGAAGTCAGTAACTTCATAAAGAGCAATATTTTGTGGAGAAACAGGATTTTGCTTGAAGTCAGTAACTTCCTAAAGAGCAATATTTTGTGGAGAAACAGGATTTTGCTTGAAGTCAGTAACTTCATAAAGAGCAATATTTTGTGGAGAAACAGGATTTTGCTTGAAGTCAGTAACTTCATAAAGAGCAATATTTTGTGGAGAAACAGGATTTTGCTTGAAGTCAGTAACTTCCTAAAGAGCAATATTTTGTGGAGAAACTTCGTGTAACGGAAATTACGTCGTGTCCACTAGGAAAGTTGGGAATATCTCTTTCCAGCCATTTTCATCCATCAAGTGCCAAGTATCACGAACACTGAGGGTGATGTGAAAAGTTCAATGCTTCAAGACAGCTTATGTGTGCAATGACATTTGCATACAGTTATAGACAGATGAGTCATTCAGTCTCTCTGTCTGAGCCTCATCCTGTCTCTCTGTCTGAGCTTCATCCTGCCTCTCTGTCTGAGCTTCATCCTGTCTCTCTGTCTGAGCTTCATCCTGTCTCTCTGTCTGAACTTCATCCAGTCTCTCTGTCTGAGCTTCATCCAGTCTCTCTGTCTGAGCTTCATCCTGTCTCTCTGTCTGAGCTTCATCCTGTCTCTCTGTCTGAGCTTCATCCTGTCTCTCTGTCTGAGCTTCATCCTGTCTCTCTGTCTGAACTTCATCCTGGAACATTCTATCCCACTTGTGAAGGAGAGGGCAATTTTCAGAGCAGGCAAGGCAGGAAGGTGCCACATTCACAGGCATGAAGACATTCATTTGATGATAGTACCGTGAAAGCGCATAAACGTTCAGCCATCTACATGGAGACCAGAGAAATAGGCGACAGTTGTCACTTTTGGCACCAGCCAAAACTACCAGCCCCAGCCCATATACAGGAGGTCTAGAACAACGATCCGAGCAGAAATCATCGTTGTGAGCGACACTACGACTTGTGTCACTCCTCTTCAAACATTCACAGTGTCAGTGAGTAGAAATAAAAGCAAAGCACTTTTAGAACATTTGTAGAAGATTTAAGAATAAGAACATTTATTCTTACCATTGTCAGTAGAAGATTTAAGAATAAGAACATTTATTCTTACCATTGTCAGTAGAAGATTTAAGAATAAGAACATTTATTCTTACCATTGTCAGTAGAAGATTTAAGAATAAGAACTTTTATTCTTACCATTATCAGTAGAAGATTTAAGAATAAGAACATTTATTCTTACCATTATCAGTAGAAGATTTAAGAATAAGAACATTTATTCTTACCATTGTCAGTAGAAGATTTAAGAATAAGAACATTTATTCTTACCATTGTCAGTAGAAGATTTAAGAATAAGAACATTTATTCTTACTGGGACAGATATTATTGTGTATGTAATACGAACTAGTATATGGTGGTAAATCCACGATGTAATACGAACTAGTGTATGGTGGTAAATCCACGATGTAATACGAACTAGTATATGGTGGTAAATCCACGTTTTTGTGTATGAATTGTTTCATGTTGGTGGTACGATTTTCTGCATAGAAATTTTGTATTTGCTTTTTTATTTTTACTTTCTTTAATTTCATCATTTTCATCTCCCTCCTCCCTAGAGTGTATGACATTGGAAAGGTGTGTGATTGATTTAACCACTGCATGAGAGAGACGCCCATTAGGTTAATAAAACCTAAATCATACTTTCTAAAAACTCATTAGTTACAGTTTTTGAGAGGGGCGAAAGAGTTCGTATTTGTATTGTTTCATTGCATTTGTCTGTTCATCCAGTATTCATAAAATTCATATTCGCACACTCGCACACTCGCACACATAGCCAATAAAATGTTCCTTTGCATGACAGATAAAATTCGGGCCCTAACCAACCATCAATGGCATATCTGTTTTGTGTCGTTTGTAACATCTAAAAGACGACGTATTACTGACACACGTCACGAGCTGACCACTCCTCGCAAGAGAGAGATACATTGGAGCAGCTAAACGAGACCCCCCACGTGACATTCATAAAATATCAAATGGACGATCTGCCAATGATATCAGTACTAGCTCATGCATACATCAAATTGACGTTAAACCAGGTATATAAATAATGGGAATGGTTCCCTTAAATACATCAAATTGACGTTAAACCAGTTATATAAATAATGGGAATGGTTACTCACATACATCAAACTGACCTGCTCTATCAATTATATCAGTAACAGGATTGGTTCCTTCAAGTTTCATCAAACTGACGCTAAACTTAAGCAAAGCACGAAATGGTCCCACCCCCTACATACAACCGCTATATTAACATTCGGGTTGTTTCCCTTACATATAACCGCTATATTAACATTTGGATTGTTTCCTTTACATATAACCGCTATATTAACATTTGGATTGTTTCCCTTACAGGACCGCTGACATGTCCAACACTTTTAAATAATTTTCTCTTATCATTAATTGCACACAAAAATATATGACCAACGAAATAGTGTGAAATAACACAAAGAATGCAAAGTAAATGCTATGTGTAAAGGGAATGTTTGCAAATGGCTTTGACTCAATTTAGACATCAATCCTATAGTACAATGCTCACTGTGACAATAAACTACTGGATTTCCATTTAGTGATGAGCATTTCCGTAAACTGGATTTCCATTTAGTGATGAGCATGTCCGTAAACTGGATTTCCATTTAGTGATGAGCATGTCCGTAAACTGGATTTCCATTTAGTGATGAGCTAAGGCTTCACTCACCATGTCCGTAAACTGGATTTCACATTTAGTGATGAGCTAAGGCTTCACTCACCATGTCCGCAAACTGGTTGATTCCCATATAGAACATGGATTTCTGGTTGAAGTAGTCCCAGTTATGGGCCTCAATCATCTTGATGTTTTCCATGAACACCGAGCGTCTGTACTGCTCTTCCGCAACGTCAGCGTATTGTCGAGCTAAAAATAGAAACCAAGCATGGAAACACTTGAAACTAAATTTGTAAATCGATGTTTGGAAATAAATTTTATTCGGTTTGTGTTGTCAATTTATTTCTTCAATTTTGTTTTGTTGTTGTTGAATTTTTTTGTTACTTTGCTTATTTGGGCATTTCTGGATTTAGCCTGTTCTTGTGAGGTAGGACCCGTTCAGATCATCGCATACATCTTGGTTAAATTGTAAAATTGTCTCGATGTTCACAGTGACGTTCTGATGTTAAGAAAGGAAAATTTATAGATTGTATTTCGAACAAAACCGTCTCTTCGTTCCTTCTCTAAAAATAGAAATACTTTCTACAGTGACATGACGCGTAGGGATTATATTATTAAAACTAAAAGTAGCAATGATGAGGCACTTCCTGTTTTTCCGGATATGACACACACCTCCCAAACTGACACTTGAGTATTTTTGCAGATTTCAATTTAAGCTTGGTGATTGGACCTGATCCAGAAAGTGTAATGCAATCGACTTGAAATCAGATGTTAATCTGGGGTTATTTTTTAAAACTACTTCTTTCAATCACTTAATCTTTATAGTCTAGGATTTTAAGAAACACTTGCTTGCTAGACTACGCCATGCACAGATGGGATGAACATGCAACGACATTCACAAAGACGTAGGTAAGTGCGAGGACATTCACAATGACGTAGGTAAGTGCGAGGACATTCACAATGACGTAGGTAAGTGCGAGGACATTCACAATGACGTAGGTAAGTGCGAGGACATTCACAATGACGTAGGTAAGTGCGAGGACATTCACAATGACGTAGGTAAGTGCGAGGACATTCACAAAGACGTAGGTAAGTGCGAGGACATTCACAATGACGTACATACGTTCGAAGAAGTACTATAATATATGTATATTAAATAGACCTTTTGAAAAAAAAAGAACAATCACTCAACTCTCTCTCTCCCGAATATACATATGACACAGAAGCCTATGTACATAAACACTCCGATTTACATATACAACACAAATACATTCACTAAATCATGCACGCGCGCGCGCGCGCGCGCGTACACACACACACACACACACACACACACACACACACACACGCAGAGACATCTGAAACATTCGTTTTCTTCATTCAACATAAATTCTTTCATGCAAATAATACAATAATTATGCGCCATTATAGTCGCTAAATTCGAGTGTGTGTGTGTATGTGTGTGTGTGTGTGTGTGTGTGTGTGTGTGTGTGTGTGTGTGTGTGTGTGTGTGTGTGTGTGTGTGTGTGTGTGTGTGTGCGTGCGTACAGATAAACATACATGCAGAGATACATTCAAGAAATATACATCCGCATGTGAATATATACAAGTACACATCCATGCATACGAATATTCACACAAGTAAACATACTGACAACAGAAGTGCTAATTAATACCTGATATTCTTGTTTTAATTTCCTTAAACTGATATCAAATACCGTAAGTGCTTTTAAATTTATTCCAGGTGACGTCATATGGGTCAAACCGAAGTCTAAGCTCCTCCTCTCTCTTCAAGGGAGGCGACTGCGGTTCCCATGAGAGCGGCTGCCGGAAAGGTTGGGCATTCTCTGGTTCCGGTCTGGTCTGGATTCCAGTCACAATTGAAATGACGATGAGAAGCGATAAAATCATTTTTTATCGTTCTTTCCTTCTTTAAAAGAAAAGAATTGAAAACAAAGCATTATTTGTGAAAGAGAGCTAAATATTTATCAAGCTCGTAATCTACTTAGGAAGTTTAAATCATTCTTTTGTTCAGGAAATAGTGAATATCCGACAAGTCGGCCTGAGTGTGGTAATATTTTGTTTGTGCAGGAAAAAGTGATTATAAATAAAATCGTCCTGTTTCTATGACATTATATTCTTGTCCGTGACTTACAATGTGACCTAAAGAGAAATGAAGTAAGGTTAGAGTTGTCCGTGACCTACAATGTGACCTAAAGAGAAATGAAGTAAGGTTAGAGTTGTCGTGACCTACAATGTGACCTAAAGAGAAATGAAGTAAGGTTAGAGTTGTCGTGAGCTACAATGTGACCTAAAGAGAAATGAAGTAAGGTTAGAGTTGTCCGTGACCTACAATGTGACCTAAAGAGAAATGAAGTAAGGTTAGAGTTGTAAGGGAAGAAAGTCTCGTATAAAGTTAGTCTCATTTAAGTTACTGTATTGCCCTGCTGTTGATGTAGTCTCGTATAAAGTTAGTCTCATTTAAGTTACAGTATTGCCCTGCTGTTGATGTAGTCTCGTATAAAGTTAGTCTCATTTAAGTTACAGCATTGCCCTGCTGTTGATGTAGTCTCGTATAAAGTTAGTCTCATTTAAGTAACTGTATTGCCCTGCTGTTGATGTAGTCTCGTATAAAGTTAGTCTCATTTAAGTTACAGCATTGCCCTGCTATTGATGTAGTCTCGTATAAAGTTAGTCTCATTTAAGTTACAGTATTGCACTGCTGTTGATGTAGTCTCGTATAAAGTTAGTCTCATTTAAGTTACAGTATTGCCCTGCTGTTGATGTAGTTTCGTATAAAGTTAGTCTCATTTAAGTTACAGCATTGCACTGCTGTTGATGTAGAAGACGTTATTGGTGAACATTGTATCTTAAAGGGAAAAGTAGCCTGATAATTGTAAGTACCATTGCAGAATTAGAGATTTGAATTTCGAGCTCTTTGGAGAGCTAATAGAAAATCGAGTTGGCGGAGTTATTCTAGAATTGTCTTATGCTAGTGTTGTTAGTTTGAATTAGTTGTGGTGGAGTCTTGTGGGAGAGTGTTGTTAGTTTGAATTAGTTGTGGTGGAGTCTTGTGGGAGAGTGTTGTTAGTTTGAATTAGTTGTGGTGGAGTCTTGTGGGAGAGTGTTGTTAGTTTGAATTAGTTGTGGTGGAGTCTTGTGGGAGAGTGTTGTTAGTTTGAATTAGTTGTGGTGGAGTCTTGTGGGAGAGTGTTGTTAGTTTGAATTAGTGGGGGTGGAGTCTTGTGGGAGAGTGATGTTAGTTTGAATTAGTGGGGGTGGAGTCTTGTGGGAGAGTGATGTTAGTTTGAATTAGTGTGGAGTCTTTTGTACAGAGACAGCTAAAATAATGAAACCAAAAGTTAGATTTTGTGAATGTAGATGTGTGTTAATGTATGCTCTTATGAACGAGCATTAAACAATAATGAGAAATCGTGTGGTGAAATTCACACAGAATTGAGAATCACAACTTGTTTTAAGTAAAATAAAGTGAATGATTGGAGGAACGAAAGAAATAAAGGGGGTGATATTGTGATGATGTGATTTTATATGCTGTGATAAATAGAAGTTGTTGAGAAGCTGAATTCTATTGTACAGTTCTTGGCAAGATTTATATAAAAATTCCAACACTGGGCTCAAGTCAGTCGCTTTACACAGATATTATGTGGCACATTCATAAAACTTCAAACATGGAGCTCAAATCGGACAATTTGTTTAGTGACGTCACTGTCAGAGACTATTAAGCAAATTATGCTGAAGTTATGGAAACATTAATTTTCATTTTATTTACCATTTCTACTGTCTATATAATTTTGGAGAAGACTTCCGTTAAGCAGCTAGGCTTAGCTGATGCAACAAACTTGTTTACGTGTTAGAAGTATGTGAGACAGGCCAATGGTGAGTGAAAGGTCGTTAACCGGATATGAGACGCCCATATTTGGTCACTTGCATTGTGACGTAGCATTAAACCGCCGGCTGACCTCGATTCATTCATATATACACCTGAATTACTCGAAATTGTCAGACACGCAAATATTCATACACAGTGCCCATTGTCCAGGGGTAAAGATCGTGTCCACCATTTTTGACCACTCATTTACTTCACATAGTGGTAATTATAAGTGAATTCTCTAGATTGTGTATTTTTCATTCGTAGAATTGTTGTATCTTTTTATTATAAATATTGTGTAAAATATTTATGTGATTGCTAAATGATTGTTAAATGATTGATATATTTTTCTTACAGAAGCTAAGTGGCGTTAGCAATTGTTACATTTGTAAAATGGTCAAGTAAAGTAACCACGTGTATGTAGCCATATTCCTGCTGTAGCCATATTCCTGCTGTTAATTATTATCATGGGAAAGTGCTAATGATAGTTAACACACGTTGCATGAACCACAAGCTAAATTTTATTGTAAAGATAAATCATTTATTCATTTAAAATTTTCATTGATTTGGAACTATGAATTAGGTATAGTTAATTATTGGAGTTTGTAAAGAGTAATCTATTGCAGTGCCACAAAGCCCATATAATCGCTTATCGCAACACGATACTGTAGAATGATATTATTCATTTACAGCTGGTCTGGAAGCCTGGGAATCTGTAGTCCTGTGAAGAGATTTGAAAGCTTGGAACATCGACCTGGCATCTTCAATTTTGGAGACATTGTTCGAAGGCTAAACTGAGTGCTGTAACCAACAGTGACAGGGCTAGCTGGAAGATATTCGCCACGTGACGTCAGAACCACACCGGTTGATCGATGACAACATATTCAACTACTTCATACACTCTAAGATAAGTTGGTTTGTTCCAACAAATGACAGAACTAGCAAACCGCAGCATGTATAGACAGTGTTGGGCTGAACGGGATAGATTATTCTAATAATCGTAATTTGCAAAGTTCATTCTTTTTTATTAATTGAATTGCTATTAAATTTAGTTATCTTACCCGTTGTTACATAATTGTTTGTAGCATGACTGGAGATTAGCTAACTGGGGACTAAGCCGTAATAAGGGGATAAAGAATTATAAATCATAATTTATAAATAAGGGGGAGATAACATTGTTAGCTAAGGCTAGTCAACTGATTTATCTAGCAAGGTGTCATGAGTAATTGCCCGAACCTCTTGGCATTTTCGTGGTGGATAAATCAGGCCGTCCGGCTGTCGCTATTGTTGGAAATTATTCAATAAACCAATATTGATAACTGGAATCTAAAATAGGATAGAGTCTTTAAACCTAAACCAGACATGTGACAGTCACCTTTGTAAGAGTTGAAGCACTCTAGAGAGTATTGTGGACGAACAATTTGTTTAGTGACGTCACTTTAGTAAGAGTTTAAGCAGTCAAGAGAGAATTGTGGCCGGACAATTTGTTTAGTGACGTCACCTTTGTAAGAGATTAAGCACTCAAGAGAGTATTGTGGTCGGACAATTTGTATTAGTGACATCACCTTTATAAGAGTTCAAGCACTCAAGAGAGTATTGTTTGTAAAAAGAAAGAAACAAGACAGAAGAATAAACTCCTTTCAAACACGCACTACACTCAGAGTACTTTTTGTTTAGCACTTAAAACAGTCGTTATTCCCATTAAACACAATGAATACAATACTTGTTGTTTAGCACTTAAAACAGTCGTATTCCCATTAAACACAATGAATACAATACTTGTTTAGCAATTAAAACAGTCGTATTCCCATTAAATACAATGAATACAATACTTGTTTAGCACTTAAAACAGTCGTATTCCCATTAAACACAATGAATACAATACTTGTTTAGCACTTAAAACAGTCGTTATCCCCATTAAATACAATGAATACAATACTTGTTTAGCACTTAAAACAGTCGTATTCCCATTAAATACAATGAATACAATACTTGTTTAGCACTTAAAACAGTCGTATTCCCATTAAACACAATGAATACAATACTTGTTTAGCACTTAAAACAGTCGTATTCCCATTAAACACAATGAATACAATACTTGTTGTTTAGCACTTAAAACAGTCGTATTCCCATCCACCCAATGAATACAATTTTCCACTATAGTTCATTACTTACGCCTTGCTGGCACCCACCCCAAACAAATAAATACAATTTCCACTATAGTTCATTACTTACGCCTTGCTGGCACCCACCCCAAACAAATAAATACAATTTCCACTATAGTTCATTACTTACGCCTTGCTGGCACCCACCCCAAACAAATAAATACAATTTCCCACTATAGTTCTGTAGCACTATTATACGTCCTGTCTCCATTATGATTATTATTATGAATATCTTATCATTTAATAATGCATAATCACGTATCAGTTGGTTAAATCTTAATTTAGGATCTGTTTTTCCCTATGAATTCCACATTCATACACCCTATAAGTAAACGTTCTATTAAAACACATAATTTATCTGTTGGCAGGTGGAACTTCTTACTTAAGGAGTAATGTATTTTATCAACTTACTAACGTTCATCCAATCACTGACTCATAACGCTCCTATCCACCCACTGACTCATCACGCCCCTATCCACCCACTGACTCATCACGCCCCTATCCACCCACTGACTCATCACGCCCCTATCCACCCACTGACTCATCATGCCCCTATCCACCCACTGACTACTCCAGCCAGACGTATCAAATAACTTACGAAAGAAGAGATTAACAAAACTAAAGATTTATTATAGAATAAATATATCACAAATAAATACAACTAAGTTTTGAAATAGTCATGTATATACTATTAAATAATGTTCAAGTCTGTCTCTTATACAGTCTATATTAAGAATTACTATTTTGAGGAAACAATCTCTATTTAAGTTTTAGAGTTCTTTTCATAGAGCTGGAAAAGAGAAAGACAGGATAAAAATGACTGAGCACATGCCCTGTAGTAAATTTAGTAAATTTAGCTCACGTGGAAGTGTGAAAAATAAATTACTATCTACACCTCTACTTTAATCTTTACATTATGCAAGAGTGACTCTCGAGCTTCACAAGTTCATTACTGATGCCTTGTTGACACCACCCCAAACAAATGAATACAATTTTCACGATAGTTTTTTACTTTTACTTACGCCTTGTTGACACCACCCCAAACAAATGAATACAATTTTCACTATAATTCTTTACTTACGCCTTGTTGACACGCATGAACAGATAATAGCGTTGGATAGTGTTTAAATGATAGAAATTTTGAAATACTCAAAGCGCCGAAGACAACAGGACACAGTGAAACTTGTCAATAACCTTGAGAGAAGGAAGGAAAGTGTTGTTGAACACTGAACTAAAGAAAGTTTTATTTCACTTAGCAACCTTAGAATAGTTTCGTTTTAATTGTATTCTTCAACAGAAATCAATATAACCAGGAAAATATGAACTTGTACGTGTGACGTGTGCGTGGGTTTGAGCACACACACTCTCAAATATTTTAATAGACTTACAGGAAAACAGAGAAAGAAAGAATAAAGAGATAGTGGTATGCACAGGGACAGACAGACAGACAGACAGATAGACAGACAGACAGACAGACAGACAGATAGATAGATAGATAGATAGATAGATAGATAAATAGATAGATAGATAGATAGATAGATAGATAGATAGATAGATAGATAGATAGATAGATACGGACGCTAATAATTCTAATGACATCAAAAGCAAAATTATTTTGTGTATAGAACGGAAACTGTACGTTCACTTTCACCAGGCTTATTAGATTTAGTTACAATCTCTATTTTCACTTTCACCAGGCTTATTAGATTTAGTTACAATCTCTATTTTCACTTTCACCACGCTTATTAGATTTAGTATGTTCACTTTCACCAGGTTTCTACTCACTTCGTAAACTCACTCAGTGCTACTAGTTTAGAGTGACCTGTTTGTCAAGGTAGCAAACTGTGTCAAAGGTGATATTTCAGTGTGAATTGATCTGATATTCACATACTTAGAATCGTCAGTAAGTTGTGCCATTGTAATGTAAATTGATCTTATATTCACATACTTAGAAGCATCAGTAAGTTTGCCATTGTAATGTGAATTGATCTTATATTCACATACTTAGAAGCATCAGTCAGTTGTAATGTAAACTGTAATGAAGTGACTTATTTGTAAACTTACCATTGTGTACCAATGTATTGTGTGTGTAACATTGTACTTTGTGTGTATATTTTGTATGCATTGTACTGCGTCTATTTTTATTATTTTTGTGTATCATTGTATTGTGTGTACTTTGCATTTATGTATTCATTGTATTGTGTGTACTTTGCATTTATGTATTCATTGTATTGTGTGTACTTTGCATTTATGTATTCATTGTATTGTGTGTACTTTGCATTTATGTATTCATTTTATTGCGTCTATACGTTGCATTGAGTTGGGTATATAATGCATTGTGTGTATTCATAGTAAGCATGCATTGTATTTTGTATACATTGTATAGTGTGTATTCATTGTATGTATATATTTTATAGTGGTATACATTGTATATATATTGCATCGTGTTTAGATATTGTGTTGCATGTATACACTGTATAGTGTGTATTAAATGTATGTATACATTTTGTGTGTAGACAATGTGTTGTGTGTATACACTCTATTGTGAATATTTATTGTATGTAGTGATAATTGCTCGTATTGCCGAAATTTATTTCACATGTTTTAAGTAGGCGTCATGCACTGAAAAATAACAGAACTCTCCTAAAATGGATTATTAGACCTTATCTGGAGTGCTATCACAATTGAATGACACTGGTCATCAGTCTTAGTGGAATTCAATAGTGTAAATTCGTGTGACTGCATGAACCCACACCAAGTCATGTTGTGACTAAACGGCTTACTGCATGAACCCACCCCAAATCATGTTGTGACTAAACGGCTTACTGCATGAACCCACCCCAAATCATATTGTGACTAAACGGCTTACTCCATGAACCCACCCCAAATCATGTTGTGACTAAACGGCTTACTGCATGAACCCACCCCAAATCATGTTGTGACTAAACGGCTTATTGCATGAACCCACCCCAAATCACGTGACTAAACGGCTTACTGCATGATGCAAGCATAGCTAAGAAGTTAGGTCAATGGTCGCATACTGGCCAAATATATTTGACCAATGACCATCTGCTGGATAACTGTAGTTGACCTTTGGGTGCTAAGCGAATACAGAGGAAAATTCGTGTTGTAAAATATATCTGTTAGCAATCACTAACCTGGGAACCCTAAATGCAGTAAGACATGTCTTGCACTTTCTCCATCTTTGCCAGGAGTTATGCGAAATGGTTTTAACATGAATACAACCATAGAGATATGTAAAAAGGCTTTAACATGAGTACAACCATAGAGATATGTAAAAAGGCTTTAACATGAGTACAACCATAGAGATATGTGAAAAGGCTTTAACATGAGTACAACCATAGAGATATGTAAAAAGGCTTTAACATGAGTACAACTGCAGATTTATGTGAAACAACTTTAACAGGAGTACAACGGCAGAGTTATGTGAAACAACTTTAACAGGAGTACAACCACAGAGTTATGTGAAACAACTTTAACGTGAGTACAACCACAGAGTTATGTGAAACAAATTTAACAGGAGTACAACCGCAGAGTTATGTGAAAGGGCTTTAGCGTGAGTACAACCACAGAGTTGTAATTTTCATGTTTCTTTGCAGCTAAACAGAATGTACATTTTATATCTTTCTTTCAGCTGAGCACTGTGTATTTCAATTTTCATGTGTACCTTGTGTGCAATTTATTCTGGTTTATCATTCTCTTTGCCGTTGGTGAAAGCAGCATGACTAGTGTTCGTGTTTGTGAAGTCAACTTTAATATTTTTATTGAAGAATGGTTTGTTCTGAGGTAGATTTGAAAGCAAATTATAATGAGGAAATTAACTGTGAAACTTTAAGTATGTCATCTATTTCATGAGTTTGCATTATGAATGTACAGACAGACTGTTATGTGCAGGGTTTGTTTAATGACCCTGTCATAGTATTAGACACACAATTATTAACCATGACATTTATTATATTAGAGTAATTAGACTATTTCTCTGAAGGCTAAAGCTTTGTGGACAGCAATAGATTACTCTTACAATTTTACGTCATTAAACATTAGCCACTTATAATTATTGCATCACAATCAAAACTAAATATTATTTTCTCTTTCTTTCTTTTTGGTAACTGTTAAGACATTACTATATGTATGTATGTGTCTGTACGTGTATGTTGCACTTGTGTGTGAGTATATCTCTCTACTGAAAGTTCGTATGGGCTTACATTCAACAACAGTCTTATGTAAGGGAGACAATTTTGTAATTGAAACCACGTTGCCCACTTTTAATTCCAAGTGCAGTCGCATTTTGCTGCATTTACTTGCTCGTGGTGTAGTGCACCTGAACTCAAAAGTCGATCAGAAGACCTAAAATGAATGCCCTGGAATATTATTTTCACGAGTGGAAATATGTGAACCATTGTTTGGATTTGGATTTAATTATGAACATAAAATTTAACATAATACATGTATAGTTAATCTCCAGGGAACACTTTCAGTTAATTAATATATCATTTGGACTGGACTTGCTCTAAATTATGTGTACGTGTGATTTCTTTATGACCTACACAAACGTCCTTGTCTAAAATAAAATTGGAGTATAGCGTTATGGAGGCTAAGATAAAAAAAATGGCAGCCAACATCCTCCTGCAACAAATATCACTTCTGTTCTGGTAGTAAAAATATATATATATATATATTTTGATGTGAAAACTGTTATTGGCATCATTAAATTCTGGTAGTAAAAGTATATATATTTTGATGTGAAAACTGTTATTGGCATCATTAAATACTGTTAAATAACACTTTCCTTATCGCATTTCTTTCGCTCTTCCACTACGGATGTGCCCAGTTGCTTTCTAACACGATGATGCAAAATGGTACGTCAGGTCAAGAAATGTAAAGTGACCTTGTCAGAGGTGACTTCATTGTCGAACAACAATTTATAGCGGTAGGACAGTTACTGATGATTGAACTTTCATTTCTTTTGTATTTGACCCATATTTTATTTCCTTACTTCCACTTCATATGAATTATTTTAATGTAAATTTGAGAGTTCTTTTGTGAGCATGTTGTAGTGACGTCCATCTGTAATTCCATATGTCGACAGCATGGTGCATTAGTGTCTTCCTACGTTATTCTTTAGGCGACCAATCAGTAGCCTGGCCAAGGTGTGTGTGTGTGTGTGGTGGGTGGGTGGGGGTATTTACGAGCCAAGGATTTTCCAAAGGTGGCTTTGATAAATAGGAGGATGGGTCTCCTGGAAGAAAATCATGTGTAGTTTTGGAACTAGATTAATAATTAACTAAGCTTACCCACACTCACGTCAGACATACTGACGTCACTTAAATGGCGGTAGGAGGGACTACTGGATGAACTTTTCTTGAATTGCTTACGTCAGACATACTGACGTCACTTAAATGGCGGTAGAAGAGACTACTGGATGAACTTTTCCTGAATTGCTTACGTCAGACGTACTGACGTCACTTAAATGGGGGTAGGAGAGACTACTGGATGAACTTTTCCTGAATTGCTTACGTCAGACTTATTGACCTTGAATAGAACCTTTAACAATCAGGTCAAATTATTTTACTTAATCTGTTTACCTTCCTGGCTGCTTGCTTGTTATCCTAGCATGACGTATTTGAAAAAGAATTTTATTTCAAGAAAATCATTTTAAATGTCAGTGTGCTTATTTCAACAACAAAATATATATTAAAAGAAACTCCTCACAGTTTAAGTTTAATTAATTAAGTATTGGAGATAGTAGATTTAGTTTAATTAATTAAGTATTGGAGATAGTAGATTTAGTTTAATTAATTAAGTATTGGAGATAGTAGATTTAGTTTAATTAATTAAGTATTGGAGATAGTAGATTTAGTTTAATTAATTAAGTATTGGAGATAGTAGATTTAGTTTAATTAATTAAGTATTGGAGATAGTAGATTTAGTTTAATTAAGTAAGTATTGAAGATAGTAGATTTAGTTTAATTAATTAAGTATTGGAGATAGTAGATTTAGTTTAATTAATTAAGTATTGGAGATAGTAGATTTAGTTTAATTAATTAAGTATTGGAGATAGTAGATTTAGTTTAATTAATTAAGTATTGGAGATAGTAGATTTAGTTTAATTAAGTAAGTATTGAAGATAGTAGATTTAGTTTAATTAATTAAGTATTGGAGATAGTAGATTTAGTTTAATTAATTAAGTATTGGAGATAGTTGATTTTCCAAAAATTAGATAATTATTTATCAGAAACTTATATTTAAGATGTGATAATTAAGAATAATAATTGTAGATATATATTTTTTTGAAATCTGACAATTTAATTTATACGAGTGATTGAAATGTAATGTTTAGTGAAAAACGTACACACAAATATCTTACAATGTGATGTTGTTAAACTGTTTTATTGTTAAACACATATACACACACACGTTTGTTAAATTTACTAAACGGAAGTACAGAGTCTTGAGGGAGGACGGCTTGTTAAATGCAGACTCCGGCCTGTACTTGTGAGTGTGTCTCTCAAGATTAGAAAGGGATAACAATGGAGGTCAACATTCAATCTTCATTTTTGAGAAAGAGGAGTAGCTGAATAGTGGTCCAGTATCGCTGGTAGTAGTAGCGATATTATTAACATTAGTATTATTAATATTTTTATTTTATATTTTCATTTTCTCTCTGTATGGAATGATCATCACAGTGTAGAGAAAAGGTTCCAGACAAATTTATAAACTGCACACGGAGTTATGGCACCACCGGAAAGCTGGCATGGGACGCAATACCACACATGTTGCCATAGTTACGCCTCATCCGTACATAGCCCTGCTCGCCCCACGTAACACCCCAACTGAAATAAAAAACAAACCGAGGATAAGTGGTAAGGTATTAGTAAAAGTAATCTGATAATAAAATTCATGAATTAATTACTTAGTGTGTGTCCTAGAACCGTGCAAGAATACAAACCCACAATTGCTGTCAAGGGGAAAAATATGTGCGCAAAGTCAATGATTTGATTATTTTCTCAGGAGTTGTCCTATAATCTCCCTTTTTGTCTCAGATTCGATTTACTCATCATATACATTGTTTCCAGTTATGTTAGCATCTCTGTAACTTATTAATTCTAAAGTTTCTAGTCTAACACGTCCTTTAGTTTCCAGTTATGTTAGCATCTCTGTAACTTATTAATTCTAAAGTTTCTAGTCTAACACGTCCTTTATTGTTTTCAGTTATGTTAGCATCTCTGCAACTTGTTATTTCTATTGCAAAAATTTTCTAATCTGACACCGACTTTATTGTTTGTTATAATTTTCCAGTCTGACACCGCCTTTATTGTTTGTTATAATTTTCTAGTCTGACACAGCCTTTATTGATTGTTATAATTTTCTAGTCTGACACCGCCTTTATTGTTTGTTATAATTTTCCAGTCTGACACCGCCTTTATTGTTTGTTATAATTTTCTAGTCTGACACAGCCTTTATTGATTGTTATAATTTTCTAGTCTGACACCGCCTTTATTGTTTATTATATTTTATAATATTATACCGCTTTTATTGTTTACGTTATTGTTTATATTATAATTTCCCAATCTTAGTACAATTCCTAGCGTGTCTGTGCCATAAACATTTTCTGTTCTAATATTTCTTCTTTGGTGTAATATATTCTTCATAATATATTGTATCCATATTTTGTCTTAGTTTATAATTTATTGTATCGTTATTTTGTCTTAGTTTATAATTTATTGTATCGTTATTTTGTCTTAATTTATAATTTATTGTATGCATATTTTGTCGTAATTTTAATTTATTGTATCCATATTTTGTCTTAATTTTTAATTTATTGTATGCATATTGTGTCGTAATTTTAATTTATTGTATCCATATTTTGTCTTAATTTATTATTTATTGTATTCATATTTTGTCTTAATTTATAATTTATTGTATCCATATTTTCTCTTATTTTATCATCTCCTTTGTTTCCTCTTAAGTTTTCATTTTTCTTCTTTGTCAGATGTTCTCATAATATTTTCTTTTCATCTTAATACATCATATTTTGTGTCTATCACATAATTCACTTAATATATCGCATTTTGTGTCTATCACATAATTCATCTTAATTCATCGCATTTTGTGTCTATCACCCATAATTCATCTTAATACATCGCATTTTGTGTCTATCACCCATAATTCATCTTAATACATCGCATTTTGTGTCTATCACACAATTCATCTTAATATATCACATTTTGTGTCTATCACACAATTCATCTTAATATATCGCATTTTGTGTCTATCACATAATTCATCTTAATATATTGCATTTTGTGTCTATCACATAATTCATCTTAATACATCGCATTTTGTGTCTATCACATAATTCATCTTAATATATCCTATACTGTGCTCAGTTGTCCTCTTCTTTTATCACCTACAATCTCATCATGTTTTGTGTCCCTTTTTGTGTGTGAACTTAATGTTTGGGCAAGTATATCGTTTATCTCCCCTTTTTGTGTGTGAACTTAATGTCTGGGCAAGTATATCGTTTATCTCTCCTTTGCGTGTTATGATTTCATCACTTTAGATTGTTGTGTCGTGATTTTTAAGCCCGACATTTTTGCCTGACCTAATTTGTCAATTATTATTATTTCTCTTTTCTTTGTTTAATAATTTCATCACCGTTGGTTTGTCAAATTATTTTCTTTTCTTACCTTACTTGAAAATCTGGAGTAATTTGTTTATAAAATAATCTTGTTCTATATTATAATATCGTTTTTCATTCGTTATTTTCTTGGTTTGTCAAATTACGTCCCTTACTTAGTCTTAGCTTAAAATCCGCAGTAATGAATCATATAACCATCTTGTTTTGTTTAATCATAAAATCTTATCACTTATATATCCTTGCATCATTCTTGTATCTTCTGTTTAAATCTAATGTTATCTTTTTCTTTTATCATCTGACATTGTAAACAATTAATTATATTAACATTTGCCTTGTTTAAATTTAATGTTATGTTTTCGTTTATCATCTGACATTGTAAAAAATTAATTATATTAACATTTGCCTTGTTGTGATATGATATCATCTACATTTTATATGTTAGATTATATTATCTCCTCCATTTTGTTTAAATTATTACCTGCCTGTTTGATTCCACTATTGACCTTTTGACCTCTGAATGATTTCCGACAGACCCACCCACCTGTTCTTGACGATCCAGTACTCCTCTTCGTCAGTGCTTCCGTACCCGACAACCAGCACCGCGTGATTGAAACAAAGAGTACTGCATGTCGGGTCAGTCAGTACCCCTGGTAATAAAACAGAGGTAACTTAATAACTACTAGCACTCTTGTTACCTATTACTACTGGTAATGAAACAGAGGTAACTTAATAACTACTTGCACTCTTGTTACCTATTACTACTGGTAATGAAAACAGAGGTAACTTAATAACTACTAGCACTCTTGTTACCTATCACTACTGGTACTGAAACAGAAGTAACTTAATAGCTACTAACACTCTTGTTATATATTACTACTGCATCTAGCGCTCTTTTTACTGTTACACCACACTCTTATTATTACTGCATTTACTATTGTTACATGATACTCTTTTCTTTACTATATATATAATACTATATATATAATAGTAACAGTAGTATATACTATATACATAATAGTAACAGTAGTATATACTATATACATAATAGTAACAGTAGTATATACTATATACATAATAGTAACAGTAGTAATCGTGGTAATAATAAGAGTAACATTACTATGACTACTTCTACTCTTACTGTTACTACGAGCACTACTGTTACATTACGATGACTACTACTTTGACTGTTAGAGTATTACGATTACTAATGTTTGCTATTGCAATGACTACTACTGCTACTATTACTACTATTGATACGACGACTACTACTGCTACTATTGTTACTACTGCTACTATTGCTACTATTACTACTATTAATACGACGACTACAATTACTACTATTACTACGACGACTACTATTACTACTATTACTACGACGGCTACTATTACTACTATTACTACGACGACTATTACTACTATTACTATTACTACTATTACTACTATTAATACGACGACTACTATTACTCTATTACTACTATTAATACGACGACTATTACTACTATTACTACTATTAATACGACGACCACTATTACTACTATTACTACGACGACTACTATTACTACTATTACTACGACGACGACTACTATTACTACTATTACTACGACGACTACTATTACTACGACGACTACTATTACTACGACGACTACTATTACTACTATTACTACGACGACTACTATTACTACTATTATTACGACGACTACTATTACTACTATTACTACGACGACTACTATTACTACTATTACTACTATTACTACGACGACTACTATTACTACTATTACTACTATTACTAAACGACTATTATTACTACTATTAATATTACTACTATTACTATTACTACGACGACTACTATTACTACTATTACTATTACTACTATTAATACGACGACTACTATTACTACGACGACTACTATTACTACTATTACTACGACGACTACTATTACTACTGTTACTACTATTAATACGACGACTACTATTACTACTAGTACTACTCTTAATACGACGACTTCTATTACTACTATTACTACTATTACTACTGTTACTACTATTAATACGACGACTACTATTACTACTATTACTACGACGACTACTATTACTACTATTACTACTATTAATACGACGACTACTATTACTACTATTACTACAACGACTACTATTACTACTATTACTACTATTAATACGACGACTACTATTACTACTATTACTACTATTAATACGACGACAACTATTACTACGACGACTACTATTACTACTATTATTACGACGACTACTATTACTACTGTTACTACTATTATTACGACGACTACTATTACTACTATTACTACGACGACGACTATTACTACTGTTACTACTATTAATACGATTACTACTATTACTACTGTTACTACTATTAATACGACGACTACTATTACTACTATTACTACTGATAGTACTATTACTACGACGACTACTATTACTGCTGTTACTACTATTAATACGATTACTACTATTACTACTGTTACTACTATTAATACGACGACTACTATTACTACTATTACTACTGTTACTACTATTACTACGACGACTACTATTACTACTGTTACTACTATTAATACGACGACTACTATTACTACTATTACTACTATTACTACGACGACTACTATTACTACTATTACTACTGTTACTACTATTAATACGACGACTACTATTACTACTATTACTACTGTTACTACTATTAATACGACGACTACTATTACTACTATTACTACGACGACTACTATTACTACTGTTACTACTGTTAATACGACGACTACTATTGTTACATTTTTATTGCCTGTAATGTTACAATTATAATTACTACTACTACTGTATTTTACAATTTTTGTTACTATTTCTGTTCCTGAAGGAAACTTGCAAATAAAAATGTAAAATGTGGCGTTGTGTAGTATCATTAATTCCCATTCGACTTCTTAGGAATACATAAATTTATTTAATTTGTCTTCACAATTCCTTTATTTCTTTTGTCTTCACAATTCCTTTATTTCTTTTGTCTTCACAATTCCTTTATTTCTTTTGTCCTCACAATTCCTTTATTTCTTTTGTCTTCACAATTCCTTTATTTCTTTTGTCTTCACAATTCCTTTATTTCTTTTGTCTTCACAATTCCTTTATTTCTTTTGTCTTCACAATTCCTTTATTTTTTTTGTCTTCACAATTCCTTTATTTCTTTTGTCTTCACAATTCCTTTATTTCTTTTGTCTTCACAATTCCTTTATTTTCCAACTTTGGAGTCAACAATAATAATAATAAAATTCAGACACCACTTGTTGCCCTCAAAACACACACACACAACACACACACACACACACACACACACACACACACACACACACACACACCGACCCCACTATATTTTAGCTCCCTAATTTGCCATCTAGTGGTTAAATCTCAATCAGAAATACATGTAATAGAGAATTGGGGAGGTCGAGTCAGATGATAACGAAAGAAAACAGATTTACTAACAAATGCTGTCAAGGTAAAATTACATATTCTTGCCTGAAGATGTTTGTTATTATTAGCAGGATTGTAGTTATTCGCTCAAGTTAGTGATTGTAGCAAGGACTTGTTGAAATATTATAAACAGAACTATGATTTTAGTCTAGGCACTTGCCGATAATATCGCAAAATCTCTCGTCAAGGTTATTGTCTTTCACATTGAAATAGAAATCTGAAGTTAATTGGTAAGCAGACACGAATCTTAAACTATAGCAGTATCAATTCCGTTATCACTACAGCACACGCTTAGAGATAGAGATAGCAGTATCAATTTAGTTATCACTACAGCACACGCTTAGAGATAGAGATAGCAGTATCAATTCCGTTATCACTACAGCACACGCTTAGAGATAGAGATAGCAGTATCAATTCCGTTATCACTACAGCACACGCTTACAGATAGTAGTATCACTGCTGCTTTATTTTCTACGTAGCAAGATACATCTACATAAAATTATTAATGCAGCTCTTTGTTATCTTTTTACTATCACTTTCTACTCCTATTACAACTCTAGGCCCTATTTGCTCTTATTATCACCAGTCTCACTCTCGCATCTAGCTTTGGCATTACTCCTATTAACTTTTGCGACAATCAACTTTTGACAACTACATTTTCCAGTTGTGTTTAGTGATTTTAATACAACAAAACACACACTGCTAATTGTGTATAGTGATGTTAATACAGAACACATACTGCTAATTGTGTTTAGTGATGTTAATACAGAACACACACTGCTAATTGTGTTTAGTGATGTTAATACAGAACACACACTGCTAATTGTGTTTAGTGATGTTAATACAGAACACACACTGCTAATTGTGTTTAGTGATGTTAATACAGAACACACACTACTAATTGTGTTTAGTGATGTTAATACAGAACACATACTGCTAATTGTGTTTAGTGATGTTAATACAGAACACATACTGCTAGTTGTGTTTAGTGATGTTAATACAGAACACATACTGCTAATTGTGTTTAGTGATGTTAATACAGAACACATACTGCTAATTGTGTTTAGTGATGTTAATACAGAACACATACTGCTAATTGTGTTTAGTGATGTTAATACAGAACACATACTGCTAATTGTGTTTAGTGATGTTAATACAGAACACATACTGCTAGTTGTGTTTAGTGATGTTAATACAGAACACATACTCCTGGTATGAGATGCTTACCGCCTTCATAATTCTTAAACACGCATGTGGCGTCAATCGCCACGGAAATAGGTCCCTGGGTGCTTACTGCAATCTGTAGTTGGCTCTCGCTGCCAGACTGAATGTCGTGACAACCTGACACTGTGACCACTGCTTTAGAGGCATCAAACGCGCAGGATCCCTCCTGGTGAAGTTAAAAATAGACACATTAAAGTACACGTAGTTAAAAATAGATACATTTAAAGTATGCGTAGTTAAAAATAGAAACATTTAAAGTACGTGTAGTTAAAAATAGAAACATTTAAAGTACGCGTAGTTAAAAATAAAAACATTTAAATTATTCCTAGTTAAACGAAAGCAGCGTTCACACTCGCAGCCAAACCCTGCAACAAACTAGAGCAAGTCTGAGTTGCGTTCTTGTACACTGTTACGTTTCCAGTATTGCTTTATAGACCCTGCCTAGGATTTTAAGGACTTTAAAATGATTAGATTTAATTAACTCCTTCTCTCCATCCTATACAGACTGGTTGCTCAAATTATCATTCGACTAACTTAAAAATGTGTCTTTGTAGTGCAGACGACAGATTTACGAACTGACAACTTGCGTACAAAAGCTGGCTTGGAGTCGTTAAATTCCTTTTAATTAATATGCATTCATTACGTCATTCAGCTCAGTCAGCCCCCATCCAAACCACGTTAAGTTAGGTCTATTATGCATAAAAATTTACTACAAAGAGGTTTAACAATTAACAAGATATTCAAATACGAGCGCGAAGTCTAATTCTACTCGTGACAATTAAACTAGTGCTTGTAAATGTCCAAGTTAAGTGTTCTGAGTTTATGAGAAATTTGCCGCAATAGTTCTTTGTGACTTTTGATCAGTCAGTTTTACTTAGCTGCTCTTTTGATGCCTCGCGGTTTCCAAACCGGTCCAAAACCAGTCCACCTCACTTGATCATCGCCAGCCCATGCACAAAGCATACGTAGAAACTGTCTCTCAGTTATCACGCCGGACGATAATGTAAGTGTAGACAAGGGATGTGAAGACCTGCGCGTCAACACGTTTTCCCGACAATGGCAGTAGGACAAAGAGGTAGCAGAAGCTAGATCTCTTTAGATCTGAGTAAAACTCGGCACTAGGAGTTCAGAACTAGAGTTTGAAACTTGACCTGAAGACAAAGAATGTTTCCATGATTGTTCTGTGTTTTGGGTTCGCCAACCTAAGCACGTTTCGTCATTTAAATGCACCGAGTTAGAAATTCGACCAACACATCGTTTACAATTTATATTTGAAGATATAAATGATTTCAAGTATGTTATATTTAACAGTACATGATGTACGAATTACCAAATATTTACAACATTAAAATTTAGAATTCATACAAAGGAACAATTCAAATCAAGCAAAGCGCTTCACAATTTAACATTAAAATTACACGCAATAATTTGAATTACAAAGGAAATTCATGTCGTTCACAGACGCTCCTGGCACTAGTGAATTTAAGGTTATATAAATTAAAGTTACAATGAAAAAGAGTTACAATGATTTATATACAATAACTTATAGGTTTTGTCATTTACAAGCGAACACGTGCTTAGGCTAAAAGTAGCAACAAATAGCACAAAATTACATACATTGGTTCAAAATGCAAGATATCATTAATAAATGCAATACATTTGCAAGAAGCGGACGTGTTACCTTCAAAGCAAAATAGCGGCGGGTTTCCTCGATCGACTCAACGAATATGCGGCTGTACAGGTAGACGGTACACACTGTTTGCCATTTCTGGATCGGAGTGAAGAATTTGGCGCGCGATACTGTATTTATCAAAACGCATAGAACGCGTCACGTGACGGATCACGTGGTATGTAGTCGGTTCGAGAAGCTGGACAATGGCCTAAAGTTACATAACGTCCTGACCTCTTTGCTAGAAGTTTCTCGATACTGATGTATCATGGGAGAACTTTAACAAAGGAGTTTTCAAAATTTGATTTTTGAAAAACAGCAAGTGGGTCAAGAAGAAGTGACACAGATTTTATCAGACTCGTAACATACACACACGCACACACACACACACACACACACACACACACACACACACACACACACACACACACACACACACACACACACAGACCGGACCTAATCTATGAATAATTTGTCCTATTTATTTTCAGCCTGTCGCCCTCACTACCTTAACTGTTGATTTCCATGGCAACCAGAGCTTAACCCTTACAAACAGTGTTTTTATGATATTCAGTCTACACACACCAAGTTTATGTCGTCCTTGTTTCTTTCCTTTGCATTTTCTGTTTTTCCTTTCTTCTTTTTTTTTGTCTGTCTTTTTCTCTTGTTTCATATACCTTTCTTAATGTTTCATGATGATGATGATAAAATCAATAAATGTTCATTATTATTTGGAGATGAAATGTTTGGGTTTGGAGAGAGAGGTACAATGACTCACCACTAATTGTATTTTCAGTTTTGTTCATCTCTGCTCTGTCTGTATGCTAAGGAAAAGTCACGTGGCAAGAAACAATATATTGTACGATTGTTGTATTTTTTCTATTTCTATGGTGGTGGTGGTGGTGGCGGCGGCGGTAGTTTGTGTAAGATTATATGTGCGTACAAGAGAAAGGAAGAGAATGGAACTAAATTAACATTATTTTACAACTAGAATTATATAAGCCAGGGGTCGACAATCCCAAATATACTGTAGAGATTTTACTTGGATATATATTGTTGATGTTGGGAAATAAGTTCAAAGGGGTTTGCAAACTTGAAAATATATTTGTTGCAGTTTTATTAATTATATATAAATACTTATTTATGCTTTAGAAAATATTGGAAAATGTCCTCCATTGCTTCAATTATTTTTCTGCCCTGATGAAGACATCCTCTTTCATTCAGGCCTGTGCAGCTCATCAGCTCTTCTAATTTTCTTGGTGAATACTAGTCTTTAACCCCTTCATTGCTGAAGACTATTTTTGACCCCTTCACTGCTGAATACTATTTTAACCCCCTCGCTGCTGAATACTAGTTTTTAACCCTTCGCTGCTGAATACTAGTTTTTAACCCCTTCGCTGCTGAATACTAGTTTATAACCTCTTCACTGCTGAATACTAGTTTTTAACCCATTCACTGCTGAATACTAGTTTTTAACCCCTTTACTACTGATCCAATTACGACCAAGGTTAGATATAGCAATACTTTATTGACATCCCTAAAGTCCCTGTAGCTTGTTTTAAACCTTCTTCCTTCCAAATAATAACCACACAAATATGTGGCTTATTACAAATCCTTGATATTCCAAATAATAATCCCAAAGGAGCAAGCACGGGGCTTTATTTTGAGCCATCATCCTAATAATCCTAAAGGCTAATTATAAACATTCTGTCTTTCACATAATCCCAAAGGAGCAAGCACGGGGCTTTATTTTGAGCCATCATCCTAATAATCCTAAAGGCTAATTATAAACATTCTGTCTTTCACATAATCCCAAAAAAGCAAGCACGGGGCTTTATTTTGAGCCATCATCCTAATAATCCTAAAGGCTAATTATAAACATTCTGTCTTTCAGATAATCCCAAAGGAGCAAGCTCGGGGATTTATTTTGAGCCATCATCCTTCGCAATAATCCCAAAGGAGCAAACACGGGGCTTTTTATTCACCCGTTCTAATCAAATGGTACTAAAGGAAAAATCATAATGGTTTATTCCTCCCAAATAGTGCCAAAGGATAAAGCATGCGGGATATAATAAAACCTTTTACTTTTAAATGCATGCCCTATAGCGTTTCGAACTTAAAATTAGTCTTACTTCACACTTTAAATTTATATCCTGTAGTATTTCGAATTATAATTAGTCTTACTTCACATTTTAAATGCATGTCCTGTAGTGTTTCGAACTAATATCTAGTCTACCTTCATTTTAAATACACGTTCTGTTTCGAACTTATAATTAGTCTACCTTTATTTCAAATGCATGTCCTGTAGTGTTTTCAACTTATAATTAGTCTGCCTTCACATACACGTATTGTTTTGAACTCATATTTCATCTGCCTTCACATACACGTAGCATTTTGAACTTATAATTAGTCTGACTTCGCATACACGTAGTGTTTTCAACTTATAACTAGCCTGCCTTCACATACACGTAGTGTTTTGAACTCATATTTCATCTGCTTTCACACACACGTAGTGTTTCGAACTTATAACTAGTCTTACTTCACATTTCAAATACATGTCTTGCAGTATTTTGAATAATAACTAGTTTGTCTGTGTTTTGAACTTATATTAGTCTGATTAGGTTCAAATACATACCTGTAGTATTTTGAATAACAAATACATACCTGTAGTATTTTGAATAACAAATACATACCTGTAGTATTTTGAATAACAAATACATACCTGTGGTATTTTGAATAACAAATACATACCTGTGGTATTTTGAATAACAAATACATACCTGTGGTATTTTGAATAACAAATACATACCTGTGGTATTTTGAATAACAAATACATACCTGTGGTATTTTGAATAACAAATACATACCTGTGTATTTTGAATAACAAATACATACCTGTGGTATTTTGAATAACAAATACATACCTGTAGTATTTTGAATAACAAATACATAACTGTAGTATTTTGAATAACAAATACATACCTGTGGTATTTTGAATAACAAATACATACCTCTGCAGTATAGGGATAATCTGTTTCTGATTCGATCCCTCCCGCGTTTTTTATGTCAACAAAAGCGTTGTCCATCCACCCGCCAAAGCAGCCAAAGGTACCATTGGAGCAGTCCACAATCTGTTGTTCAGACAGGGACAGCAATTGCCCAGAAGCATGTTTGTACTGGCCCTCAATTGATCCAGTCTACGTCACACATAGCAAACAAGCAAGCAAGCAAGCAATCCTAAATGAAAAAGATTTCTTTCTATTTATTTATACTTGTCCATTTTTAATTAGTGTCTTTTGTGTCATGTCTATTTTGAATTAGTGTCTTTTGTGTCATGTCTATTTTGAATTAGTGTCTTTTGTGTCATGTCTATTTTGAATTAGTGTCTTTTGTGTCATGTCTATTTTGAATTAGTGTCTTTTGTGTCATGTCTATTTTGAATTAATGTCTTTTGTGTCATGTCTATTTTGAATTAGTGTCTTTTGTGTCATGTCCATTTTTAAATAGCGTCTTTTGTGTCATGTCTCAAAGTTCATTTATAAATCAGTTACAAGTGAGTCTGTCTGTCTGTTAACATATGTGCATGTAATTATGTATGTGTGACGCTAATGCCATCTTGTTAATGGTTATTATTATTATTAATTAATTAACCATCCATAACTAATTACAAGTGAGGAGAATATTAATTTATGTTATTAATAATTCTTCACAAGACACCACTTGTCTCTCTCACTTGGCGATATGTGGGCGCTGTAAACGTTTTCTCTCTTCAACAACATTAGAGATAAACATTTACACTCACACAATATTTCCTTTGGTAGAAAACCTCTTACTAAAGGAGAAGATAAATCCGTCTTTTAATCTATATTTAGCGAGACCCCATGTACCCACTTTCTTCTTCTAAGGTTATCAATATGCGTAAGAAGGTCAATAAATTTAACAATCAACAATCAAATATACATATAACAAATACAATGAAAAAAGATTATTTGACATCAATATTTCCAAAAAAACCATGATTTAATAATTTATTACCTATACTGTTTTATATCCTAATTCAACAGATTAGTGTCAATACAAATCATAAAATAGTTCTTATCAGAGAACAGAAATAGAGATATTAGAAAAAAGCAATAATAGTTCATGTGTAACCTTATCTTGGCAAAGCCGCAATAGTCCTTTTGTGTGCTTTTCATAACAAATTTGCAAGTTTATTGTTCACATTATTACTGTGAATTTGTCACGGGGGGGGGGGGGGAAGAGGGGGGGAAGGGGAGGTAATCAGAAAATTAATTTTTATCCTTGATTATCTCCACTTGGCCATCGCGCGATGCAGCAGAGAAGCAAGTGTCGTCTGCTAGCTAAATGACGTCTTAATTACGTGCACTGTCAGCACGTTTGTTTACATTGTTTGTCTGTCAAGTCGTCTGCTTATTTTGTTTGCATACACTGTCAGCAAGTTTACTAATTTCATGTTTCCAATATTTTTATAAAAATACCTTTGATTAATTATTTTAATTAGATGTTCAAAAATTATGATTACAATATCTTGAAAATGTGTTTGATTTTTATTATCAATTCTTATTACAAATTTAATTAGGGATTATATCACTAGAAGTATTGCACCTCAGCGTAATGCACCTATTTAGTGTTGGTAAAGTAGGAATACACACGGGAGTTTTATCTTTGAGAGAGTGAGAAATGATTTTGCATAAAAGGACTGACGGGAGCTATTTTAATTTAGTGTGCGTCTGTCTGGACTACAGAGAGGTTTAAGGCCTTCATACCTACACTGAGTCTGGACAATCTTTCCATCTCCGTTATGACCGGGGAGGAAATGAACTGAATATTCTCCACATAGAATATAGAATTAGACGTGTGTTTTTGTCACACTCAATTCGTGTGGCAGCCTATAAAGCTTGTCCTTATTATTCTACATTTGGATCCGAACCTTGGGCAATAGTTGGCCATCAGGGGAATGAGCTGAAGGGATCAGGATTGCGCTGAGAGAAGAATATTCCACGCCACTCATTTGTTGGAGCTGCTGCTGCCATAGACAGCCCTCCGTGATAGATTTTGGATCTTGGAACTGTCGCAGAAGACAGGTGTCTGTGAGCTCCATTTTGGTACTATCGTGGAAGACAGCCGTTCGTGTTCTTCGTCATAGAACCGGGTGCCCCAGTGTTAAGGAACGTGGGACGAATATTCGCAAGTGTGTACGTACTGCACTCTCCGTGAACCGTGTTTCATTGCCAAGCATGTTATTTTCAAATGACAGAAACTGTAACTTTTTGTGTTCGCCAGCGTGTCGGCAATTGTGACTATTTCGTTTTTGTGCTGTGTGTTCCTGCGTCGACAATTCAGCGTATTTCAAGCACTAGTAAGTAGGAAAACTTTTATTAGAGGTGCATTACTAGGTAGGATAGTTAGAATAAACATTTTCATCATTGAACTATTTTTCATAAACATTTAACTTTGACTTTTATTTAATGGATAATTAATGCGGTTATCACCACAGTTCTAAATAAAATTAACATTCATTATTGACGTTGGGTTTTCCACCCACTGTTTTTAAGATAATTATTTTTAAGTTTACATATTTTTCTGCGGTCATTACTGCTGGTTGTGCTGTAGTGGGGCTACGGCCAAAGTATTTTTGTGCCACTCGATTTTTGGCAATAGTGAAAACGGTCATCACCGTTTATTGTTTGGTTATTGTAGTTTATTCATCATATTATTTTTTCATTTTCCATCACTCATGTTTCCCCGCCCCATAGATGCCATGTGTGGATGTTGCCGAATGAATGACTAGCACAGTGTGAAAGTTAAGCCCATTTTCCTTTTTAAAATCCTTTTTAAAATTAAATTCTTTGTTAACTCTTTCTCAAGAGTTGGGCTTCCTTTCTCGGGTTTTAAAATTAAATTCTTTGTTAACTCTTCCTCAAGAGTTGGGCTTCCTTTCTCGGGTTTTAAAATTAAATTCTTTGTTAACTCTTTCTCAAGAGTTGTCTTCCTTTCTCAGGTTTTGAAAGTGTATGTGGTGCGGCAGTTTGTTTGTTCGTTCCGTACGTCCCTCACACGACATTCACACGCCTGCTCACACACACTTACGCCGGCTTTTCACATTTTACCCCACATCTCAGAATAAAGTTAATCCTATCCCCCACAAGATTATTCGTGGTGAGAATGGTCATCAACGTCTGATCGTTCGATGTGATCCCGGCAAGTCGAGGCTACTGGGTCTGACCACCCCCCACCCCACCCACCGAAGAGGAGATAGGGGCCAACAACAAACCAGCAACGACACAAAACTACACCCGCGACAGAATTCAAACACGTTTCTCTTCTCACATTGTAGAACACTAACTAGCCGCTATTCTCTCAAGGCCATCTGGTATTCTGCCATATTAGCTCTCTCAGGCAGAACAACAATTGCAGCAATTTCTAGTAACTTCCTTGTACCAGAAATAGCAACATGCTTTGCCACCATACATCAATAGAGTGCAGTGTATTCCTTACACTTACACTTACACATTGCAGCAGATACTTCATGCATCTCCCAAGTTCGTAGCGGTTTATAAATAAACCAGGAGATTCCAGTAAAACAAGGAAAGGCTGCTTATTCCCTGTAAAATATAATCAGGAAAAAATGTTAAGTTTCTAGTTTATTCATTCTCTTTGAAATTCAATTCTAAACTTACAATTTCCTGCAACTGTATTTATTAGACTAATAAATGCATACAGCATATACATTTTGTGAGTATATTCTCTAGAAACAATGTCAAGGTTAGCATACTATATACGAGCATCTTAGTTCAAAAATGTGTACCAGCGCCGGTAAACACATCCCAACGGACATAGGGGACAACACCGACGCCAGCGCCAACAACAACACCACCAACAACGCCAGTGAAGAGGACAGGGGGTTCGAACATCTTGGGCGCATGTACACACTAGGTAAAGACTTGGTGCGTTACTAGCCTGGGTTCTGTAAGACACCCCCTCCCACCCTTTCGCTCGAACATCGGACGAGGCAATAACAACAACATCGCAAAGGAGAGAGCTAGTCCATGGATTACCGGACTAAGGCATGCCCCACCAGCCAGTCATGACAGGCCACAGAGCATCCAGCATCCACCTCAACCACTCCAAGAGTCAACAACAGATAGCAGACATCCAGACATAACCACCACAACAACGACAGGAAAAATAACCAGCCGAAACAAAACTTCACCAGCAAAAACAACACGGCACAGCAGCCACCCTCTTCAGAGAGAAGGGGAAGGCTCCACGGGAATCCACCACTAACTGAGAACATCAACAAGATGATAGGTTCATGCAATTCCTGTGGGGGTAAAGAAGTTATCGTGAAGAAGAAGAAGAAAACAATTTGTAGAAACAATAGTCTACTCACATAATACATCCCTACATAAAACACAAGTATAGCATATCAAAGGCAAAATGAATGAAATATTTCTAAGTCCATTCTCTCTCAATCAGTCAGGTAACTCACCATTAAGCTAAAGGCTGCCTTTCGTGAGTGGACTTCTAGTCCATTCTCTCTCAATCAGTCAGGTAACTCACCATTAAGCTAAAGACTGCCTTTCGTGACTGGACTTCTTGCCACTCCAAATTCAAAGTGATTAGACAATAGAATTCTTTACAGCAGGTAAACGTTTGATCTCAGCCTATTGGCTGATCTCGATCTCGTAAATCTTAACCATTGGATAATAAAAACTACTCATCCAGTTGGAACTGGTTCTCAGTGCATCAGCAATTTCTAGCATATTCTCAACTCAAGTTCTTCACTCCAAATCTGACACTAACACTAATACCATCATAAGGAGTGCCCAAGGTTGGGTCACTTCAACAATTTAACAATTTATATAACAATTAAGGACTAGCAATAGGGAAGGCAAATTTACTCCACCACAGTATGTATATCTGTTTGACTTTGGGATGTTTGCCTCTCTATAAAGAAAGATAGCCTAATAATATTAATATTAAATTAAATTTAGTAGTGCCCAATTTTTTCAAAATTGGAAAAATGTTTGAGAATATATTCAAATAAATAAATGGAGAAAAAAATCGAAATTTCGCTGAAAAGTGCTCCTTTTGGCAGTATTAAGTGGCGACTGAACTTTTGAATGAATCAAAGTATGAGTATGTTGGAAGAGGGTTTTATGCTATGAAAAGAAAAATACCTGTCTGGTAGGTGTGCCAGTGATGCAGGTATACTACGTACAGAAAAGATACTGAGGGAGAGACAGAGAAAAGAAAAACACAGGGAGACAGAAAGAGAATAGAGAAGAGAGGGGGAGGGGGAGAGAGAGACATACACACAGAGAGACAGAGAGAGACACACACACACACACACACACACACAGAGAGAATATAAAATTGAATGCAAATGTAAAAAAAAATTGAGTTTCTAAATTCAGACCACATTTTGCTTTATAGTCCACAAACTTAAATGAAGAATTTTCCTTGCAAAAAGTGTATGGAAGCCAGGTTGTATGCCTTTGAAATGACTAATGGTTAAAATTGTGAGGTACGTCATTAATTGTAAGTCTGGTTTGTGAGGTACGTCATTAATTGTAAGTCTGGTTTGTGAGGTACGTCATTAATTGTAAGTCTGGATTGTGAGGTACGTCATTAATTGTAAGTCTGGCTTGTGAGACAGGTCAATAATTGTAAGTCTGTGATGCAGGTCATTAATTGTGAGTGTATAGATGACATTTAGTTCAGTGAGAGAAATTAAAGCGAAATTTCTTAATATTATTCTGGCATCCTACTTTCATCTAAAGTCAGATAAAATTTATGAAGGTCACGATACCGTTTGAACGATTGTAGACTTTTTTCTTCTTCTCTCTCTTTTTTTTTTTGTAACAAATTCCACTTAAATACTGAAACAAAAGTAATTTAAACTTAATTATTGTTTTAAAATTAGAAAACCAACACTCACCACTCAGACAGATCTAACAGTGTATCCAATGTATCATTGCAAAAGAAGAAAATATTTATATATTTAGTGAAAGGTGCTATTTTTAAATTTATGCTGCACACATGTAATCAAGAATGGTTTGTCCCACAGTTCTATCTCTGGCCATGCAGTCAATCATGCATGAATCACGTGATGAAGACTGGCTCGAGAGGTATGTTTAGCTCTTTTGGAATAATAAGGATAGATGAAAGGTAGTAGCAGAAGTAAAGACAAATAAGGACAAAAAAACCCACAAGGAATATTCACATACCGCACTGAAAGCATAACACGACCCACACTGGCCTTGATTTTTCACCGGCGTGACATAACCTTTGGAACGCCAGTCCACGTCACTGAGAGCTTCCGTATTCAACGGAGACTGAAATGGAGAACACTGAATTCTTCCGGACCGTGTGAAATTGGAAGCAGGCATCAATGAAGCGAGAAACTCTTCATCTGTCTAAAAAAAAAAAACCAAATAAAATAAAAAATAAAACTGTGAATTAATGCTACCATAACTATCACAGTAATCCAGGTGATAAGTAAACAAATTTAATGCAACACTCGCCTCACAGTAAACTAATTGATTCGCATCAGTACACCACAAACTTACCATTTCTATAAACTGATTGATTCCCATAAAGAATGTTGAGCTAAAGCTACACTCACCATGTCCGTGAACTGATTGATTCCCATAAAGAATGTTGAGCTAAAGCTACACTCACCATGTCCGTCAACTGATGTCAACTGATTGCTTACTATATAGAAAAAATTGACCTAAAGCTACACTCACCATGTCCGTGAACTGATGATTCCCATAAAGAATGTTGAGTTAAAGCTACATTCACCATGTCCGTCAACTGATTGCTTTATATAGAGAAAATGTTGACCTAAAGCTACACTCACCATGTCCGTGAACTGATTGATTCCCATATAGAACGTCGATAACTGGTTGAAGTAGTCCCAGTTATGGGCTTCAATTTTCTTGACGTTTTCCATGAACACCGAGCGCCTGTATTCCTCTTCCGCAACGTCAGCATATTGACGATCTAAAAATAGAAACCAAGATTAACAATGAAATAAACATTTGAAATAGCACTTTTTGTGCGCTCGAAAACCACTTCCTTTTGAGTTTAACATAGAATTTTGCTCTTAGATAATGTAACCATTTTTTAAAAAAATGATTAGGTTTAGAGTCTGCAGGCAGAGTCGTACCGTTGTAAATAAAAGTGTGAAAACAGATAAGTTTCCAAACTCTAAGAGATGAAAGTCAGTTTGTCTTACACTGACGCAATTCCAGAACTACTAATTCCTTGCTTTACTTTATTGATGGACTCTGTCCACCGAAATTTTTAAATAAAAACAGTGTTGATAATAGTAGCATTGATTAGCGGTGATGGTGTTGATGATGACATCTACTATTACGACAACTATGATGACAAGACGACGACGTCGATGATGATGACGATGATGGTATGGTTGTGATGGGTGGTGATGTCTTCATGGATACTACTGGAATGATGTCGTGCTTAGGCTACCGTTCTTGCATGACTGATTTCTAATTACAAAGTGAGACTTGACCTCTTTTAGACAGATTTATAATTACAAAGTGAGACTTGACCTCTTTTAGACAGATTTATAATTACAAAGTGAGACTTGACCTCTTTTAGACAGATTTCTAATTACAAAGTGAGACTTGACCTCTTTTAGACAGATTTCTAATTACAAAGTGAGACTTGACCTCTTTTAGACAGATTTATAATTACAAAGTGAGACTTGACCTCTTTTAGACAGATTTATAATTACAAAGTGAGACTTGACCTCTTTTAGACAGATTTATAATTACAAAGTGAGACTTGACCTCTTTTAGACAGATTTGGAAGTATGACCAGAGTGCGTAAGCCTTTCCGGAAGTGAGGTGAAAATACTGAGTGACTACAAGAGTGCACCTACTAGGTATTCCACGTGTTAATGGCATGGCATCAGAGTAATGGTAGAAGTGGTAGAGAGACCGCTTTATAGAGTGAGGAAGAGTGCTGGTGCCCAGTGACTAGGTGCTAATGACGAGGTATCGGAATAATGGTTATAGTGGTAGAGAGACTGCTGTAATGAGAGAGTACAAGAGTGCAGACACCAGGTGTCTTGTATGGTATCGGAATAGTGGTAGTAGTGGTAGAGAGACTGCTGTATAGAGTACTAGAGTGCAGGTACCATGTATCTAGCATGTTAATGACGCGGTATAAGAATCGTAGTAGTGGTAGAGAGTATGTGAATTTCACCTCATATTGTGTGTGTGTGTGTGTGTGTGTGTGTGTGTGTGTGTGTGTGTGTGTGTGTGTGTGTGTGTTTGTGTGTGTGTCTGTGTGTGTGTGTGTGTGCGCGCGCGTTTGTGTGTGTGTGTGCGCGCGCGTTTGTGTGTGTGTGTGTGTGTCTGTGTGTGCGCGCACACTGTTGCACGTACAGTATTCACGTTCCAACGTCGACAGACGGATTTCGAAGTCTTCCCAGTTGACTTTGACGTTGACTTTGACGTTGACTTTGACGTTGACTTTGACGTTGACTTTGACGTTGACTTTTCTAGACATGCTACGCACGTCAAATCGGTTTTCTTTATTTTAGGGTAACCGCCCACCATCTTATTTGTCTTTAAAACCAAAAAGTGCAATAATGCAAGCACACACCAGTTATTGTATCTTGTGCTGGTGCTCAGATTATGGTCGAGGCATGGCTGACATGGTGTTATCGAGGAGAGTTTCCTTTCAAGTATGACTGCTGTTATAAATAACAAAATTAAGTAGAATTTCTTTTCTCTCTCTCTCCAACTGCTGTTATAAATAACAAAATTAAGTAGAATTTCTTTTCTCTCACTCTCCGACTTTGCAAATAGCGCGTCTTGATTTCTAATAAACTAATCACTTCACTTTCTGAGGTTTTGTTTCGAACTTGGGAGACAATGATCGACTTACGCTGTCAGATGAGTTTTTAAGTTGTCTATCTGTCTGTTTGTCTGTCTGTCTGTCTGTTTGTAGCTTTCTATAATATGACACAGAACACTTACACTAATGAGCTAGTGACGACACTTTCATGTGTCCACTTAGACAACTGATGTACGTGCATTAACTCCAACAGCGTGACGCAAATTGTGAACACATAATGTATTTTGCAGATTACAAGAACTTAATTAAGACACAAACAAATTGTATCCTCTTTTTATCCAAGCCCAACACATATATAATGAACTAGAAATTACTCATTTAGTATAATCATTTCGTGTGGCAAGTAGTCCCATTATGAAAGGCAGCCATTAGCTTAATGGGAATAAACAGACTTTTCTTGTTTTACCTAAATCTCCCGGTTTACTGATTTATAAACTGCTACGAGCGTAGTAGAGCGAGAAATATCTACCCCCAGGGTGTAGATGTAAGGGTGCACCGTACTCTGTAGATGTATAATGGCAAAATATAATTTGAATGTGGTTCATGGGAAATATTGATTTTAAGTAATCTTTTCATTGTATTTCTATAATGCATATTTGAATATTCATTTAATAAATTTATTGTTAAATTTATTAAACTTCTTACACACATTAATAACTTTATGTTGGAGAAGAAAGTGGATGGATGGGGGCTTGCAAAATATAGATTCAAATAACGGATTTATCTTCTCCTTTTGGTAAGACGTTTTCCACCTTTGGAAATATTGTGTGATGGTAAATGTTTGTCTTTAATTTTTGGTAGAGACAAAATATTTACAGCGACTGCATATCCGCCAAGTGAGAGATGATTGGTGTCTGCTGGAGAATTATCAATAACATAAATTAAGGTTCTCATCACTTGTACTTAGTTATGGACGATTAATTAATAATAATAACCATAACCAGTAACTACGTGTCGTTGGCGTCACAAACTAGTACTGCTTTAGACTTCCGTGTGTTTCAGAAATGGCCTATGTTTGTCGTACATTTACAATTAAAAGAAACTCTTATATTAAATTTAAGAAAGATGTGTAAAAGTTGAAAAGAACAAGTAATTCATATTTTCTTTTTTGTGTTAATTCAAACAAGTCGGTATAAACACGTATTATAATCAAAAGCGAGAAGGACAGAAATTATATTTTTACAAATTGTAAACACAAAAGAAAGCTTGGATTAAATTTGTGGTCGTATTATACATTAAAGTGTGCTCATAAAAAAAAGCAAAATATATTTAAAAATCTTAAATTTCCTATAGAAGGATTTTATTATCGCCCAGTACAGGAAATTTCGAATACTATATATACAAGAAATCTAACTCAGTAATACAAACATCAATATATATATACAAGAAATCTAACTCAGTAATACATACATCAATATACAAAATGCATACTCGCTCTCTCTCTCTCACACACACACACACACACACTACAAACCTGGTCTGCTTTAGCTGCCTTCTCTATTCTCTCATTCTGAATCTATTTACCAAATTTGCTTTTAAATTCCCTCCAGGTGACGTCATACGGCTCAAACCGAAGTCTAAGCCTTTTGTTTGTCTCCAAGGGAGGCGAATGCGGTTCCCACAAAAGCGGTGATGGGAAGTGTTTGACATTTCGTGGTTCTGGTTTGGACTGGATTCCAGTCACAATGCAAACGACGACGAGCAACGATGAAAACATTTGTATCGCTCTTCTCCTTCACAACAGATAAAAAAATAAGTAAGAGAAAAAATTAAATTAAATGAAAACATTTGTATCGCTCTTCTCCTTCACAACAGATAAAAAAAATAAGTAAGAGAAAAAATAAAATTAAACCATATAATGTGTGTGTGTGGTGTGTGCGTGCATGTAGTGGTGTTTGTTATTGTATGTGTGATGTGTGTATGTGTGGTGTATTTGATAATGTGTGGTAGTGGTGTGTATTTGTGTGTGTTAGTGTATGTGTGTGGTATGTGCGTGCATATGGTGGTAGGTGTTAGTACGGTGTGTGGGTGCGTGCGTGTGTGTTTGTGTGTGTATAAGATTACATATAAGATTACAGTAAAGTCATTTTATTAATTACATGTAGACTTTTTACAATAAAAACTCAGAAATAATCACTACTAGTCTGTTATCAGTAAAGTCACTATATTAATTACATGTAGACTTTTTACAATAAAACTCAGAAATAATCACTACTAGTCTGTTATCAGTAAAGTCATTTTATTAATTACATGTAGACTTTTTACAATAAAAACTCAGAAATAATCACTACTAGTCTGTTATCAGTAAAGTCACTATATTAATTACATGTAGACTTTTTACAATAAAACTCAGAAATAATCACTACTAGTCTGTTATCAGTAAAGTCACTATATTAATTACATGTAGACTTTTTACAATAAAAACTCAGAAATAATCACTACTAGTCTGTTATCAGTAAAGTCACTATATTAATTACATGTAGAATTTTTACAATAAAAACTCAGAAATAATCACTACTAGTCTGTTATCAGTAAAGTCACTATATTAATTACATGTAGACTTTTTACAATAAAAACTCAGAAATAATGACTACTAGTCTGTTATCAGTAAAGTCACTATATTAATTACATATAGACTTTTTACAATAAAAACTCAGAAATAATCACTACTAGTCTGTTATCAGTAAAGTCACTATATTAATTACATGTAGACTTTTTACAATAAAAACTCAGAAATAATCACTACTAGTGTGTTATCAGTAAAGTCACTATATTAATTACATGTAGACTTTTTACAATAAAATCTCAGAAATAATCACTACTAGTCTGTTATCAGTAAAGTCACTATATTAATTACATGTAGACTTTTTACAATAAAAACTCAGAAATAATGACTACTAGTGTGTTATCAGTAAAGTCACTATATTAATTACATGTAGACTTTTTACAATAAAAACTCAGAAATAATCACTACTAGTCTGTTATCAGTAAAGTCACTATATTAATTACATGTAGACTTTTTACAATAAAAACTCAGAAATAATCACTACTAGTCTGTTATCAGTAAAGTCACTATATTAATTACATGTAGACTTTTTACAATAAAAACTCAGAAATAATCACTACTAGTCTGTTATCAGTAAAGTCACTATATTAATTACATGTAGACTTTTTACAATAAAAACTCAGAAATAATCACTACTAGTCTGTTATCAGTAAAGTCACTATATTAATTACATGTAGACTTTTTACAATAAAAACTCAGAAATAATCACTACTAGTGTGTTATCTGTAAAGTCACTATATTAATTACATGTAGACTTTTTACAATAAAAACTCAGAAATAATCACTACTAGTCTGTTATCAGTAAAGTCACTATATTAATTACATGTAGACTTTTTACAATAAAAACTCAGAAATAATCACTACTAGTCTGTTATCAGTAAAGTCACTATATTAATTACATGTAGACTTTTTACAATAAAAACTCAGAAATAATCACTACTAGTCTGTTATCAGTAAAGTCACTATATTAATTACATGTAGACTTTTTACAATAAAAACTCAGAAATAATCACTACTAGTGTGTTATCTGTAAAGTCACTATATTAATTACATGTAGACTTTTTACAATAAAAACTCAGAAATAATCACTACTAGTCTGTTATCAGTAAAGTCACTATATTAATTACATGTAGACTTTTTACAATAAAAACTCAGAAATAATCACTACTAGTCTGTTATCAGTAAAGTCACTATATTAATTACATGTAGACTTTTTACAATAAAAACTCAGAAATAATGACTACTAGTCTGTTATCAGTAACTGTAACGAAATAAATCACACACTTAAATCAGCAGTCCGCCAGTAATCATTAACCTTTAAAAGCACACAACCACAACCACAACACTTTTCTCAAATGCGACATCTCAACTTGATCTTGCATAAGGAATAATCATACTTACAACCTTTATCGCTGATCGCTGTAGGGAACTGAACAAGTTTAAGCAATGTTTGTGTCGTGGTCAAACTTCAGTTCCGGGTGCCTCGCATTCAGTGAAGGGTGCTGTCAATCTGCACCTCGTAACTGTAAATAAGCACACGACAGTCTTGATGTACATTTGGTGACAGTTGTGATTACTAGCGGACTTTCAACGGCTCATTTTGTACATTTACAACTCCGTACTACCGTGAGGAAACATTTTTCGTTTCTATCCACCATGCTTTGGCAGACATTAAACACATAGTGATGAGCGAATCCGTTGATTACATAAAATAAAAGAAAAATAATTGTATTCCGATTGCTTACAACATACATTGTCCTACAAAGAATTTTTTTTCAAGAGAGTTTTACATTTGCAGACTGCTTAGCAATTATAGCAGGGTCGTAAGGTAACGCTTACAAAGCATAGTCCATCTCAGGCAGTACAGAATGTTGTACATGAATAACAATAGTTGTAGAAAGTCTTAGAAATCACACAATGTTTTATAATAATAGTTGTAGAAAGTTTTAGAAATCACACAATGTTTTATATTAGGAAGTCTTAGAAATCACACAATGTTTTATATTAGAAAGTCTTAGAAATCACACAATGTTTTATAATAATAGTTGTAGAAAGTTTTAGAAATCACACAATATTTTATATTAGGAAGTCTTAGAAATCACACAATGTTTTATAATAATAGTTGTAGGAAGTTTTAGAAATCACACAATATTTTATATTAGGAAGTCTTAGAAATCACACAATGTTTTATAGTAATAGTTGTAGGAAGTCTTAGAAATCACACAATGTTTTATAATAGAAAGTCATAGAAATCGCACAATGTTTTATAATAGAAAGTCTTAGAAATCACACAATGTTTTATGATAGAAAGTCTTAGAAATCACACAATGTTTTATAATAGAAAGTCATAGAAATCACACAATGTTTTACAGGTGTAGCTGTAAAATGTCTTAGCAATCACACAGTAGTCTTGTGCGTGCTTTCATAACAAAGACACAAGTTTATTATCTCACGGGAATTGTCAGTTTATTATCTCACGGGAATTGTCAGTTTATTATCACATGGGAATTGTCAGTTTCATGTGTTTCTCTAGCACGTGGTAGAACACTGATGAACCGCTATTCTCTGTAGGTTAATTTGGGCATTCCGTCTTATTAACACCCTCAAGCAGAACAACTCTGTTGCAATTTCCAGTGACTTCCTTGTACCAGAAATTCTACAGTGTAGTTGAGCACACTTTGCCATCATACATGACACAGTGCGGTGTATTCTTACACTTACACATTGGGGGTAGACACATCGACACAGTGCGGTGAATTCTTACACTTACACATTGGGGGTAGACACATCGACACAGTGCGGTGTATTCTTACACTTACACATCAAGTCTACACACGGTCATAGATGTTTATAAATCAGTAAACCAGAAGATTCTGGTAAAACAAAAAAAGGCTGCTTCTTCCCTCATTAATTTAATCAGGAAACTAACGCTATGTTTCCAGTTTATTCATCTCTAACTCAATTCTTTCTTACATTCAAGTCTCAACTTACTTTTTTCTCCTACTGTATTTATTAACCCGATATACGCATACAGCATAATAAATACAACATAATTTTAAGAATAGGTCCACTAGAAACAATGTTAAGTGTTTAGTATACATCATACAAGTGACATAGTTCACAATTTGTAGAAATAATAGTCTACTCACATAATACAACTCTACGTAAAACACAAGTATAACACATAGTCTACTCACATAATACAACTCTACGTAAAACACAAATATAACATACCAATAGCAAAATGCATGAAATATTTCTAAGTCCATTCTCTTTTAATCAGTCAGTTAACTCACCATTGAGCTAATGGCTGCCTTTCATGACAGGACTTCTTCCCACATCAAATTCAAATTAGACAATAGAAATCTTTACAGCAGGTAAACTTTTGATCTCAGCCCATTGGCTGGTCTCATTCTTGTTAATCTTAATTTGATAAAAAAAAATTACTCATCCACCTAAAACCGCTATAGATTACATCAGCAAGTCTAGCATATTCTTTACCTGAGTTGTTTACTTCCAACTTTGACAATTAAAAATATCAGCACAAGCAGTGCCCAAGATCGGGTAACTTTGACATTTGAATAATTTATATAACAATTTAATTTAGACATAGGGATAGGCAAATTTATTCCGCCACACACAACAAATTCAGTGATTAGAAAATAAATTCTTTTCAACATGTAAACTTTTATCACAGCGCATTGGCTAGTCTTGTCCTTGTCAATCTTAACCGTTGGAAACATTTTAAACAGGAATCTTACGCGCTGTCGTTCTGGTTCCTCAGAGATCATGGCTTTCTCCCGTCATTTATTTCAAGTTATGGCTGCAGTGGTTGGCAACCTTCCTCACTTGCAGTGGTTGGCAACCTTCCTCACTTGCAGTGGGTGGCAACCTTCCTCACTTGCAGTGGGTGGCAACCTTCCTCACTGAGCTACTTCAATACACGTGTCCCGACATAAATTGTTATAATTGCTGGCAACATGCCGGAATCTGGATGCGGTGGATCTTGTCAAGAACAAGTACGGCGTTAGCTAAGCCTGGTCTTGGTCTTGAGAAATTTCATACAGAATTCCTGAAGCAGATGACTTTGGCATGCTGAAGGACGCGTGTTAAAAATAATGTCCAGCGCTAGGCAAGTTCACAACGACAGTTTATTTCACAATGAATTTCAAGTTATTAACTGTTTTTATCTTATGCATCCTGACAGTCTATTTCACAAAGAATGTTACGTGTATTAACTGTTTTTATCTTATACATCCTCACTCGACAGTCTATTTCACAAAGAATGTTACGTGTATTAACCGTTTACTCGGATTCCGTGATGAATGATAGACTCTATTGAACTGTTAGGGATTATTAATGTAATTATTTTATTGTCTTGTTAACAACTGGGTAGGTGTTGGATAGTATTGTCATGTTAACAACTGGGTAGGTGTTGGATAGTATTGTCATGTTAACAACTGGGTAGGTGTTGGATAGTATTTGAACGTTCTTTTAGTAGTTAGTATAAGTGTCTTTTTCAACTGCATTTATATGTTTTTGTTTTTTGTTTAGCTTTTATTGTTGATTTAGTAAATCTATTTTTGATTTTATCAGTCGTTTTTATACATACTATTTAAATTATGTCTGGAGTAATAGTGGGTGGATAATAGAATTTAAAGACGGATCGAATTACTCTTTCAGTAAGAAGCTCCACCTACAGGAAAGAAATTCTCCAGTAGAACGTCACGTGGGCGTCTTCACGCCATTGTCCTAATGCAATACCGCTCTCTATACAGTCTTACAGACTCTTGTACCAATACAATACCACTCTCTATACAGTCTTACAGACTCTTGTACCAATACAATACCGCTCTCTATACAGTCTTACAGACTCTTGTACCAATACAATACCGCTCTCTATACAGTCTTACAGACTCTTGTACCAATACAATACCGCTCTCTATACAGCCTGTGTACCAATACAATACCACTCTCTATACAGTCAGTCTTATAAACTATTGTAGCAATACAGTACCGCTCTCTAGAATATCTTGAGAGAGTGTCTACAAATACAATGTTTTCTCTAGAAAGTGATTACAAGCTATTTTACAAATAAATCATTTTGCTAGGAATCATTACAGATTGTTTTAAAAATACTATCCGATCTGTTGACATAAGTTACAGAAATTTAAATGATCCTTTACAATGAAGTTACAAACATGGTTTATTTTGAAATGCAATTATCTCTAGGATAGAGTTTATCAAAACAAACTGATGTACAAATTGAATATGATCGTTAAAATGTAATAAGCTCATTTGTATAAGCTGATTCTAGAGACAAAAAAAATATGTTTCACAAATTATGATTTTGATAAGGTCGTTATAGGCAGTTTTACGTACACATTTTGAGCAGAATTTTTTTAAAAACTGTTTTATAACTATAAAATCATCTCCATAAGAATATTACAATAACTATTTTATAAATTATGTACTCAAAATGAAAGTCGTTAGACAATTTGCAAATATAACGTAAACACTGCTTCAGACTGTTTTACAAATATAACGTAAGCTGTAAACGCTGCTTCAGACTGTTAGACAATTTACAAATATAACGTAAGCTGTAAACGCTGCTTCAGACTGTTTTACAAATATAACGTAAGCTGTAAACGCTGCTTCAGACTGTTTTACAAATATAACGTAAGCTGTAAACACTGCTTCAGACTGTTAGATAATTTACAAATATAACGTAAGCTGTAAACGCTGCTTCAGACTGTTTTACAAATATAACGTAAGCTGTAAACACTGTTTCAGACTGTTTTACAAATATAACGTAAGCTGTAAACGCTGCTTCAGACTGTTTTACAAATATAACGTAAGCTGTAAACGCTGCTTCAGACTGTTTTACAAATATAACGTAAGCTGTAAACACTGTTTCAGACTGTTTTACAAATATAACGTTAGCTGTAAACGCTGCTTCAGACTGTTTTACAAATATAACGTTAGCTGTAAACGCTGCTTCAGACTGTTTTACAAATAGAAAGTATGCTGTAAACGCTGTTTCAGACTGTTAGACAATTTATAAATATAACGTATGCTGTAGAACGCTGCTTCAAACTGTTTTATAAAAGCAGTATAATCTCCAGAAATTCGTTACAAAGACCTAATTTACAGTTACAATACAATCTCTTTATTTTTAAAAAAAATCTTTAGATCTTGACTGCTTTTCAGAAAGAGCCTTTGTGACGTCAGGTCACAATTATTTTACACACAGCTGTCGTTCTCTAGAAAAGTCGATGGAATTATGACTGTTTCAAATACAGTAACAACTCGTGAAAGTTTATTACGGATAGTGTTACAGCCTGAATATGATAGCTAGAAAGGTCGTGGGAATAGTGACTGTAACGGATAGTGTTACAGCCTGAATATGATAGCTAGAAAGGTCGTGGGAATAGTGACTGTAACAGATACTGTTACAGCCTGAATATGATAGCTAGAAAGGTCGTGTGAATAGTGACTGTAACGGATAGTGTTACAGCCTGAATATGATAGCTTGAAAGGTCGTGGGAACAGTGACTGTAACAGATACAGTTACAACCTGAATATGATAGCTTGAAAGGTCGTGCGAATAGTGACTGTAACAGATAGTGTTACAGCCTGAATATGATAGCTTGAAAGGTCGTGGGAATAGTGACTGTAACGGATAGTGTTACAGCCTGAATATGATAGCTAGAAAGGTCGTGTGAATAGTGACTGTAACAGATAGTGTTACAGCCTGAATATGATAGCTAGAAAGGTCGTGTGAATAGTGGCTGTAACAGATAGTGTTACAGCCTGAATATGATAGCTAGAAAGGTCGTGTGAATAGTGACTGTAACAGATAGTGTTACAGCCTGAATATGATAGCTAGAAAGGTCGTGGGAATAGTGGCTGTAACAGATAGTGTTACAGCCTGAATATGATAGCTAGAAAGGTCGTGCGAATAGTGGCTGTTTTAAAATACAGTAAGAACTCGTGAAAGTTTTATATTTTAAAAAAAAGAATAAAGAGAGTGTTACAACCTGAATGTGATATCTTGAAAAATCGATCAAACAGACACCTTTGTAAATAGAATATTATTTCTAGTAAAATCTATTTAATTTCCAAACATCTAATCATCTTTACCTGATCTTTGTAAACATAATATTATTTCTAGTATAATCTATTTAATTTCCAAACATCTAATCATCTCTACCTGATCTTTGTAAAATAATATTATTTCTAGTATAATCTATTCACTTTTCAAACATCTATTCATCTCTACCTGATCTTTGTAAACATAATATTATTTCTAGTATAATCTATTCACTTTTCAAATATCTAATCATCTCTACCTGATCTTTGTAAACATAATATTATTTCTAGTATAATCTATTCTATTTCCAAACATCTAATCATCTCTACCTGATCTTTGTAAACATAATATTATTTCTAGTATAATCTATTCACTTTTCAAACATCTAATCATCGCTACCTGACTTTTTCGCACTAGTAACTGGTGCGCATGACTATTATGTTCTGATGTAAAAACCCAGGAGAAAACAGTCGGTCCAAAATATATGTTTATCAGTACCTTATGACAAGGAAGTTAGTGTCTTTGTTAATTCATCCATTTTGGCGACTGCAGTCCAATTTTTGCTTCTGCTATAATTGTATTTAAATTAATGAGAAATTAATAAAACACAACTTATAACACGGTTTGTGCTGGTTTTTGTGTGTGTGTTTAAGGAATATCCGTATGTACCTCTGTGTATTCTATAAAATTTATAACCATAAAAAGAAGTACCTCCTTGAATTCTACAAAATCTACCAACATACAAAGAAATGCCTCCTTGGTTTCAATAAAATCTATTAAAAAAAAACACACACACAAAGAATTGTCTTCACAGATTTTAAAGTCTACAAATAAAGCCGTGTCTTCTTGGATTTTATCAAAGTCTATCAACATACAATGCCTTCTCACACTCTATCAAGTCTATCAACATACAATGCCTTCTCACACTCTATCAAGTCTATCAACATACAATGCCTTCTCACACTCTATCAAGTCTATCAACATACAATGCCTTCTCACACTCTATCAAGTCTATCAACATACAATGCCTTCTCACACTTTATCAAGTCTATCAACATACAATGCCTTCTCACACTCTATCAAGTCTATCAACATACAATGCCTTCTCACACTCTATCAAATCTATTAACATACAAAGTTTTCTCAGTTCTATCAAATTCTATGCATGTACAATTTCTTCTCAGATTCTATCAGGCAAGACGTAAAGACGTAAAGTCAATTCACAACTAAATTACAATTGAGTTCCGAATCCGTCAACATACAAATAAATTTCTCCTTGAGATCTGTCAAAGTTCACAAACATACAAATAAATTTCTCCTTGAGATCTGTCAAAGTTCACAAACATACAAATAAATTTCTCCTTGAGATCTGAAAGTCCACAAGCATACAAATAAATTTCTCCTTGGAATCTATCAAACTCCACACACATACACATAAATTTCTCATTGAGATCTGTCAAAGTTCCGAATTCTCGGGTACGATTTCTCGGGTAATCTCCTAGTTCACCAGCATAAAATACAAGGAATGAAGGCGACAGACGTGATCAACACGGCCTCATTATTCTTAAATAATTAGAGAGAAAATTATCTTTTCAGATAACGGAAATTCCGGTTTCTCATTTGATTAAAAGTTTAGAAATTTATAAAATCACTGCCATATACACCATTTGATTAAAAGTTTAGAAATTTATGAAATTACTGGAATATACACCATTTGATTAAAAGTTTAGAAATTTATGAAATTACTGCCATATACACCATTTGATTAAAAGTTTAGAAATTTATGAAATTACTGCCATATACACCATTTGATTAAAAGTTTAGAAATTTATGAAATTACTGCCATATGCACCATTTGATTAAAAGTTTAGAAATTTATAAAATTACTGCCATATGCACCATTTTTGCAAGAGAGCGATCTCAAAGGCGCCGCAACATTTCAATCGCTCTCTTTTTCGTACTTCGTAATAATAATAATAATTTCCATTTTAAAATTAACTGTTAATACTGTTATTTCATTTGCTCTCTTTTTCGTACTTCGTAATAATAATAATAATTTCCATTTTAAAATTAACTGTTAATACTGTTATTTCATTTGCTCTCTTTTTCGTACTTTGTAATAATAATAATTTCCATTTAAAAATTAACTGTTAATACTGTTATTTCATTTGCTCTCTTTTTCGTACTTCGTAATAATAATAATAATTTCCATTTTAAAATTAACTGTTAATACTGTTATTTCATTTGCTCTCTTTTTCGTACTTCGTAATAATAATAATAATTTCCATTTTAAAATTAACTGTTAATACTGTTATTTCATTTGCTCTCTTTTTCGTACTTTGTAATAATAATAATTTCCATTTAAAAATTAACAGTTATATATTCCTTGCCTTTATATTTTCCTACAATAAAATAAAACGAGGAAGTAATAACGACAACTAGCAGCATAATCTCAGTCATGACTAATATTTGCACTGCTTCTTTCAGTCACCACCCACCCGTTAACCCTTTAGCTTCAACCACCAAGACTAGCAACGCCAGCCGCTCTCCTCAAGCTTGTACACCTGCTCATATTCAACAAAAATATTATAATATTAAGAATTATTTTATTATGACAAAATCTTGGGAATTAATGTTATTATAATATTAAGAATTATTTTATTATGACAAAATCTTGGGAATTAATGTTATTATAATATTAAGAATTATTTTATTATGACAAAATCTTGGGAATTAATGTTATTATAATATTAAGAATTATTTTATTACGACAAAATCTTGCGAATTAATGTTGATTTATTTTTAAAGTGCACTTCATAAACGTCTTCAAGGAACTACAGGAAAGCTTGCAGATGTGGCGATTCCACACTTGTTGTTGTAGTTGCGCCCCATCTTAATGTAACCTTGGTCTCCCCAGGAAGTAGCCCAACTGTTTGGACTAGTAAATAAAGAATGACATGTGTGGATGATTTGTTATGATGATCGGTATGCTGTGTGGTGGTGTTGTGATTGTGGTTGTAGTTATGTTGTTGTTATTACACCTCATCTTAATGTAACCTTGATCACCCCAGGCAATACCCCAACTGTCAGGACAAGTACACAATGAATTACATATGTGGTCGACTTGTTAGGGTTACAACTGTCAGGACAAGTACATAATGAATTACATATGTGGACGACTTGTTATGGTTACAACTGTCTGGACAATTACATAATGAATTACTATGTGGACGGTTTGTTACAATGATCGGTGTACTGTGTGGTGTTGCTGTGATTGTGGTTGTAGTTGAGTCGCTTTTTGTATCATATGAAATATTTTAATTGTAAATTTGAGAGTTCTTTTGTGTGCATGTTGTAGTGACGTCTATCTGTAATTCCATATGTCTTTGTGCATTAGTGTCTTCCTACGTTATTCTTTAGGCGACCAATCAATAGCCTGGCCTAGGTGTGTGTGTGTGTGTGTGTGTGTGTGTGTGTGTGTGTGTTTGTGTGGTGAGTGGGTGGGGGTATTTACGAGCCAAGGATTTTCCAAAGGAAGCTTTGATAAATAGGAGGATGGGTCTCCTGGAAGAAAATCAAGGTGTAGTTTTTGAACTAGATTAATAATTAACTAAGCTTACCCATCGTTTTAGAGTTACACGCACGTCAGACATATTGACGTCACTTAAATGGGGGTAGGAGAGACTACTGGATGAACTTTTCCTGAATTGCTGACGTCAGACGTATTGACGTCACTTAAATGGCGGTAGGAGAGATGCTGGATGAACTTTTGCTGAATTGCTTACGTCAGACGTACTGACGTCACTTAAATGGCGGTAGGAGAGACTACTGGATGAACTTTTCCTGAATTGCTTACGTCAGACGTACTGACGTCACTTAAATGGCGGTAGGAGAGACTACTGGATGAACTTTTCCTGAATTGCTTACGTCAGACGTACTGACGTCACTTAAATGGCGGTAGAAGAGACTACTGGATGAACTTTTCCTGAATTGCTCACGTCAGACGTATTGACGTTGAATAGAACTTTTAACAATCAGGTCAAATTATTTTACTTAATCTGTTTACCTTCCTGGCTGTTTGCATGTTATCCTAGCATGACGTATTTGAAAAAGAATTTTATTTCAAGAAAATCATTTTAAATGTCAGTGTGCTTATTTCAACAACAAAATATATATTAAAAGAAACTCCTCACAGTTTAGGTTTAATTAATTAAGTATTGGAGATAGTAGATTTAGTTTAATTAATTAAGTATTGGAGATAGTAGATTTAGTTTAATTAATTAAGTATTGGAGATAGTAGATTTTCCAAAAATTAGATAATTATTTATCAGAAACATATATTTAAGACGTGATAATTTAGAATAATAATTGTAGATATATTTTTTTGAAATCTGACAATTTAATTTATACGAGTGATTGAAATGTAATGTTTAGTGAAAAACGTACACACAAATATCTTACAATGTGATGTTGTTAAACTGTTTTATTGTTAAACACATACACACACACACACGTTTGTTAAATTTACTAAACGGAAGTACAGAGACTTGAGGGAGGACGGCATGTTAAATGCAGACTCCGGCCTGTACTTGTGAGTGTGTCTCTCAAGATTAGAAAGGGATAACAATGGAGGTCAACATTCAATCTTCATTTTTGAGAAAGAGGAGTAGCTGAATAGTGGTCCAGTATCGCTGGTAGTAGTAGCGATATTATTAACATTAGTATTATTAATATTTTTATTTTATATTTTTATTTTCTCTCTGTGTGGAATGATCATCACAGTGTAGAGGAAAGGTTCCAGACACATTTATAAACTGCACACGGAGTTATGGCACCACCGGAAAGCTGGCATAGGACGCAATACCACACATGTTGCCATAGTTACGCCTCATCCGTACATAGCCCTGCTCGCCCCACGTAACACCCCAACTGAAATAAAAAAACAAACCGAGGATAAGTGGTAAGGTATTACTAAAAGTAATCATGATAACAAAATTCATGAATTAATTACTTAGTGTGTGTCTATGAACCGTGCAAGAATACAAACCCACAATTACTGTCAAGGGGAAGAATATGTGCACAAAGTCAATGATTTGATTATTTTCTCAGGAGTTGTCCTATAATCTCCCTTTTTGTCTCAGATTCGATTTACTCATCATATACATTGTTTCCAATTATGTTAGCATCTCTGTAACTTATTAATTCTAAAGTTTCTAGTCTAATACGTCCTTTATTGTTTCCAGTTATGTTAGCATCTCTGTAACTTATTAATTCTAAAGTTTCTAGTCTAACACGTCCTTTATTGTTTCCAGTTATGTTAGCATCTCTGCAACTTGTTATTTCTATTGCAAAAATTTTCTAATCTGACACCGCCTTTATTGTTTGTTATAATTTTCTAGTCTGACTCCGCCTTTATTGTTTGTTATAATTTTCTAGTCTGACACAGCCTTTATTGTTTGTTATAATTTTCTAGTCTGATACGGCCTTTATTGATTGTTATAATTTTCTAGTCTGACACGGCCTTTATTGTTTGTTATAATTTTCTAGTCTGATACGGCCTTTATTGATTGTTATAATTTTCTAGTCTGACACGGCCTTTATTGATTGTTATAATTTTCTAGTCTAACACAGCCTTTATTGATTGTTATAATTTTCTAGTCTGACACGGCCTTTATTGATTGTTATAATTTTCTAGTCTGACACGACCTTTATTGTTTATTATATTTTATAATCTTATACCGCTTTTATTGTTTACGTTATTGTTTATATTATAATTTCCCAATCTTAGTACAATTCCTAGCGTGTCTGTGCCATACAAATGTATTTCTTCTTTGGTGTAATATATTCTTTATAATTTATTGTATCCATATTTTGTATTAGTTTATAATTTATTGTATGCATATTTTGTCGTAATTTTAATTTATTGTATCCATATTTTGTCTTAATTTATTATTTATTGTATTCATATATTGTCTTAATTTATAATTTATTGTATTCATATTTTGTCTTATTTTATCATCTCCTTTGTTTTCTCTTAAGTTTTCATTTTTCTTCTTTGTCAGATGTTCTCATAATATTTTCTTTTCATCTTAATACATCGCATTTTGTGTCTATCACATACTTCATCTTCATACATCGCATTTTGTGTCTATCACATAATTCATCTTAATATATCGCATTTTGTGTCTATCACATAATTCATCTTAATACATCGCATTTTGTGTCTATCACATAATTCATCTTAATACATCGCATTTTGTGTCTATCACATAATTCATCTTAATACATCGCATTTTGTGTCTATCACATAATTCATCTTAATACATCGCATTTTGTGTCTATCACATAATTCATCTTAATACATCGCATTTTGTGTCTATCACATAATTCATCTTAATACATCGCATTTTGTGTCTATCACATAATTCATCTTAATACATCGCATTTTGTGTCTATCACATAATTCATCTTAATATATCCTATACTGTGCTCAGTTGTTCTCTTCTTTTATCACCTACAATCTCATCATGTTTTGTGTCCCTTTTTGTGTGTGAACTTAATGTCTGGGCAAGTATATCGTTAATCTCCCCTTTTGGTGTGTGAACTTAATGTCTGGGGAAGTATATAGTTTATCTCTTCTTTGTGTGTGAACTTAATGTCTGGGCAAGTATATTGTTTATCTCTCCTTTGCGTGTTATGATTTCATCACTTTAGATTGTTGTGTCGTGATTTTTAAGCCCGAGATTTTTGCTTGATCTAATTTGTCAATTATTATTATTTCTCTTTTCTTTGTTTAATAATTTCATCACCGTTGGTTTGTCAAATTATTTTCTTTTCTTACCTTACTTGAAAATCTGGAGTAATTTGTTTATAAAATAATCTTGTTCTATATTATAATATCGTTTTTCATTCGTTATTTTCTTGGTTTGTCAAATTACGTCCCTTACTTAGTCTTAGCTTAAAATCCGCAGTAATGAATCTTGTATTGTTTAATCATAAAATCTTATCACTTATATATTCTTGCATCATTCTTGTATCTTCTGTTTAAATCTAATGTTATGTTTTCGTTTATCATCTGACATTGTAAACAATTAATTATATTAACATTTGCCTTGTTGTGATATGATATCATCTACATTTTATATGTTAGATTATATTATCTCCTCCATTTTGTTTAAATTATTACCTGCCAGTTTGATTCCACTATTGACCTTTTGACCTGTGAATGATATCTGACATTCCCACCTACCTGTTCTTGACGATCCAGTACTCCTCGTCAGTGCTTCCGTACCCGACAACCAGCACCGCGTGATTGAGACAAACACTACTGCATGTCGTGTCAGTCAGTACCCCTGGTAATGAAACAGAGGTAACTTAATAACTACTAGCACTCTTGTTACCTATTACTACTGGTAATGAAACAGAAGTAACTTAATAACTACTTGCACTCTTGTTATCTATCACTACTGGTACTGAAACAGAAGTAACTTAATAACTACTAGCACTCTTGTTACCTATCACTACTGGTACTGAAACAGAAGTAACTAACACTCTTGTTATATATTACTACTGCATCTAGCGCTCTTTTTACTGTTACACCACACTCTTATTATTACTGCATTTACTATTGTTACATGATACTCTTTTCTTTACTATATGTATAATACTATATATATAATAGTAACAGTAGTATATGTGTAACAGTAGTATATACTATATAGTAGTATATACTATATACATAATAGTAACAGTAGTATATACTATATACATAATAGTAACAGTAGTATATACTATATACATAATAGTAGCAGTAGTAATCGTGGTAATAATAAGAGTAACATTACTATGACTACTTCTCGTATTTAATACTATGACTACTTCTCGTACTTAATACTATGACTACTTCTTCTCTTACTGTTACTACGAGCACTACTGTTACATTACGATGACTACTACTGTTACTATTACTAATATTAATACGACGACTACTATTACTACTATTACTACTATTAATACGACGACTACTATTACTACTATTAATACGACGACTACTATTACTACTATTAATACGACGACTACTATTACTACTATTAATACGACGACTACTATTACTACTATTACTAATATTAATACGACGACTACTATTACTACTATTAATACGACGACTAATATTGCTACTATTATTAATATTAATACGACGACTACTATTAATACTATTAATACGACGACTACTATTACTACTATTACTACGACGACTACTATTGCTACTATTACTACTATTAATACGACGACTACTATTACTACTATTACTACGACGACTACTATTACTACTATTACTATTACTACGACGACTACTATTACTACTATTACTACTATTACTACGACGACTACTATTACTACTATTACTACTATTACTACGACGACTACTATTACTACTATTACTAAACGACTACAATTACTAATATTACTACTATTACTATTACTACTATTACTACGACGACTACTATTACTACTATTACTACTATTACTACGACGACTACTATTACTACTATTACTAAACGACTACTATTACTACTATTACTACTATTACTATTACTACTATTACTACGACGACTACTATTACTACTATTACTACTATTACTACGACGACTACTATTACTACTATTACTATTACTACTATTACTACGACGACTCCTATTACTACTATTACTACTATTACTACGACGACTACTATTACTACTATTACTACGACGACTACTATTACTACTATTACTACGACGACTACTATTACTACTATTACTACGACGACTACTATTACTACTATTACTACTATTACTACTGTTACTACTATTACTACTATTACTACGACGACTACTATTACTACTATTACTACTATTACTACTATTACTACGACGACTACTATTACTACTATTACTACGACGACTACTGTTACTACTATTACTACTGTTACTACTATTACTACTATTACTACGACGACTACTATTACTACTATTACTACTATTACTACTATTACTACGACGACTACTATTACTACTATTACTACGACGACTACTATTACTACTATTACTACTATTACTACGACGACTACTATTACTACTGTTACTACTATTACTACTATTACTACTGTTACTACTGTTAATACGACGACTACTACAGTTACATTTTTATTGCCTGTAATGTTACAATTATAATTATTACTACTACTGTTAATACGACGACTACTATTACTACTATTACTACGACGACTACTATTACTACTATTACTATTACTACTATTACTACGACGACTACTATTACTACTGTTACTACTGTTAATACGACGACTACTATTGTTACATTTTTATTGCCTGTAATGTTACAATTATAATTACTACTACTACTGTTAATACGACGACTACTATTACTACTATTACTAAACGACTACTATTACTACTATTACTACGACGACTACTATTACTACTATTACTAAACGACTACTATTACTACTATTACTACGACGACTACTATTACTACTATTACTAAACGACTACTATTACTACTATTACTACGACGACTACTATTACTACTATTACTAAACGACTACTATTACTACTATTACTACGACGACTACTATTACTACTATTACTAAACGACTACTATTACTACTATTACTACGACGACTACTATTACTACTATTACTAAACGACTACTATTACTACTATTACTACGACGACTACTATTGCTACTATTACTACTATTACTACGACGACTACTATTACTACTGTTACTACTATTACTACTATTACTACTGTTACTACTGTTAATACGACGACTACTATTGTTACATTTTTATTGCCTGTAATGTTACAATTTTAATTACTACTACTACTGTATTTTACAATTTTTGTTACTATTTCTGTCCCTGAAGGAAACTTGCAAATAAAAATGTAAAATGTGGCGTTCTGTAGTATCAGTAATTCCCATTCGACTTCTTAGGAATACATAAATTTATTTCTTTTGTCTTCACAATTCCTTTATTTTCCAACTTTGGAGTCAACAATAATAATAATAAAATTCAGACACCTCTTGTTGCCCTCAAAACACACACACACACAACACACACACAGACACACACACACACACACACACACACACACACACACACCGACCCCACTATATCTTAGCTCCCTAATTTGCCATCTAGTGGATCAATCAGAAATACACGTAAATAGGGAAGTGGGGAGGTCGAATCAGATGATAACGAAAGAAAACAGATTTACTAACAAATGCAGTCAAGGTAAAATTAGATATTCTTGCCTGAGGATGTTTGTTATTATTAGCAAGATTGTAGTTATTCGCTCAAACTAGTGATTGTAGCAAGGACTTGTTGAAATATTATAAACAGAACTATGATTTTAGTCTAGGCACTTGCCGATAATATCGCAAAATCTCTCGTCAAGGTTATTGTCTTTCACATTGAAATAGAAATCTGAAGTTAATTGGTAAGCAGACACGAATCTTAAACTATAGCAGTATCAATTCCGTTATCACTACAGCACACGCTTAGAGATAGAGATAGCAGTATCAATTCCGTTATCACTGCAGCACACGCTTAGAGATAACACTTAGTAGTATCACTGCTGCTTTATTTTCTACGTAGCAAAATACATCTACTAATGAAAATTATTAATGCAGCTCTTTGTTATCTTTTTATTATCACTTTCTACTCCTATTACAACTCTAGGCCCTATTTGCTCTTATTATCACTAGTCTCACTCTCGCATCTAGCTTTGGCATTACTCCTATTAACTTTTGCGACAATCAACTTTTGACAACTACATTTTCCAGTTGTGTTTAGTGATTTTAATACAACAAAACACACACTGCTAATTGTGTTTAGTGATGTTAATACAGAACACATACTGCTAATTGTGTTTAGTGATGTTAATACAGAACACACACTGCTAATTGTGTTTAGTGATGTTAATACAGAACACACATTGCTAATTGTGTTTAGTGATGTTAATACAGAACACACACTGCTAGTTGTGTTTAGTGATGTTAATACAGAACACACACTGCTAGTTGTGTTTAGTGATGTTAATACAGAACACACACTGCTAATTGTGTTTAGTGATGTTAATACAGAACACATACTGCTAATTGTGTTTAGTGATGTTAATACAGAACACACACTGCTAATTGTGTTTAGTGATGTTAATACAGAACACACACTGCTGGTATGAGATGCTTACCGCTTTTATAATGCTGCAACACGCATGTGGCGTCAATCGCCACGGAAATAGGTCCCTGGGTGCTTACTGCAGTCTGTAGCTGGCTCTCGCTGCCAGACTGAATGTCATGACAACCTGACACTGTGACCACTGCTTTAGAGGCATCAAACGCGCAGGTTCCATCCTGGTGAAGTTAAAAATAGACACATTAAAATACACGTAGTTAAAAATAGACACATTTAAAGTATGCGTATTTAAAAATAGAAACATTTAAAGTACGTGTAGTTAAAAATAAAAACATTTAAATTATTCCTAGTTAAACGAAAGCAGCGTTCACACTCGCAGCCAAACCCTGCAACAAACTAGAGCAAGTCTGAGTTGCGTTCTTATACACACATGCACACACACACACACACACACACAGACCGGACCTAATCTATGAATAATTTGTCCTATTTATTTTCAGCCTGTCGCCCTCCCTACCTTAACTGTTGATTTCCATGGCAACCAGAGCTTAACCCTTACAAACAGTGTTTTTATGACACACACCAAATTTATGTCGTCCTTGTTTCTTTCCTTTGCATTTTCTGTTTTTCCTTTCTTCTTTTTTTTTTGTCTGTCTTTTTCTCTTTTGTCGTTTACCTTTCTTAATGTTTCATGATGATGATGATAAAATCAATAAATGTTCATTATTATTTGGAAATGAAATGGTTGGGTTTGGAGAGAGTGGTACCAGGACTCACCTCTAATTGTATTTTCAGTTTTGTTCATCTCTGCTCTGTCTGTATAGTAAAGAAAAGTCACGTGGCAAGAAACAATATATTGTACGGTTGTTGTATTTTTTCTATTTCTATGGTGGTGGTGGTGGTGGTGGCTCTGTCTGTATGCTAAGGAAAAGTCACGTGGCAAGAAACAATATATTGTACGGTTGTTGTATTTTTTCTATTTCTATGGTGGAGGTGGTGGTGGTGGTTTGTGTAAGATTATATGTGCGTACAAGAGAAAGGGAGAGAATGGAACTAAATTAACTTTATTTTACAACTAGAATTATATAAGCCAGGGGTCGACAATCCCAAATATACTGTAGAGATTTTATTTGGATATATATTGTTGATGTTGGGAAATAAGTTCAAAGGTGTTTGCAAACTTGAAAATATATTTGTAGCAGTTTTATTAATTATATATAAATACTTATTTATGCTTTAGAAAATATTGGAAAATGTCCTCCATTGCTTCAATTATTTTTCTGCCCTGATGAAGACATCCTCTTTCATTCAGGCCTGTGCAGCTCATCAGCTCTTCTAATTTTATTGGTGAATACTAGTCTTTAATCCCTTCATTGCTGAAGACTATTTTTAACCCCTTCACTGCTGAATACTATTTTAACCCCCTCGCTGCTGAATACTAGTTTTTAACCCTTCGCTGCTGAATACTAGTTTTTAACCCCTTCGCTGCTGAATACTAGTTTATAACCTCTTCACTGCTGAATACTAGTTTTTAACCCATTCACTGCTGAATACTATTTTTTAACCCCTTTACTACTGATCCAATTACGACCAAGGTTAGATATAGCAATACTTTCATGACATCCCTAAAGTCCCTGTAGCTAGTTTTGAACCTTCTTCCTTCCAAATAATAACCACAGAAAAATGTGGCTTATTACAAATCCTCTATATTCCAAATAATAATCCCAAAGAAGCAAGCACGGGGCTTTATTTTGAGCCATCATCCTAATAATCCTAAAGGCTAATTATAAACATTCTGTCTTTCACATAATCCCAAAAAAGCAAGCACGGGGCTTTATTTTGAGCCATCATCCTAATAATCCTAAAGGCTAATTATAAACATTCTGTCTTTCAGATAATCCCAAAGGAGCAAGCTCGGGGATTTATTTTGAGCCATCATCCTTCGCAATAATCCCAAAGGAGCAAACACGGGGCTTTTTATTCACCCGTTCTAATCAAATGGTACTAAAGGAAAAATCATAATGGTTTATTCCTCCCAAATAGTGCCAAAGGATAAAGCATGCGGGATATAATAAAACCTTTTACTTTTAAATGCATGCCCTATAGCGTTTCGAACTGAAAATTAGTCTTACTTCACACTTTAAATTTATATCCTGTAGTATTTCGAATTATAATTAGTCTTACTTCACACTTTAAATTTATATCCTGTAGTATTTCGAATTATAATTAGTCTTACTTCACACTTTAAATGCATGCCCTGTAGTGTTTCGAATTATAATTAGTCTTACTTCACATTTTAAATTTATGTCCTGTAGTATTTCGAATTATAATTAGTCTTACTTCACACTTTAAATTTATATCCTGTAGTATTTCGAATTATAATTAGTCTTACTTCACACTTTAAATTTATATCCTGTAGTATTTCGAATTATAATTAGTCTTACTTCACACTTTAAATTTATATCCTGTAGTATTTCGAATTATAATTAGTCTTACTTCACACTTTAAATTTATATCCTGTAGTATTTCGAATTATAATTAGTCTTACTTCACATTTTAAATGCATGTCCTGTAGTGTTTCGAACTAATATCTAGTCTACCTTCATTAAAATACACGTTCTGTTTCGAACTTATAATTAGTCTACCTTTATTTCAAATGCATGTCCTGTAGTGTTTTCAACTTATAATTAGTCTGCCTTCACATACACGTATTGTTTTGAACTCATATTTCATCTGCCTTCACATACATGTAGCATTTTGAAGTTATAATTAGTCTGACTTCGCATACACGTAGTGTTTTCAACTTATAACTAGCCTGCCTTCACATACACGTAGTGTTTTGAACTTATAATTAGTCTGCCTTCACATACACGTAGTGTTTTGAACTCATATTTCATCTGCTTTCACACACACGTAGTGTTTCGAACTTATAACTAGTCTTACTTCACATTTCAAATACACGTCTTGTAGTATTTTGAATAATAACTAGTTTGTCTGTGTTTTGAACTTATATTAGTCTGATTAGGTTCAAATACATACCTGTAGTATTTTGAATAACAAATACATACCTGTAGTATTTTGAATAACAAATACATACCTGTGGTATTTTGAATAACAAATACATACCTGTAGTATTTTGAATAACAAATACATACCTGTAGTATTTTGAATAACAAATACATACCTGTGGTATTTTGAATAACAAATACATACCTGTGGTATTTTGAATAACAAATACATTCTTGTGGTATTTTGAATAACAAATACATACCTGTGGTATTTTGAATAACAAATACATACCTGTAGTATTTTGAACAACAAATACATACCTGTAGTATTTTGAATAACAAATACATACCTGTGGTATTTTGAATAACAAATACATCTCTGTGGTATTTTGAATAACAAATACATACTTGTGGTATTTTGAATAACAAATACATACCTATGGTATTTTGAATAACAAATACATACCTGTGGTATTTTGAATAACAAATACATACCTGTGCAGTATAGGGATAATCTGTTTCTGATTCGATCCCTCCCGCGTTTTTTATGTCAACAAAAGCGTTGTCCACCGACCCGCCATCACAGCCAGAGTTACCAGTGGAGCAGTCCACAATCTGTTGTTCAGACAGGGACAGCAATTGCCCAGAAGCATGTTTGTGCTGGCCCTCAAGTGATCCAGTCTACGTCACACATAGCAAACAAGCAAGCAAGCAAGCAATCCTAAATGAAAAAGATTTCTTTCTATTTATTTATACTTGTCCATTTTTAATTAGTGTCTTTTGTGTCATGTCTATTGAATTAGTGTCTTTTGTGTCATATCTATTTTGAATTAGTGTCTTTTGTGTCATGTCTATTTTGAATTAATGTCTTTTGTGTCATGTCTATTTTGAATTAATGTCTTTTGTGTCATGTCTATTTTGAATTAGTGTCTTTTGTGTCATGTCCATTTTTAAATAGCGTCTTTTGTGTCATGTCTCAAAGTTCATTTATAAATCAGTTACAAGTGAGTCTGTCTGTCTGTTAACATATGTGCATGTAATTATGTATGTGTGACGCTAATGCCATCTTGTTAATGGTTATTATTATTATTAATTAATTAACCATCCATAACTAATTACAAGTGAGGAGAATATTAATTTATGTTATTAATAATTCTTCACAAGACACCACTTGTCTCTCTCACTTGGCGATATGTGGGCGCTGTAAACGTTTTCTCTCTTCAACAACATTAGAGATAAACATTTACACTCACAAAATATTTCCTTTGGTAGAAAACCTCTTACTAAAGGAGAAGATAAATCCGTCTTTTAATCTATATTTAGCGAGACCCCATGTACCCACTTTCTTCTTCTAAGGTTATCAATATGCGTAAGAAGGTCAATAAATTTAACAATCAACAATCAAATATACATATAACAAATACAATGAAAAAAGATTATTTGACATCAATATTTCCAAAAAAACCATGATTTAATAATTTATTACCTATACTGTTTTATATCCTAATTCAACAGATTAGTGTCAATACAAATCATAAAATAGTTCTTATCAGAGAACAGAAATAGAGATATTAGAAAAAAGCAATAATAGTTCATGTGTAACCTTATCTTGGCAAAGCCGCAATAGTCCTTTTGTGTGCTTTTCATAACAAATTTGCAAGTTTATTGTTCACATTATTACTGTGAATTTGTCACGGGGGGGGGGGGGGAGAGGGGGGGAAGGGGAGGTAATCAGAAAATTAATTTTTATCCTTGATTATCTCCACTTGGCCATCGCGCGATGCAGCAGAGAAGCAAGTGTCGTCTGCTAGCTAAATGACGTCTTAATTACGTGCACTGTCAGCACGTTTGTTTACATTGTTTGTCTGTCAAGTCGTCTGCTTATTTTGTTTGCATACACTGTCAGCAAGTTTACTAATTTCATGTTTCCAATATTTTTATAAAAATACCTTTGATTAATTATTTTAATTAGATGTTCAAAAATTATGATTACAATATCTTGAAAATGTGTTTGATTTTTATTATCAATTCTTATTACAAATTTAATTAGGGATTATATCACTAGAAGTATTGCACCTCAGCGTAATGCACCTATTAGTGTTGGTAAAGTAGGAATACACACGGGAGTTTTATCTTTGAGAGAGTGAGAAATGATTTTGCATAAAAGGACTGACGGGAGCTATTTTAATTTAGTGTGCGTCTGTCTGGACTATAGAGAGGTTTAAGGCCTTCATACCTACACTGAGTCTGGACAATCTTTCCATCTCCGTTATGACCGGGGAGGAAATGAACTGAATATTCTCCACATAGAATATAGAATTAGACGTGTGTTTTTGTCACACTCAATTCGTGTGGCAGCCTATAAAGCTTGTCCTTATTATTCTACATTTGGATCCGAACCTTGGGCAATAGTTGGCCATCAGGGGAATGAGCTGAAGGGATCAGGATTGCGCTGAGAGAAGAATATTCCACGCCACTCATTTGTTGGAGCTGCTGCTGCCATAGACAGCCCTCCGTGATAGATTTTGGATCTTGGAACTGTCGCAGAAGACAGGTGTCTGTGAGCTCCATTTTGGTACTATCGTGGAAGACAGCCGTTCGTGTTCTTCGTCATAGAACCGGGTGCCCCAGTGTTAAGGAACGTGGGACGAATATTCGCAAGTGTGTACGTACTGCACTCTCCGTGAACCGTGTTTCATTGCCAAGCATGTTATTTTCAAATGACAGAAACTGTAACTTTTTGTGTTCGCCAGCGTGTCGGCAATTGTGACTATTTCGTTTTTGTGCTGTGTGTTCCTGCGTCGACAATTCAGCGTATTTCAAACACTAGTAAGTAGGAAAACTTTTATTAGAGGTGCATTACTAGGTAGGATAGTTAGAATAAACATTTTCATCATTGAACTATTTTTCATAAACATTTAACTTTGACTTTTATTTAATGGATAATTAATGCGGTTATCACCACAGTTCTAAATAAAATTAACATTCATTATTGACGTTGGGTTTTCCACCCACTGTTTTTAAGATAATTATTTTTAAGGTTACATATTTTTCTGCGGTCATTACTGCTGGTTGTGCTGTAGTGGGGCTACGCCCAAAGTATTTTTGTGCCACTCTATTTTTGGCAATAGTGAAAACGGTCATCACCGTTTATTGTTTGGTTATTGTAGTTTATTCATCATATTATTTTTTCATTTTCCATCACTCATGTTTCCCCGCCCCATAGATGCCGTGTGTGGATGTTGCCGAATGAATGACTAGCACAGTGTGAAAGTTAAGCCCATTTTCCTTTTTAAAATCCTTTTTAAAATTAAATTCTTTGTTAACTCTTTCTCAAGAGTTGTGCTTCCTTTCTCGGGTTTTGAAAGTGTATGTGGTGCGGCAGTTTGTTTGTTCGTTCCGTACGTCCCTCACACGACATTCACACGCCTGCTCACACACACTTACGCCGGCTTTTCACATTTTACCCCACATCTCAGAATAAAGCTAATCCTATCCCCCACAAGATTATTCGTGGTGTCTGGTGTGAGAATGGTCATCAACGTCTGATCGTTCGATGTGATCCCGGCTAGTCGAGGCTACTGGGTCTGACCCCCCACCCACCCACCGAGGAGGAGATAGGGGCCAGCAACAAACCAGCAACGACACAAAACTACACCCGCGACAGAATTCAAACACGTTTCTCTTCTCACATTGTAGAACACTAACTAGCCGCTATTCTCTCAAGGCCATCTGGTATTCTGCCATATTAGCTCCCTCAGGCAGAACAACAATTGTAGCAATTTCTAGTAACTTCCTTGTACCAGAAATAGCAACATGCTTTGCCACCATACATCAATAAAGTGCAGTGTATTCCTTACACTTACACTTACACACTGCAGCAGATACTTCATGCATCTCCCAAGTTCGTAGCGGTTTATAAATAAACCAGGAGATTCCAGTAAAACAAGGAAAGGCTGCTTATTCCCTGTAAAATATAATCAGGAAAAAATGTTAAGTTTCTTGTTTATTCATTCTCTTTGACATTCAATTCTAAACTTACAATTTCCTGCAACAGTATTTATTAGCCTAATAAGTGCATACAGCATATACATTTTGTGAGTATATTCTCTAGAAACAATGTCAAGGTTAGCATACTATATACGAGCATCTTAGTTCAAAAATGTATACCAGCGCCGGTAAACACATCCCAACGGACATAGGGGACAACACCGACGCCAGCGCCAACAACAACACCAACAACAACGCCAGTGAAGAGGACAGGGGTTCGAACATCGTGGGCGCATGTACACACTAGGTAAAGACTTGGTGCGTTACTAGCCTGGGTTCTGTAAGACACCCCCTCCCACCCTTTCGCTCGAACATCGGATGAGGCAATAACAACAACATCGCAAAGGAGAGAGCTAGTCCATGGATTACCGGACTAAGGCATGCCCCATCAGCCAGTCATGACAGACCACAAAGCATCCAGCATCCACCTCAACCACTCCAAGAGTCAACAACAGATAGCAGACATCCAGACACCACCACCACAACAACGACAGGAAAAAAACCAGCCGAAACAAAACTTCACCAGAAAAATCAACACGGAACAGTCCATTCTCTCTCAATCAGTCAGGTAACTCACCATTAAGCTATACCATATAACATATCAAAAGCAAAATGAATGAAATATTTCTAAGTCCATTCTCTCTCAGTCAGGTAACTCACCATTAAGCTAAAGACTACCTTTCGTGACTGGACTTCTTGCCACTCCAAATTTAAAGTGATTAGACAATAGAATTCTTTACAGCAGGTAAACTTTTGATCTCAGCCTATTGGCTGATCTCGATCTCGTAAATCTTAACCATTGGATAATAAAAACTACTCATCCAGTTGGAACTGGTTCTCAGTGCATCAGCAATTTCTAGCATATTCTCAACTCAAGTTCTTCACTCCAAATCTGACACTAACACTAATACCATCATAAGGAGTGCCCAAGGTTGGGTCACTTCAACAATTTAACAATTTACATAACAATTAAGACTAGAAATAGGGAAGGCAAATTTAAACCACCACAGTATGTAAGTCTGTTTGACTGTGGGATGTTTGCCTCTCTATAAAGAAAGATAGCCTAATAATATTAATATTAAATTAAGTTTAGTAGTGCCCAATTTTTTCAAAATTGGAAAATTGTTTGAGAATATATTCAAATAAATTACTGGAGAAAAAAATCGAAATTTCGCTGAAAAGTGCTCCTTTTGCCAGTATTAAGGGGCGGAAGGGGCGATTGAACTTTTGAATGAATCAAAGTATGAGTATGTTGGAAGAGGGCTTTATGCTATGAAAAGAAAAATACCTGTCTGGTAGGTGTGCCGGTGATGCAGGTATACTACGTACAGAAAAGATACTGAGGGAGAGACAGAGAAAAGAAAAACACAGGGAGACAGAAAGAGAATAGAGAAGAGAGGGGGAGGGGGAGAGAGAGACATACACACAGAGAGACAGAGAGAGAGACACACACACACACACACACACAGAGAATATAAAATTGAATGCAAATGTAAAAAAAAATTTGAGTTTCTAAATTCAGACCACATTTTGCTTTATAGTCCACAAACTTAAATGAAGAATTTTCCTTGCAAAAAGTGTATGGAAGCCAGGTTGTATGCCTTTGTAATGACTAATGGTTAAAAGCAGTACATGACAAAGTTGTGAGGTATGTCATTAATTGTAAGTCTGGTTTGTGAGGTACGTCATTAATTGTAAGACTGGTTTGTGAGGTACGTCATTAATTGTAAGTCTGGCTTGTGAGGTACGTCATTAATTGTAAGTCTGGCTTGTGAAACGGGTCAATAATTGTAAGTCTGGCTTGTGAGACAGGTCAATAATTGTAAGTCTGGCTTGTGAGACAGGTCAATAATTGTAAGACTGTGAGGCAGGTCATTAATTGTGAGTGTATAGATGTATAGACATTTAGTTCAGTGAGAGAAATTAAAGCGAAATTTCTTAATATTATTCTGGCATCCTACTTTCATCTAAAGTCAGATAAAATTTATGAAGGTCATGATACCGTTTGAACGATTGTAGACTTTTTCTTCTTCTCTCTTTTTTTTGTTGTAACAAATTCCACTTAAATACTGAACAAAACGTAATTTAAACTTAATTATTGTTTTAAAATAAGAAAACCAACACTCACCACTCAGACAGATCTAACAGTGTATCCAATGTATCATTGCAAAAGAAGAAAATATTTATATATTTAGTGAAAGGTGCTATATTTAAATTTATGCTGCACACATGTAATCAAGAATGGTTTGTCCCACAGTTCTATCTCTGGCCATGCAGTTAATCATGCATGAATCACGTGATGAAGACTGGCTCGAGCTGTATGTTTAGCTCTTTTGGAATAATAAGGATAGATGAAAGGAAGTAGCAGAAGTAAAGACAAATAAGGACAAAAAAAACCACATGGAATATTCACATACCGCACTGAAAGCATAACACGACCCACACTGGCCTTGATTTTTCACCGGCGTGACATAACCTTTGGAACGCCAGTCCACGTCACTGAGAGCTTCCGTATTCAACGGAGACTGAAATGGAGAACACTGACTTCTTCCGGACCGTGTGAAATTGAAAGCAGGCATCAATGAAGCGAGGAACTCTTCACATGTCTAAAAAAAAACCAAATAAAATAAAAAATAAAACTGTGAATTAATGCTACCATTACTATCACAGTAATCCAGTTGATAAGTAAACAAATTTAATGCAGCACTCGCCTCACAGTAAACTAATTGATTCGCATCAGTACACCACACACTTACCATTTCTATAAACTGATTGATTCCCATAAAGAATGTTGAGCTAAAGCTACACTCACCATGTCCGTGAACTGATTGATTCCCATAAAGAATGTTGAGCTAAAGCTACATACACCATGTCCGTCAACTGATGTCAACTGATTGCTTACTATATAGAAAAAATTGACCTAAAGCTACACTCACCATGTCCGTGAACTGATTGATTCCCATAAAGAATGTTGAGTTAAAGCTACATTCACCATGTCCGTCAACTGATTGCTTTATATAGAGAAAATGTTGACCTAAAGCTACTCTCACCATGTCCGTGAACTGATTGATTCCCATATAGAACGTCGATAACTGGTTGAAGTAGTCCCAGTTATGGGCTTCAATTTTCTTGACGTTTTCCATGAACACCGAGCGCCTGTATTCCTCTTCCGCAAGGTCAGCATATTGACGATCTAAAAATAGAAGCCAAGATTGACAATAAAATAAACATTTGAAATAGCACTTTTTGTGCGCTCGAAAACCACTTCCTTTTGAGTTTAACATAGAATTTTGCTCTTAGATAATGTATCCATTTTTTAAAAAAATGATTATGTTTAGAGTCTGCAGGCAGAGTCGTACCGTTGTAAATAAAAGTGTGAAAACAGATAAGTTTCCAAACTCTAAGAGATGAAAGTCAGTTTGTCTTACACTGACGCAATTCCAGAACTACAAATTCCTTGCTTTACTTTATTGATGGACTCTGTCCACAGATTTTTTTAAAAACAGTGTTGATAATTGTAGCATTGATTAGCGATGATGGTGTTGATGATATCTACTATTACGACAACTATGATGACAAGACGACGACGTCGATGATGATGACGATGATGGTATGGTTGTGATGGGTGGTGATGTCTTCATGGATACTACTGGAATGTTGTCGTGCTTAGGCTACCGTGTTCTTGCAAGACTGATTTATAATTACAAAGTGAGACTTGACCTCTTTTAGACAGATTTATAATTACAAAGTGAGACTTGACCTCTTTTAGACAGATGTGGAAGTATGACCAGAGTGCGTAAGCCTTTCCGGAAGTGAGGTGAAAATACTGAGTGACTACAAGAGTGCACCTACCAGGTATTCCACGTGTTAATGGCATGGTATCAGAGTAATGGTAGAAGTGGTAGAGAGACCGCTTTATAGAGTGAGGAAGAGTGCAGGTGCCCAGTGACTAGTGTGCTAATGACGAGGTATATCGGAATAATGATTATAGTGGTAGAGAGACTGCTGTAATGAGAGAGTACAAGAGTGCAGACACCAGGTGTCTTGTATGGTATCGGAATAGTGGTAGTAGTGGTAGAGAGACTGCTGTATAGAGTACTAGAGTGCAGGTACCATGTATCTAGCATGTTAATGACGCGGTATAAGAATCGTAGTAGTAGTAGAGAGTATGTGAATTTCACCTCATATTGTGTGTGTGTGTGTGTGTGCGTGTGTGTGTCTGTGTGTGCGCGCACACAGTTGCACGTACAGTATTCACGTTCCAACGTCGACAGACGGATTTCGAAGTGTTCCCAGTTGACTTTGACGTTGACTTTGACGTTGACTTTGACGTTGACTTTGACGTTGAGTTTGACGTTGACTTTGACGTTGACTGTTCTAGACATGCTACGCACGTCAAATCGGTTTTCTTTATTTTAGGGTAACCGCCCACCATCTTATTTGTCTTTAAAACCAAAAAGTGCAATAATGCAAGCACACACCAGTTATTGTATCTTGTGCTGGTGCTCAGATTATGGTCGAGGCATGGCTGACATGGTGTTATCGAGGAGAGTTTCCTTTCAAGTATGACTGCTGTTATAAATAACAGAATTAAGTAGAATTTCTTTTCTCTCTCTCTCCAACTGCTGTTATAAATAACAAAATTAAGTAGAATTTCTTTTCTCTCACTCTCCGACTTTGCAAATAGCGAGTCTTGATTTCTAATAAACTAATCACTTCACTTTCTGAGGTTTTGTTTCGAACTTGGGAGACAATGATCGACTTACGCTGTCAGATGAGTTTTTCCGTTCTATCTGTCTGTTTGTCTGTCTGTTTGTAGCTTTCTATAATATGACACAGAACACTTACACTAATGAGCTAGTGACGACACTTTCATGTGTCCACTTAGACAACTGATGTGCGTGCGTTAACTCCAACCGCGTGACGCAAATTGTGAACACATAATGTACTTTACAGATTACAAGAACTTAATTAAGACACAAAAAAATTGTATCCTCTTTTTATCCAAGCCCCACACATATATAATAACCTAGAAATTACTCATTTAGTATAATCATTAAGAGAATACTTTAAACGCAACGTAAGACTGAAAAAAAATCTAGAAATGTCTGTATACTTTAAACACAACGTAAGACTGAAAAAAAAAACTAGAAATGTCTGTATACTTTAAACGCAACGTAATACTGAAAAAAAACACTAGAAACCTCTGTATACGTATGGAACAGAAAAGTGAATAATGTAGCCAAAATGTATAGTTCTGTTTTTATCCAAAAATGATGCAAGCAGAGCGATTATCTCTAAATAAGAAATTATATTATTTGAGGCAAATTCTCCTGATAACATGGAGTATTTGGTGGAGTAAATTTGCCTATCCCTATTTCTAAACTTAATTGTTATATAAATTCTGAAATGTTGATATTTTTTATTGGAAGAAAGAAAACAACTCAGGTAAAGAATATGCTAGACATCCTGATGAAAGCGGTTATAGGTGAATAAGTAGTTTTTATTATCCAATGGTTAAGATTTACCAGAACGAGACAGTATTCTGTTGGCTAATCACTTTGAATTTCGTGTGGCAAGAAGTCCCATTATGAAAGGCAGCCATTAGCTTAATGGGAATAAGCAGCCTTTTCTTGTTTTACCTAAATCTCCCGGTTTACTGATTTATAAACTGCTACGAGCGTAGTAGAGCGAGAAGTATCTACCCCCAGGGTGTAGATGTAAGGGTGCACCGTACTCTGTAGATGTATAATGGCAAAATATAATTTGAATGTGGTTCATAGGAAATATTGATTTTAAATAATCTTTTCATTGTATTTCTATAATGCATATTTGAATATTCATTTAATAAATTTATTGTTAAATTTATTGAACTTCTTACACATATTAATAACTTTATGTTGGAGAAGAAAGTGGATGGATGGGGGCTTGCAAAATATAGATTCAAATAACGGATTTATCTTCTCCTTTTGGTAAGACGTTTTCCACCTATGGAAATATTGTGTGATGGTAAATGTTTGTCTTTAATTTTTGGTAGAGACAAAATATTTACAGCGACTGCATATCCGCCAAGTGAGAGAGATGAGTGGTGTCTGCTGGAGAATTATCAATAACATAAATTAAGGTTCTCATCACTTGTACTTAGTTATGGACGATTAATTAATAATAATAACGATAACCAGTAACTAGGTGGCGTTGGCGTCACAAACTAGTACTGCTTTAGACTTCCGTGTGTTTCAGAAATGGCCTATGTTTGTTGTACATTTACAATTAAAAGAAAATCTTATATTAAAATTTAAGAAAGATGTGTAAAAGTTGAAAAGAACAAGTAATTCATATTTTCTTTTTTGTGTTAATTCAAACAAAGTCGGTATAAACACGTATTATTGTGTTAATTCAAACAAATCGGTATAAACACGTATTATAATCAAAAGCGAGAAGGACAGAAATTATATTTTTACAAATTGTAAACACAAATGCGATTAAAACAGAAATTATCTTATTACAAATTGTAAACACAAATACGATTAAACAGAAATTATATTTTTACAAATTGTAAACACAAAAGAAAGCTTGGATTAAATTTGTGGTCGTATTATACATTAAAGTGTGCTCAAAATTTAAAAAAAAAAAGCTAAATATATTTAAAAATCTTAAATTTTCTATAGAAGGATTTTCTTATCGCCCAGTACAGGAAATTTCGAATACCATATATACAAGAAATCTAACTCAGTAATACATACATCAATATATATATACAAGAAATCTAACTCAGTAATACATACATCAATATATATATACAAGAAATCTAACTCAGTAATACATACATCAATAATGCATAATGCATACTCGCTCTCTCTCACACACACACACACACACACACTGCAAACCTGGTCTGCTTTAGCTGCCTTCTCTATTCTCTCATTCTGAATCTATTTACCAAATTTGCTTTTAAATTCCCTCCAGGTGACGTCATACGGCTCAAACCGAAGGCTAAGCCTTTCGTTTGTCTCCAAGGGAGGCGAATGCGGTTCCCACAAGAGCGGTGATGGGAAGTGCTTGACATTTCCTGGTTCTGGTTTGGACTGGATTCCAGTCACAATGCAAACGACGACGAGCAACGATGAAAACATTTGTATCGCTCTTCTCCTTCACAACAAATTAAAAAAAATAAGTAAGAGAAAAAATAAAATTAAACAATATACATGTGTGTGCGGTTTGTGTTAGTGTGTGTGTTGTGTGTGTATAAGATTACATATAAGATTGCAGTAAAGTCACTATATTAATTACATGTAGACTTTTTACAATAAAAACTCAGAAATAATCACTACTAGTCTGTTATCAGTAAAGTCACTATATTAATTACATGTAGACTTTTTACAATTAAAACTCAGAAATAATCACTACTAGTCTGTTATCAGTAAAGTCACTATATTAATTACATGTAGACTTTTTACAATAAAAACTCAGAAATAATCACTACTAGTCTGTTATCAGTAAAGTCACTATATTAATTACATGTAGACTTTTTACAATAAAAACTCAGAAATAATCACTACTAGTCTGTTATCAGTAAAGTCACTATATTAATTACATGTAGACTTTTTACAATAAAAACTCAGAAATAATCACTACTAGTCTGTTATCAGTAACTCTAACGAAATAAATCACACACTTAAATCAGCAGTCCGCCAGTAATCATTAACCTTTAAAAGCACACAACCACAACCACAACCACAACACTTTTCTCAAATGCGACATCTCAACTTGATCTTGCATAAGGAATAATCATACTTACAACCTTTATCGCTGATCGCTGTAGGGAAATGAACAAGTTTAAGCAATGTTTGTGTCGTGGTCAAACTTCAGTTCCGGGTGCCTCGAATTCAGTGAAGGGTGCTGTCAATCTGCACCTCGTAACTGTAAATAAGCACACGACAGTCTTGATGTACATTTGGTGACAGTTGTGATTACTAGCGGACTTTCAACGGCTCATTTTGTACATTTACAACTCCGTACTACCGTGAGGAAACATTTTTCGTTTCTATCCACCATCCTTTGGCAGACATTAAACACATAGTGCTGAGGGAATCCGTTGATTACATAAAATAAAAGAAAAATAATTGTATTCCGATTGCTTACAACATACATTGTCCTACAAAGAATTTTTTCAAGAAAGTCTTTACATTTGCAGACTGCTTAGCAATTATAGCAGGGTCGTAAGGTAACGCTTACAAAGCATAGTCCATCTCAGGCAGTACAGAATGTTGTACAGGAATAACAATAGTTGTAGAAAGTCTTAGAAATCACACAATGTTTTATAATAGGAAGTCTTAGAAATCACACAATGTTTTATATTAGGAAGTTTTAGAAATCACACAATGTTTTATATTAGGAAGTCTTAGAAATCACACAATGTTTTATATTAGGAAGTTTTAGAAATCACACAATGTTTTATATTAGGAAGTTTTAGAAATCACACAATGTTTTATGATAGAAAGTCTTAGAAATCACACAATGTTTTATATTAGGAAGTTTTAGAAATCACACAATGTTTTATGATAGAAAGTCTTAGAAATCACACAATGTTTTATAATAGAAAGTCTTAGAAATCACACGATGTTTTACAGGTGTAGCTGTAAAATGTCTTAGCAATCACACAGTAGTCTTGTGCGTGCTTTCATAACAAAGACACAAGTTTATTATCTCACGGGAATTGTCAGTTTATTATCTCACGGGAATTGTCAGTTTATTATCACAAGGGAATTGTCAGTTTATTATCTCACGGGAATTGTCAGTTTATTATCTCACGGGAATTGTCAGTTTATTATCACAATGGAATTGTCAGTTTATTATCACAAGGGAATTGTCAGTTTATTATCACATGGGAATTGTCAGTTTCATGTGTTTCTCTAGCACGTGGTAGAACACTGATGAACCGCTATTCTCTGGAGGTTAATCTGGGCATTCTGTCTTATTAACACCCTCAAGCAGAGCAACTCTGTTGCAATTTCCAGTGACTTCCTTGTACCAGAAATTCTACAGTGTAGTTGAGCACACTTTGCCACCATACATCGACACAGTGCGGTGTATTCTTACACTTACACATTGGGGGTAGACACTTCAACACAGTGCGGTGTATTCTTACACTTACACATTGGGGGTAGACACATCGACACAGTGCGGTGTATTTTTACACTTACACATTGGGGGTAGACACATCGACACAGTGCGGTGTATTCTTACACTTACACATTGGGGGTAGACACTTCTCAAGTCTACCACGGTCATAGCTGTTTATAAATCAGTAAACCAGAAGATTCTGGTAAAACAAAAAAAGGCTGCTTCTTCCCTCATTAATTTAATCAGGAAACAAACGCTATGTTTCCAGTTTATTCATCTCTAACTCAATTCTTTCTTACATTCAAGTCTCAACTTACTTTTTTCTCCTACTGTATTTATTAACCCGATATACGCATACAGCATAATAAATACAACAATTTTAAGAACAGGTCCACTAGAAACAATGTTAAGTGTTTAGTATACAACATACAAGTGACATAGTTCACAATTTGTAGAAATAATAGTCTACTCACATAATACAACTCTACGTAAAACACAAGTATAACATACCAATAGCAAAATGCATGAAATATTTCTAAGTCCATTCTCTTTTAATCAGTCAGTTAACTCACCATTGAGCTAATGGCTGCCTTTCATGACAGGACTTCTTCCCACATCAAATTCAAATTAGACAATAGAAATCTTTACAGCAGGTAAACTTTTGATCTCAGCCCATTGGCTGGTCTCATTCTTGTTAATCTTAATTTGATAAAAAAAATTACTCATCCACCTAAAATCGCTATAGATTACATCAGCAAGTCTAGCATATTCTTTACCTGAGTTGTTTACTTCCAACTTTGACAATTAAAAATATCAGCACAAGCAGTGCCCAAGATCGGGTAACTTTGACATTTGAATAATTTATATAACAATTTAATTTAGACATAGGGATAGGCAAATTTATTCCGCCACACACAACAAATTCAGTGATTAGAAAATAAATTCTTTTCAACATGTAAACTTTTATCACAGCGCATTGGCTAGTCTTGTCCTTGTCAATCTTAACCGTTGGAAACATTTTAAACAGGAATCTTACGCGCTGTCGTTCTGGTTCCTCAGAGATCATGGCTTTCTCCCGTCATTTATTTCAAGTTATGGCTGCAGTGGTTGGCAACCTTCCTCACTTGCAGTGGTTGGCAACCTTCCTCACTTGCAGTGGGTGGCAACCTTCCTCACTTGCAGTGGGTGGCAACCTTCCTCACTGAGCTACTTCAATACACGTGTCCCGACATAAATTGTTATAATTGCTGGCAACATGCCGGAATCTGGATGCGGTGGATCTTGTCAAGAACAAGTACGGCGTTAGCTAAGCCTGGTCTTGGTCTTGAGAGATTTCATACAGAATTCCTGAAGCAGATGACTTTGGCGTGCTGAAGGACGCGCGTTAAAAATAATGTCCAGCGCTAGGCAAGTTCACAACGACAGTTTATTTCACAATGAATTTCAAGTTATTAACTGTTTTTATCTTATGCATCCTGACAGTCTATTTCACAAAGAATGTTACGTGTATTAACTGTTTTTATCTTATACATCCTCACTCGACAGTCTATTTCACAAAGAATTTTACGTGTATTAACCGTTTCACTCGGATTCCGTGATGAATGATAGACTCTATTGAACTGTTAGGGATTATTAATGTAATTATTTTATTGTCTTGTTAACAACTGGGTAGGTGTTGGATAGTATTGTCATGTTAACAACTGGGTAGGTGTAGGAAAGTATTGTCATGTTAACTGGGTAGGTGTTGGATAGTATTGTCATGTTAACAACTGGGTAGGTGTAGGACAGTATTGTCATGTTAACTGGGTAGGTGTTGGATAGTATTGTCATGTTAACAACTGGGTAGGTGTTGGATAGTATTGTCATGTTAACAACTGGGTAGGTGTTGGATAGTATTGTCATGTTAACAACTGGGTAGGTGTTGGATAGTATTTGAACGTTCTTTTAGTAGTTAGTATAAGTGTCTTTTTCAACTGTATTTGTATGTTTTTGTTTTTTGTTTAGCTTTTATTGTTGATTTAGTAAATCTATTTTTGATTTTATCAGTCTTTTTTATACATACTATTTAAATTATGTCTGGAGTAATAGTGGGTGGATAATAGAATTTAAAGACGGATCGAATTACTCTTTCAGTAAGAAGCTCCACCTACAGGAAAGAAATTGTGCCAGTAGAACGTCACGTGGGCGTCTTCACGCCATTGTCCTAATGCAATACCGCTCTCTATACAGTCTTACAGACTCTTGTACCAATACAATACCGCTCTCTATACAGTCTTACAGACTCTTGTACCAATACAATACCGCTCTCTATACAGCCTGTGTACCAATACAATACCACTCTCTATACAGTCAGTCTTATAAACTATTGTAGCAATACAGTACGGCTCTCTAGAATATCTTGAGAGAGTGTCTACAAATACAGTGTTTTCTCTAGAAATTGTTTACAAGCTATTTTACAAATAAATCATTTTGCTAGGAATCTTTACAGATTGTTTTAAAAATACTATCCGATCTGTTGACATAAGTTACAGAAATTTAAATGATCCTTTACAATGAAGTTACAAACATGGTTTATTTTGACATGCAATGATCTCTAGGATATAGTTTATCAAAACAAACTGATGTACAAATTGAATATGATCGTTAAAATGTCGTAATAAGCTCATTTGTATAAGCTGATTCTAGAGACAAAAAAAATATGTTTCACAAATTATGATTTTGAAAAGGTCGTTATAGGCAGTTTTACGTACACATTTTGAGCAGATTTTTTTTAAAAACTGTTTTATAACTATAAAATCATCTCCATAAGAATATTACAATAACTATTTTATAAATTATGTACTCAAAATGAAAGTCGTTAGACAATTTGCAAATATAACGTAAACACTGCTTCAGACTGTTTTACAAATATAACGTAAGCTGTAAACGCTGCTTCAGATTGTTTTACAAATATAACGTAAGCTGTAAACGCTGCTTCAGACTGTTTTACAAATATAACGTAAGCTGTAAACGCTGCTTCAGACTGTTTTACAAATATAACGTAAGCTGTAAACGCTGCTTCAGACTGTTTTACAAATATAACGTAAGCTGTAAACGCTGCTTCAGACTGTTTTACAAATATAACGTAAGCTGTAAACACTGTTTCAGACTGTTTTACAAATATAACGTAAGCTGTAAACGCTGTTTCAGACTGTTTTACAAATATAACGTTAGCTGTAAACGCTGCTTCAGACTGTTTTACAAATAGAAAGTATGCTGTAAACGCTGTTTCAGACTGTTAGACAATTTTAAATATAACGTATGCTGTAGAACGCTGCTTCAAACTGTTTTATAAAAGCAGTATAATCTCCAGAAATTCGTTACAAAGACATAATTTACAGTTACAATACAATCTCTTTATTTTTAAAAAAAATCTTTAGATCTTGACTGCTTTTCAGAAAGAGCCTTTGTGACGTCAGGTCACTCATTATTTTACACACAGCTGTCGTTCTCTAGAAAAGTCGATGGAATTATGACTGTTTTAAAATACAGTAACAACTCGTGAAAGTTTATTACGGATAGTGTTACAGCCTGAATATGATAGCTAGAAGGGTCGTGGGAATAGTGACTGTAACGGATAGTGTTACAACCTGAATATGATAGCTAGAAAGGTCGTGGGAATAGTGACTGTAACAGATAATGTTACAGCCTGAATATGATAGCTAGAAAGGTCGTGTGAATAGTGACTGTAACGGATAGTGTTACAGCCTGAATATGATAGCTAGAAAGGTCGTGGTAATAGTGACTGTAACAGATAATGTTACAGCCTGAATATGATAGCTAGAAAGGTCGTGTGAATAGTGACTGTAACAGATAATGTTACAGCCTGAATATGATAGCTAGAAAGGTCGTGTGAATAGTGACTGTAACGGATAGTGTTACAGCCTGAATATGATAGCTAGAAAGGTCGTGTGAATAGTGACTGTAACGGATAGTGTTACAGCCTGAATATGATAGCTAGAAAGGTCGTGGTAATACTGACTGTAACAGATAATGTTACAGCCTGAATATGATAGCTAGAAAGGTCGTGGTAATAGTGACTGTAACGGATAGTGTTACAGCCTGAATATGATAGCTAGAAAGGTCGTGGTAATAGTGACTGTAACGGATAGTGTTACAGCCTGAATATGATAGCTAGAAAGGTCGTGGGAATAGTGACTGTAACAGATAGTGTTACAGCCTGAATATGATAGTTAGAAAGGTCGTGGTAATAGTGACTGTAACAGATAGTGTTACAGCCTGAATATGATAGCTAGAAAGGTCGTGGTAATAGTGACTGTAACGGATAGTGTTACAGCCTGAATATGATAGCTAGAAAGGTCGTGGTAATAGTGACTGTAACAGATAGTGTTACAGCCTGAATATGATAGCTAGAAAGGTCGTGTGAATAGTGGCTGTAACGGATAGTGTTACAGCCTGAATATGATAGCTAGAAAGGTCGTGTGAATAGTGACTGTAACGGATAGTGTTACAGCCTGAATATGATAGCTAGAAAGGTCGTGGTAATACTGACTGTAACAGATAATGTTACAGCCTGAATATGATAGCTAGAAAGGTCGTGGTAATAGTGACTGTAACGGATAGTGTTACAGCCTGAATATGATAGCTAGAAAGGTCGTGGTAATAGTGACTGTAACGGATAGTGTTACAGCCTGAATATGATAGCTAGAAAGGTCGTGGGAATAGTGACTGTAACAGATAGTGTTACAGCCTGAATATGATAGCTAGAAAGGTCGTGGTAATAGTGACTGTAACGGATAGTGTTACAGCCTGAATATGATAGCTAGAAAGGTCGTGGTAATAGTGACTGTAACGGATAGTGTTACAGCCTGAATATGATAGCTAGAAAGGTCGTGGTAATAGTGACTGTAACAGATAGTGTTACAGCCTGAATATGATAGCTAGAAAGGTCGTGGTAATAGTGACTGTAACGGATAGTGTTACAGCCTGAATATGATAGCTAGAAAGGTCGTGGTAATAGTGACTGTAACAGATAGTGTTACAGCCTGAATATGATAGCTAGAAAGGTCGTGTGAATAGTGGCTGTAACGGATAGTGTTACAGCCTGAATATGATAGCTAGAAAGGTCGTGGGAATAGTGGCTGTTTTAAAATACAGTAAGAACTCGTGAAAGTTTTATATTTTAAAAAAAAGAATAGAGAGAGTGTTACAACCTGAATGTGATATCTTGAAAAATCGTTCAAACAGACATCTTTGTAAATAGAATATTATTTCTAGTAAAATCTATTTAATTTCCAAACATCTAATCATCTTTACCTCAACTTTGTAAACATAATATTATTTCTAGTATAATCTATTCACTTTTCAAACATCTAATCATCTCTACCTGATCTTTGTAAACATAATATTATTTCTAGTATAATCTATTCACTTTTCAAACATCTATTCATCTCTACCTGATCTTTGTAAACATAATATTATTTCTAGTATAATCTATTCACTTTTCAAACATCTAATCATCTCTACCTGATCTTTGTAAACATAATATTATTTCTAGTATAATCTATTCACTTTTCAAATATCTAATCATCTCTACCTGATCTTTGTAAACATAATATTATTTCTAGTATAATCTATTCTATTTCCAAACATCTAATCATCTCTACTTGACTTTTTCGCACTAGTAACTGGTGCGAATGACTATTATGTTCTGATGTAAAAACCCAGGAGAAAACAGTCGGTCCAAAATATATGTTTATCAGTACCTTGTGACAAGGAAGTTAGTGTCTTTGTTAATTCATCCATTTTGGCGACTGCAGTCCAATTTTTGCTTCTGCTATAATTGTATTTAAATTAATGAGAAATTAATAAAACACAACTTATAACACGGTTTGTGCTGGTTTTTGTGTGCGTGTTTAAGGAATATCCGTGTGTACCTCTGTGTATTCTATAAAATTTATAACCATAAAAAGAAGTACCTCCTTGAATTCTACAAAATCTACCAACATACAAAGAAATGCCTCCTTGGTTTCAATAAAATCTATTAAAAAAAAAACACACACACAAAGAATTGTCTTCACAGATTTTAAAGTCTACAAATAAAGCCGTGTCTTCTTGGATTTTATCAAAGTCTATCAACATGCCTTCTCACACTCTATCAAGTCTATCAACATACAATGCCTTCTCACACTTTATCAAGTCTATCAACATACAATGCCTTCTCACACTTTATCAAGTCTATCAACATACAATGCCTTCTCACACTCTATCAGGTCTATCAACATACAATGCCTTCTCACACTCTATCAAATCTATTAACATACAAAGTTTTCTCAGTTCTATCAAATTCTATGCATGTACAATTTCTTCTCAGATTCTATCAAAGTCAGGCAAGACGTAAAGACGTAAAGTCTATTCACAACTAAATTACAATTGAGTTCCGAATCCGTCAACATACAAATAAATTTCTCCTTGAGATCTGTCAAAGTTCACAAACATACAAATAAATTTCTCCTTGAGATCTGTCAAAGTTCACAAACATACAAATAAATTTCTCCTTGAGATCTGTCAAAGTCCACAAGCATACAAATAAATTTCTCCTTGGAATCTATCAAACTTCACACACATACACATAAATTTCTCATTGAGATCTGTCAAAGTTCCGAATTCTCGGGTAATCTCCTAGTTCACCAGCATAAAATACAAGGAATGAAGGCGACAGACGTGATCAACACGGCGTCATTATTCTTAAATAATTAGAGAGAAAATTATCTTTTCAGATAACGGAAATTCCGGTTTCTCATTTGAGAAGTTTAGAAATTTATAAAATCACTGCCATATACACCATTTGATTAAAAGTTTAGAAATTTATGAAATTACTGCCATATACACCATTTGATTAAAAGTTTAGAAATTTATGAAATTACTGCCATATGCACCATTTGATTAAAAGATTAGAAATTTATGAAATTACTGCCATATACACCATTTGATTAAAAGTTTAGAAATTTATGAAATTACTGCCATATACACCATTTGATTAAAAGTTTAGAAATTTATGAAATTACTGCCATATGCACCATTTGATTAAAAGTTTAGAAATTTATGAAATTACTGCCATATGCACCATTTGATTAAAAGTTTAGAAATTTATGAAATTACTGCCATATACACCATTTGATTAAAAGTTTAGAAATTTATGAAATTACTGCCATATACACCATTTTTGCAAGAGAGCGATCTCAAAGGCGCCGCAACATTTCAATCGCTCTCTTTTTCGTACTTTGTAATAATAATAATTTCCATTTTAAAATTAACTGTTAATACTGTTATTTCATTTGCTCTCTTTTTCGTACTTTGCAATAATAATAATAATTTCCATTTTAAAATTAACTGTTAATACTGTTATTTCATTTGCTCTCTTTTTCGTACTTCGTAATAATAATAATAATTTCCATTTTAAAATTAACTGTTAATACTGTTATTTCATTTGCTCTCTTTTTCGTACTTCGTAATAATAATAATAATTTCCATTTAAAAATTAACTGTTAATACTGTTATTTCATTTGCTCTCTTTTTCGTACTTCGTAATAATAATAATAATTTCCATTTTAAAATTAACTGTTAATACTGTTATTTCATTTGCTCTCTTTTTCGTACTTTGTAATAATAATAATTTCCATTTAAAAATTAACTGTTAATACTGTTATTTCATTTGCTCTCTTTTTCGTACTTTATAATAATAATAATTTCCATTTAAAAATTAACTGTTAATACTGTTATTTCATTTGCTCTCTTTTTCGTACTTTGTAATAATAATAATTTCCATTTAAAAATTAACAGTTATATATTCCTTGCCTTTATATTTTCCTACAATAAAATAAAACGAGGAAGTAATAACGACAACTAGCAGCATAATCTCAGTCATGACTAATATTTGCACTGCTTCTTTCAGTCACCACCCACCCGTTAACCCTTTAGCTTCAACCACCACGACTAGCAACACCAGCCGCTCTCCTCAAGCTTGTACACCTGCTCATATTCAACAAAAATATTATAATATTAAGAATTATTTTATTATGACAAAATCTTGGGAATTAATGTTATTATAATATTAAGAATTATTTTGTTATGACAAAATCTTGGGAATTAATGTTATTATAATATTAAGAATTATTTTATTATGACAAAATCTTGGGAATTAATGTTATTATAATATTAAGAATTATTTTATTATGACAAAATCTTGGGAATTAATGTTATTATAATATTAAGAATTATTTTATTATGACAAAATCTTGGGAATTAATGTTATTATAATATTAAGAATTATTTTATTATGACAAAATCTTGGGAATTAATGTTATTATAATATTAAGAATTATTTTATTATGACAAAATCTTGGGAATTAATGTTGATTTATGTTTTAAAGTGCACTTCCTAAACGTCTTCAAGGAACTACAGGAAAGCTTGCAGCGGTGGCGATTCCACACATGTTGTTGTAGTTGCGCCTCATCTTAATGTAACCTTGGTCTCCCCAGGAAGTAGCCCAACTGTTTGGACAAGTAAATAAAGAATGTCATGTGTGGATGATTTATTATGATGATCGATATGCTGTGTGGTGGTGTTGTGATTGTGGTTGTAGTTATGTTGTTGTTATTACATCTCATCTTTCAGGACAAGTACATAATGAATTACATATGTGGTCGACTTGTTATGGTTACAACTGTCTGGACAAGTACATAATGAATTACCTATGAGGACGACTTGTTATGGTTACAACTGTCTGGACAAGTACATAATGAATTACATATGAGGACGACTTGTTATGGTTACAACTGTCTGGACAAGTACATAATGAATTACATATGAGGACGACTTGTTATGGTTACAACTGTCAGGACAAGTACATAATGAATTACATATGAGGACGACTTGTTATGGTTAAAACTGTCTGGACAAGTACATAATGAATTACTATGTGGACGGTTTGTTACAATGATCGGTGTACTGTGTGGTGTTGCTGTGATTGTGGTTGTAGTTGAGTTGCTTTTTGTATCATATGAAATATTTTAATTGTAAATTTGAGAGTTCTTTTGTGTGCATGTTGTAGTGACGTCTATCTGTAATTCCATATGTCTTTGTGCATTAGTGTCTTCCTACGTTATTCTTTAGGCGACCAATCAGTAGCCTGGCTTAGGTGTGTGTGTGTGTGTGTGTGTGTGAGGTGAGTTGGTGTGTGTTTGTGTGGTGGGTGGGGGGGGGGTATTTACGAGCCAAGGATTTTCCAAAGGAAGCTTTGATAAATAGGAGGATGGGTCTCCTGGAAGAAAATCAATTTGTAGTTTTTGAACTAGATTAATAATTAACTAAGCTTACCCATCGTTTTAGAGTCACACGTACGTCAGACATATTGACGTCACTTAAATGGCGGTAGGAGAGACTACTGGATGAACTTTTGCTGAATTGCTTACGTCAGACGTATTGACGTCACTTAAATGGCGGTAGGAGAGACTACTGGATGAACTTTTGCTGAATTGCTTACGTCAGACGTACTGACGTCACTTAAATGGTGGTAGGAAGACTACTGGATGAACTTTTCCTGAATTGCTCACGTCAGACGTATTGACGTCACTTAAATGGCGGTAGGAGAGACTACTGGATGAACCTTTGCTGAATTGCTTACGTCAGACGTACTGACGTCACTTAAATGGTGGTAGGAGAGACTACTGGATGAACTTTTGCTGAATTGCTCACGTCAGACGTATTGACGTCACTTAAATGGCGGTAGGAGAGACTACTGGATGAACTTTTCCTGAATTGCTCACGTCAGACGTATTGACGTCACTTAAATGGCGGTAGGAGAGACTACTGGATGAACTTTTCCTGAATTGCTCACGTCAGACGTATTGACGTCACTTAAATGGCGGTAGGAGAGACTACTGGATGAACTTTTCCTGAATTGCTTACGTCAGACCTACTGACGTCACTTAAATGGCGGTAGGAGAGACTACTGGATGAACTTTTCCTGAATTGCTTACGTCAGACGTACTGACGTCACTTAAATGGCGGTAGGAGAGACTACTGGATGAACTTTTCCTGAATTGCTTACGTCAGACCTACTGACGTCACTTAAATGGCGGTAGGAGAGACTACTGGATGAACTTTTGTTGAATTGCTTACGTCAGACGTACTGACGTCACTTAAATGGTGGTAGGAAGACTACTGGATGAACTTTTCCTGAATTGCTCACGTCAGACGTATTGACGTCACTTAAATGGCGGTAGGAGAGACTACTGGATGAACCTTTGCTGAATTGCTTACGTCAGACGTACTGACGTCACTTAAATGGTGGTAGGAGAGACTACTGGATGAACTTTTGCTGAATTGCTCACGTCAGACGTATTGACGTCACTTAAATGGCGGTAGGAGAGACTACTGGATGAACTTTTCCTGAATTGCTCACGTCAGACGTATTGACGTCACTTAAATGGCGGTAGGAGAGACTACTGGATGAACTTTTCCTGAATTGCTTACGTCAGACCTACTGACGTCACTTAAATGGCGGTAGGAGAGACTACTGGATGAACTTTTCCTGAATTGCTTACGTCAGACGTACTGACGTCACTTAAATGGCGGTAGGAGAGACTACTGGATGTACTTTTCCTGAATTGCTTACGTCAGACCTACTGACGTCACTTAAATGGCGGTAGGAGAGACTACTGGATGAACTTTTGCTGAATTGCTTACGTCAGACGTACTGACGTCACTTAAATGGTGGTAGGAAGACTACTGGATGAACTTTTCCTGAATTGCTCACGTCAGACGTATTGACGTCACTTAAATGGCGGTAGGAGAGACTACTGGATGAACCTTTGCTGAATTGCTTACGTCAGACGTACTGACGTCACTTAAATGGTGGTAGGAGAGACTACTGGATGAACTTTTGCTGAATTGCTCACGTCAGACGTATTGACGTCACTTAAATGGCGGTAGGAGAGACTACTGGATGAACTTTTCCTGAATTGCTCACGTCAGACGTATTGACGTCACTTAAATGGCGGTAGGAGAGACTACTGGATGAACTTTTCCTGAATTGCTTACGTCAGACCTACTGACGTCACTTAAATGGCGGTAGGAGAGACTACTGGATGAACTTTTCCTGAATTGCTTACGTCAGACGTACTGACGTCACTTAAATGGCGGTAGGAGAGACTACTGGATGAACTTTTCCTGAATTGCTCACGTCAGACGTATTGACGTCACTTAAATGGCGGTAGGAGAGACTACTGGATGAACTTTTCCTGAATTGCTTACGTCAGACCTACTGACGTCACTTAAATGGCGGTAGGAGAGACTACTGGATGAACTTTTCCTGAATTGCTCACGTCAGACGTATTGACGTTGAATAGAACTTTTAACAATCAGGTCAAATTATTTTACTTAATCTGTTTTCCTTCCTGGCTGTTTGCATGTTATCCTAGCATGACGTATTTGAAAAAGAATTTTATTTCAAGAAAATCATTTTAAATGTCATTGTGCTTATTTCAACAACAAAATATATATTAAAAGAAACTCCTCACAGTTTTAGTTTAATTAATTAAGTATTGGAGATAGTAGATTTAGTTTAATTAATTAAGAATTGGAGATAGGAGATTTTCCAAAAATTAGATAATTATTTATCAGAAACATATATTTAAGACGTGATAATTTAGAATAATAATTGTAGATATATTTTTTTGAAATCTGACAATTTAATTTATACGAGTGATTGAAATGTAATGTTTAGTGAAAAACGTACACACAAATATCTTACAATGTGATGTTGTTAAACTGTTTTATTGTTAAACACATACACACACATACACGTTTGTTAAATTTACTAAATGGAAGTACAGAGTCTTGAGGGAGGACGGCATGTTAAATGCAGACTCCGGCCTGTACTTGTGAGTGTGTCTCTCAAGATTAGAAAGGGATAACAATGGAGGTCAACATTCAATCTTCATTTTTGAGAAAGAGGAGTAGCTGAATAGTGGTCCAGTATCGCTGGTAGTAGTAGCGATATTATTAACATTATTATTATTAATATTTTTATTTTATATTTTCATTTTCTCTCTGTATGGAATGATCATCACAGTGTAGAGGAAAGGTTCCAGACACATTTATAAACTGCACAGAGTTATGGCACCACCGGAAAGCTGGCATGGGACGCAATACCACACATGTTGCCATAGTTACGCCTCATCCGTACGTAGCCCTGCTCGCCCCAATCAGCACCCCAACTGAAATAAAAAACAAACCGAGGATAAGTGGTAAGGTATTACTAAAAGTAATCATGATAATAAAATTCATGAATTAATTACTTAGTGTGTGTCTATGAACCGTGCAAGAATACAAACCCACAATTACTGTCAAGAGGAAAAATATGTGCACAAAGTCAATGATTTGATTATTTTCTCAGGAGTTGTCCTATAATCTCCCTTTTGTCTCAGATTCGTTTTACTCATCAGATACATTGTTTCCAATTATGTTAGCATCTCTGTAACTTATTAATTCTAAAGTTTCTAGTCTAACACGTCCTTTATTGTTTCCAATTATGTTAGCATCTCTGTAACTTATTAATTCTAAAGTTTCTAGTCTAACACGTCCTTTATTGTTTTCAGTTATGTTAGCATCTCTGTAACTTATTAATTCTAAAGTTTCTAGTCTAACACGTCCTTTATTGTTTCCAGTTATGTTAGCATCTCTGTAACTTATTAATTCTAAAGTTTCTAGTCTAACACGTCCTTTGTTTCCAGTTATGTTAGCATCTCTGTAACTTATTAATTCTAAAGTTTCTAGTCTAACATGTCCTTTATTGTTTTCAGTTATGTTAGCATCTCTGTAACTTATTAATTTTAAAGTTTCTAGTCTAACACGTCCTTTATTGTTTCCAGTTATGTTAGCATCTCTGTAACTTATTAATTCTAAAGTTTCTAGTCTAACACGTCCTTTATTGTTTTCAGTTATGTTAGCATCTCTGTAACTTGTTATTTCTATTGCAAAAAGTTTCTAATCTGACACCGCCTTTATTGTTTGTTTTAATTTTCTAGTCTGACTCCGCCTTTATTGTTTGTTATAATTTTCTAGTCTGACTCCGCCTTTATTGTTTGTTATAATTTTCTAGTCTGACACAGCCTTTATTGTTTGTTATAATTTTCTAGTCTGACACGGCCTTTATTGTTTGTTATAATTTTCTAGTCTGACACAGCCTTTATTGTTTGTTATAATTTTCTAGTCTGACACGGCCTTTATTGATTGTTATAATTTTCTAGTCTGACACGGCCTTTATTGATTGTTATAATTTTCTAGTCTAACACAGCCTTTATTGATTGTTATAATTTTCTAGTCTGACACGGCCTTTATTGTTTATTATATTTTATAATCTTATACCGCTTTTATTGTTTACGTTATTGTTTATATTATAATTTCCCAATCTTAGTACAATTCCTAGCGTGTCTGTGCCATACAAATTTATTTCTTCTTTGGTGTAATATATTCTTTATAATTTATTGTATCCATATTTTGTCTTAGTTTATAATTTATTGTATCCATATTTTGTCTTAATTCATCATTTATTGTATCCATATTTTATCTTAGTTTATATTTTATTGTATCCATATGCTGTCTTAGTTTATAATTTATTGTATCCATATTTTGTCTTAATTTATAATTTATTGTATCCATATTTTGTCTTTATAATTTATTGTATCCATATTTTGTCTTAATTTATTATTTATTGTATTCATATTTTGTCTTAATTTATAATTTCTTGTATCCATATTTTGTCTTATTTTATCATCTCCTTTGTTTTCTCTTAAGTTTTCATTTTTCTTCTTTGTCAGATGTTCTCATAATATTTTCTTTTCATCTTAAATACATAATATTTTGTGTCTATCACATAATTCATCTTAAATACATCATATTTTGTGTCTATCACATAATTCATCTTAATATATCCTATAATGTGCTCAATTTATCAAAGATATTCTAATATTATTAAATCCACTTTGTGTCTAAAGTTATCACATAACCTATCTTGGTTTATAATCTCTTTCAATTAGGTCATCCATCGTGTTAGACTTTTCATCTACCATATATTATCTGCGCTAATGTGTCCAATCAAATACAGTCCCTTGACTTATCGTCTATCATATTGTATCTTCTACTCTGCTTTGTCTCATAGTCTATCATATTGTATCTTCTACTCTGCCTTGTCTCATCAAATCCGGTCCCTTGACTTATAGTCTATCATATTGTATCTTCTACTCTGTCTTGTCTCATCAAATCCAGTCCCTTGACTTATAGTCTATCATATTGTATCTTCTACTCTGCCTTGTTCCATCAAATCCAGTCCCTTGACTTATAGTCTATCATATTGTATCTTCTTCTCTAGCTTGTCCCATAAAATATCTTACCTTGATTTATCTTTTAACATATCTTGACTTATTATAAACTATCAGTGTCGCCACCCACCCTCCCTTCTCCGACAGGAGGGGAGAGGGATGGTGGCTTGCCGGCTCCACGTAGGACTTGCATAAAGAGAATGACAAATCCACACACAGAATACCAAGATGTTTGTTTGGCTCGAATTTAATTCTGCGTGTAGGTTACGTATTGCCGACATGTTTGCATGTGTGCTTGCATACGGGTAGGGGTGAAGTGTAGACGGCGCAGACGACACAACGTATAACAACGACAGCAACCACTCTTTCGAAACCATAGACAGAAGAAAGGCCCAATATCGGAGTACAAGTTCAAATTTATTGGTCTATAGGTTTCCTCTCACACGTTGGTTAGTCAGTCAGCCATCCACACTCACACCCATGGGAAAGGGGGAAGAAAGAAGAAAGAAAAATGATAAATGATGAATTAAAATCAAAGAAATACAAAACTCAATTTCTTCATGCAGTACTACTTCTAACATTGCTTAGGCATTTTACAACATAATAGAACAGTCATTATTTCAGAGTTCTGGCGCCACTACTTATATCAATGTTCAATAATAATACACAAAGTTCAAAACAAATGTCATTTAACTTGCAAGTCTTTTCAATGGTTCCACCAATATCTTTTTCTATCAAGGTTCACTTCTAATTTTAGTTTAATGCTTAATTAAGATTCTAGTTTTAGTTTTAGGTTCTAGTTTATATTTATGTGCTACGTGCTCTGAGATTTCCCTAATTAGTTAGAATTTTCTTTTACTCACATAGGTATTGTCACGTTCTCCTTGTTCTCTGCTCTTATAATTCGTTACTCTCTCTTGTTCTCTGCTCGTATGGTTCGTTACTTTCTCTTGTGCTGGGCTCACATCGTTATCGGCTCTTTCTCCATGTGCTGGGCTCACATCGTTACACTTTCTTCTTGTGCTGGGGGGGGGGGTTTGATGATACAACAAAAACATCGTCGACGTCTCGACCTGGCCGCTCTCACTGTTACGACGGCTGCTACACTTCACGCTCCCGTGCGCTTCTCTAGTTAGGCCTAATTTCTCAACTCTCCTTGCGTTCTCTCTTCCCTCTTCTTCTCTTCAATTTCTGCCCATTTCATCTCATCTCTTAACTTCGTTTCTCATCTCTTCTCTTCATCATAACTTCGTTTCTCATCTTCTCTTCTCTTAACTTCGTTTCTCATCTTCTCTTCTCTTCTTCACAACGGCCAACCTTTGCCGTTCTCGGCGGTATGCCTCATGCATGACCGCTACTGCTTCCAACGATAGTTACTCTCACTATGTAACATCTCGTTCTGTAACATCTCCCAGCGCCGTGACATTAAACTTCCACCAGGAATTTGCCATCTGCCTGGAAAATAATCGATCACCCGCGGTCTTTGACAGAGTCTTTGAAAACCTGAGATGGCTATCTGATTTGATTTGGCCCATCTAAAAACTGCAGCGGTCATTACGACGCGCTCATACGCAGTCCAGGTAGACATTTGTCACACTGTTACAGTGTCCAAGAATCCTCCTTCTGTTTTGCCTTCAGAATCGTAGAGTCTTCTTGATCCATAAAGCAGGGAGAAACTCAGAGGTGACCTTCACCCCTGTACAACACGCTACATTTTCCACGTTTCTCTTCCACGTTTCTCGTCCGCCCCTGGCTCCATCTCCTCTTTTATACAAAAGCTCTTGTACGTCACCTTCTATGAGATGACTAGAACACACCCCTCCTTCCAGCACAGACACTATCCCCCATCCAACACTGCCCATTTACAACCAGCACTGTATGTGCTTAGGAATATTCTCTGCCCATCCTGGCCACCTCTGGCGTCCAGTTCTATCAGTGCCAAAGTATCAAGTTCCCAGTTGGCACCTGTGATTTACGTATCCATTTAACCTCTAGCTAACTCTCAGAGCACACACTAAAATCTCAGAGCAAGCTGTCCTACTCCTATTTTATTTTAAAAACTATAGTTACTGGCAGCTCATGGCCACCTGGCAAGCAGTACACACACAGACCAACCTCTTTAACTTAATATACAATGATTAACTTTCCAATAACTCAACTTCTATTTCACTAGTACTTTCACAAAACAATAATAATTTCACAATAACAATCAATATTAACCTACTACCAAACATTTATAGTGGTGATTCTTTAAAAAAAGATGTTTACATTTCAAAAACTCAGTCTGCCTCCGTTCACGGATATAATTGGCGTCCTAGCATCTTCTCACGTTTTCCGTTCACTGGCCGCCTGTGCACTCTACTCTGACACAGATTTATGGGCGTGGGTCCTGGTCAGCCAGCAAGTTAATTATCGTTTTCCTATTCTCCGGCAGGAAACCTATTTTCTTCAGCTAGCGTCCCTACACTTAGGTTTCACATTGTTGACATAATGGTCATTTTCACCCTGTCCCTCTTTTAATTAACTTAGCTGTTTCGTTCATAGTTTAAAGTTAGAAGTTACTTAGAGGGAGAGAAAAAAAATTATTAATATTTCTTGATCTTCGTGACAATCAGGATACCCTTACATGACTTATAGCTTACCTTGATTTGACCTATTATGCACCCTATATTTCTTGTTACCTATATTACTCTGTCTTGACTTATCAAATGTTCTCTTCTTTTATCACCTACAATCTCATTATGTTTTGTGTCCCTTTTTGTGTGTGAACTTAATGTCTGGGCAAGTATATCGTTTATCTCTTCTTTGTGTGTGAACTTAATGTCTGGGCAAGTATATCGTTTATCTCCCCTTTTTGTGTGTGAACTTAATGTCTGGGCAAATATATCGTTTATCTCCCCTTTTTGTGTGTGAACTTAATGTCTGGGCAAGTATATCGTTTATCTCTCCTTTGCGTGTTATGATTTCATCACTTTAGATTGTTGTGTCGTGATTTTTAAGCCCGAGATTTTTGCCTGATCTAATTTGTCAATTATTATTATTTCTCTTTTCTTTGTTTAATAACTTCATCACCGTTGGTTTGTCAAATTATTTTCTTTTCTTACCTTACTTGAAAATCTGCAGTAATTTATTTATAAAATAATCTTGTTCTATATTATAATATCGTTTTTCATTCGTTATTTTCTTGGTTTGTCAAATTACGTCCCTTACTTAGTCTTAGCTTAAAATCCGCAGTAATGAATCATATAACCATCTTGTATTGTTTAATCATAAAATCTTATCACTTATATACCCTTGCATAATTCTTGTATCTTCTGTTTAAATCTAGTGTTATCTTTTTCGTTTATCATCTGACATTGTAAACAATTAATTATATTAACATTTGCCTTGTTTAAATTTAATGTTATCTTTTTCGTTTATCATCTGACATTGTAAAAAAATAATTATATTAACATTTGCCTTGTTGTGATATGATATCATCTACATTTTATTTGTTAGACTATATTATCTCCTCCGTTTTGTTTAAATTATTACCTGCCTGTTTGATTTCACTATTGACCTTTTGACCTGTGAATGATATCTGACAGACCCACCCACCTGTTCTTGACGATCCAGTACTCTCCGTCAGTGCTTCCGTACCCGACAACCAGCACAGCGTGATTGTAATAAAAAGGAGTGCATTCCGTGTCAGTCAGTACCCCTGGTAATGAAATAGAGGTAACTTAATAACTACTAGCACTCTTGTTATATATTACTACTGGTAATGAAAACAGAGGTAACTTAATAACTACTAGCACTCTTGTTATATATTACTACTGGTAATGAAAACAGAGGTAACTTAATAACTACTTGCACTGGTAATGAAACAGAGGTAACTTAATAACTACTAGCACTCTTGTTATATATTACTACTGGTAATGAAACAGAGGTAACTTAATAACTACTAGCACTCTTGTTATCTATTACTACTGGTAATGAAAACAGAGGTAACTTAATAACTACTAGCACTCTTGTTATATATTACTACTGGTAATGAAAACAGAGGTAACTTAATAACTACTTGCACTGGTAATGAAACAGAGGTAACTTAATAACTACTAGCACTCTTGTTATATATTACTACTGCATCTAGCGCTCTTTTTACTGTTACACCGCACTCTTATTATTACTACATCTACTATTGTTACATAATACTCTTTTCTTTACTATATTTTTAAGTAACAGTAGTAATCGTAGTAATAATAAGAGTATCTTTACTATGACTACTTCTGGTTCTTAATACTATGACTACTTCTGGTACTTAAAACAATGACTACTTATGATTCTTAATACTCTTACTGTTACTAAGGGCACTTCTGTTACATTACGAAGACTACTACTGTGACTGTTTGAGTATTATGATTATCAATGCAATGACTACTACCACTACTGTTGTTACATTATAATTACCTGTATTAGTATCTGTAATGTTACAATTATAATTGCTACTACTACCTACTACTGTATTTTACAATTTCTGTTACTATTTCTATTATTATTTCTATTACTCTTTCTATTATTTTTTCTGTTACTATTTCTGTTACTATTTCTATTACTATTTCTGTTAGTTTTTCTGTTACTATTTCTATTAGTATTTCTGTTACTATTTCTATTATTATTTCTATACTCTTTCTATTACTATTTCTATTACTCTTTCTATTACTCTTTCTATTACTTTTTCTATTACTTTTTCTGTTACTATTTCTGTTACTATTTCTATTAGTATTTCTGTTACTATTTCTGTTTCTGAAGGAAACTTTCAACAAATCGCAAATAAAAATGTAAAATGTGGCGTTCTGTAGTATCATTAATTCCCTTTCGACTTCTTAGGAATACATAAATTTATTTCTTTTGTCTTCACAATTCCTTTATTTCTTTTGTCTTCACAATTCCTTTATTTCTTTTGTCTTCACAATTCCTTTATTTCTTTTGTCTTCACAATTCCTTTATTTCTTTTGTCTTCACAATTCCTTTATTTCTTTAGTCTTCACAATTCCTTTATTTCTTTAGTCTTCACAATTCCTTTATTTCTTTTGTCTTCACAATTCCTTTATTTCTTTTGTCTTCACAATTCCTTTATTTCTTTTGTCTTCACAATTCCTTTATTTCTTTTGTCTTCACAATTCCTTTATTTCTTTTGTCTTCACAATTCCTTTATTTCTTTTGTCTTCACAATTCCTTTATTTCTTTAGTGTTCACAATTCCTTTATTTCTTTTGTCTTCACAATTCCTTTATTTCTTTTGTCTTCACAATTCCTTTATTTCTTTTGTCCTCACAATTCCTTTATTTCTTTTGTCTTCACAATTCCTTTATTTCTTTTGTCCTCACAATTCCTTTATTTCTTTTGTCCTCACAATTCCTTTATTTCTTTTGTCCTCACAATTCCTTTATTTTCCAACTTCGAGTAAAAAATAATAATAATAAAATTCGGACACCTCTTGTTGCCCTCAACACACACACACACACACACACACACACACACACACACACACACACACACACAAACACACACACACACACACACCGACCCTACTATATCTTAGCTCCCTAATGAAATTTACTGGATAAATCGGCCCTGAATCTTTGAAATAAACGTAAATAGGAAATTGGGGACGTCGAGTCAGATGATAACGAAAGAAAACATATTTACTAACAAAATGCTGTCAAGGTAAAATTACATATTCTTGCCTGAGAATGTTTGTTATTATTAGCAGATTTACTAACAAAATGCTGTCAAGGTAAAATTACATATTCTTGCCTGAGAATGTTTGTTATTATTAGCAGATTTACTAACAAAATGCTGTCAAGATAAAATTGTATATTCTTGCCTGAGGGTGTGTGCTATAATTATTAGCAGGGTTGTAGTTATTTGCTCAAACTAGTTATTGTAGCAGGGACTTGTTGAAATATTATAAAAAAGAACTACGATTGTAGTCCAGGAACTTGCTGATAATATTATGAAAAGAACTATGATTTAGGCCAGGAACTTGCTGATAATATTATGAAAAGAACTACGATTGTAGTCCAGGAACTTGCTGATAATATTATGAAAAGAACTATGATTGTAGTCCAGGAACTTGCTGATAATATTATGAAAAGAACTATGATTGTAGTCCAGGAACTTGCTGATAATATTATGAAAAGAACTATGATTGTAGTCCAGGAACTTGCTGATAATATTATGAAAAGAACTATGATTGTAGTCCAGGAACTTGCTGATAATATTGCAGAATCGCTCGTCAACATTGAAATAGAAATCTGAAGTTAATTGGTAGTCAGACACGAATCTTAAATTATAATTGTATTTATTAATATATAATCAATCTCACGATGTGTTTCACTTCCGGTTTCTCTAACGTACACAAATAAATCAAACATTTCAACATGATTACTTTTCGTATTAAACATCAGTCTAGCTGACTGCATTGGTGTTTGCGCTTGCTCGCATTTAATCGCACTTCATCGCATTTAATCACACTTGATCGCACTTAACCGCACTTGATCGCACTTCATCGCAAAGTTTAGTCGGAATTCAGGAAGTTCTATTCGAGAATAATTCCGCCTAAAATTGCGGATTATATTATATTCCCATAAATTAATGAAAGTTCATACTAAAATATAAAAGATAAATAAAAAAACTTTCGAATATGGTGGGAGAAAAGTTTATACTAAAATATAAAAGATAAAATAAAGAACTTTCGAATATGGTGGGAGAAAATAAAACGGAAAGCATACGTACTCAAATGTTGATATGTGCGACGGTTAACGATCAAGACTCCTACATATATTTTAAAACACAAGACGACTCAAAAGCAACAGTTACTGTGCAGTTGACTTGCAAAGGATTTAAACTGGTTTATTGGAAGAAACGGGGGTGCGAAAATTTTGCACAGCACCACTTTAAAATGTTGGCAAGCGCTAATTCTTACTAGCAAGTACAACTTTCGGTTCCTTCATTAGTTTTCTTTGTTCTCATGTTCATTTAGCAGTGACCGTCCCTTCAATCGTATCACTGCTGCTGTTATCACTACAGCACACGCTTACAGATAGAGATAGCAGTATAACTGCAGTTATCACTACCGTACAGATAGAGATAGAAGTATAACTGCAGTTATCACTACCGTACAGATAGAGATAGTAGTATAACTGCAGTTATCACTACCGTACAGATAGAGATAGAAGTATAACTGCTGTTATCACTACCGTACAGATAGAGATAGTAGTATAACTGCAGTTATCACTACCGTACAGATAGAGATAGTGGTATCACTGCTGTTATCACTACCGTACAGATAGAGATAGTAGTATCACTGCTGTTATCACTACCGTACAGATAGAGATAGTAGTATCACTGCTGTTATCACTATCGTACAGATAGAGATAGTAGTATCACTGCTGCTTTATTTTCTACGTAGCAAAATACAGCTACTATTGAAAATTACTAATACAGCACTTTGTTATATTTTTTATTACCACTTTCTACTCCTATTACAACTCTAGGCCCTATTTGCTCTTACTATCACTAGTCTCACTCTCGTCTCTGGCTTTGATATTATTACTCCTATGAACTTTTGCGACAATCAACTTATGACGTCTACGATTTCCAGTTGTGTTTAGTGATGTTAATACAGAACACACACTGCTGGTATGAGATGCTTACCGCCTTTATAATACTGAAACACGTCTGTTGCGTCAATCAACACGGAAATAGGTCCCTGGGTGCTTACTGCAATCTGTAGCTGGTTCTCGTTTCCAGACTGAATGTCACGACAACCTGACACTGTGACCACTGCTTTAGAGGCATCAAACGCGCAGGATCCCTCCTGGTGAAGTTAAAAAGAGACACATTTAAAGTATGAGTGATTAAAAATAGACACATTTAAAGTATGAGTGATTAAAAATAGACACATTTAAAGAATGAGTGATTAAAAATAGACACATTTAAAGTACATGCAGTTAAAAATAGACACATTTAAGTTACGCGTAGTTAAAAATAGACACTGTACACGTAATTAAACGAAAGCAGCGTTCACACTCGCACCAAACCCAACAACAAACTAGAGCAAGTCTGAGTTTCGTTCTTATGTCAGCCAACACACACACACACACACACACACACACACACACACACACACACACACACACACACACACACACACACACACACACACACACACACACACACACAAACCGGACCTAATCTATGAATAATTTGTCCTATTTATTTTCAGCCTATCGGCCTCCCTACCTTGACTATTGATTTCCATGGCAACCAGAGCTTAACCCTTATAAACAGTGTGATTATAATATTCAATGAACACACACCAATTTTATGTCATCCTTGTTTCTTTCCTTTGCATTTTCTGATTTTCCTTTCTTCTTCTTCTTCTTTTTTTTTGTCTGTCTTTTTCGTTTTCCTTTCTTAATGTTTGATGATGATGATGAAATCAATAAATGATTCATTATTATTTGGAGATGAAATGTTTGGGTTTGGAAAGGGTGGTACCAGGGATACAGCACTAATTGTATTTTCAGTTTTGTTCATCTCTGCTCTGTCTGTATGCTAAGGAAAAGTCACGTGGCAAGAAACAATATATTGTACGATTGTTGTATTTATTTTATTTCTATGGTGGTGGTGGTGGTGGCGGCGGTAGTTTGTGTAAGATTATATGTGCGTACAAGAGAAAGGGAGAGAATAGAACTAAATTAACATTATTTTACAACTAGAATTATATAAGCCAGGGGTCGACAACCTCTTATGAGCGCCGTGCTAAATAAAACTGTGATGTGATACAGTTTGCCACTCTTAGTTTGTTCAAATAGGCACACCCCGCCCCTCGCAAGTTCGAGCCCACTCCCCAAATCACATTCAGCATCAAAAGGGTCAAACAAATGTACTTTACATTTTAGTAGGTTTATTTGAAAGAAAAACTATGATATTAAGTACTACCTGCAAAATACTAAGATTAATTATTACGGTTTGTATTTTAGGCTGCTGTTCTATGTGCCTGGAACTTGCCATGTACATTCAAAAACCGTTCCGTGTGCAGTAGGTTGTCGACCCCTGATATAACTACACAAATTATAATCTGTACTACAGCTTGCTAAGTGAGAGGGTAATAAAGAAACTAATTCTTGTCAAAAATAAAATGAATACACAAATTCATAACAACATTAATAGTGAAAGCCTGATGCTGAGACAATTAGAATAAAATATACAGGCAAAACCTAATACAGGCAAAACCTAATACAGGCAAAAACTAATACAGAGAAAAACTAATACAGGCAAAAACTAATACAGAGAAAAACTAATACAGGCAAAGACTAATACAGGCAAAGACTAATACAGGCAAAGACTAATACAGGCAAAGACTAATACAGGCAAAACCTAATACAGGCAAAAACTAATACAGAGAAAAACTAATACAGGCAAAAACTAATACAGAGAAAAACTAATACAGGCAAAACCTAATACAGGCAAGACTAATACAGGCAAAGACTAATACAGGCAAGACTAATACAGGCAAAGACTAATACAGGCAAGACTAATACAGGCAAGACTAATACAGGCAAAACTAATACAGGCAAGACTAATACAGGCAAAGACTAATACAGGCAAAACTAATACAGGCAAAGACTAATACAGGCAAGACTAATACAGGCAAGACTAATACAGGCAAGACTAATACAGACAAAAACTAATACAGGCAAAAACTAATACAGGCAAGACTAATACAGGCTAAATCTATGAGCAAGGCGACCACAAGCACTTTTCAAGATTATACCAGTGAGAGATGACGTTAAACAGAAAGATAAAGCATAATCTTATTTAGAAGCAATTGGATTTTGTAACCTCTATGAAAAGAAGGATCAGTAAACAAATTAAAATCCTCTTAAGTATATAAATTACCCAAAACATTTTCGTACAGTACTCGTGTTTAAAGAGCTATTCATATATATGTGTTACAGTGTGCATGGGATGTCTACTCAATCTTTTATGTTATAATGATCTAATAACATTTGGGATACAAATCTAATTATTTGCATGTGATATCGGTCTAACAGCATGTCAAAAATGAAAATCTAATTATTTGTTCTGAATAAAGGTTTGATAATTTGTATTCGTATTGTATAGAGGTCTAATTATTTATCTGGGATAACAATTCACAGCAAATGTAAAACAAGCAATAACTTGAATCATGCAGACTTTACCAAGAAATTAAGCCATAAGTACTGATAAAAAAATGTCCTCTGATTTGTTCAATCATTTCAAAGCGAAGAGAGTTATTAAACAAATACTGTGATATTGCAAGACTAAAGCCATGGAGAGTTATTAAACAAATACTGTGATATTGCAAGACTAAAGCCATGGAGAGTTATTAAACAAATACTGTGATATTGCAAGACTAAAGCCATGGAGAGTTATTAAACAAAGACTGTGATATTGCAAGACTAGTGTAAAGACATAGAGAGTTATTAAACAAAGACTATGATATTGCAAGACTAGTGTAAAGACATAGAGAGTTATTAAACAAATACTGTGATATTGCAAGACTAAAGCCATGGAGAGTTATTAAACAAATACTGTGATATTGCAAGACTAAAGCCATGGAGAGTTATTAAACAAAGACTGTGATATTGCAAGACTAGTGTAAAGACATAGAGAGTTATTAAACAAAGACTATGATATTGCAAGACTAGTGTAAAGACATAGAGAGTTATTAAACAAAGACTATGATATTGCAAGACTAGTGTAAAGACATAGAGTTCTTAAACAAAGACTGTGATATTGCAAGACTAGTGTAAAGCCATAGAGAGTTGTTAAACAAAGACTGTGGTATTGCAAGACTAGTGTAAAGCCATAAAATATTTATATAAAACAGTGTCACACATATCTTAATAATCCACACACAAACACACACACACACACACACACACACACACACACACACACACACACACACACCACACACAGAGCAGAGAGAGAGAGAGAGATGGAAGGAGAGAAATAAAGAGTAATGTGAAAGAGCAGTGAATCCTGACAATGGTTAAAACGGTCAAGAGAAATAATCCCATGCCGCAAAATTTCTGACATCTCAAATATTCTGTAGAGATTTTATTTGGATATATATTGTTGATGTTGGGAAATAAGTTCAAAGATGTTTGCAAACTTTAAAATATATTTGTTGCAGTTTTATTAATTATAAATAAATAATTATTTATCCGTTAGATAATATTGGAAAATGTCCTCCCTTTCTTTTATTTTTATTTTTAATTTTAATATATATTTATAATATTTCAATTATTTTTCTGCCCTGATGAAGACATCTTCTTTCATTCAGTTCTGTGCAGCTCATCAGCTCTTCTAATTTTCTTGCTGAATACTAATTTTTAACCCCTTCACTGCTGAATACTAATTTTTAACCCCTTCACTGATGAATACTAGTTTTAAACCCTTCACTGATGAATCTAGTTTTTAACACCTTCATTGCTGAATACTAGTTTTTAACCCCTTCACTGCTGAATACTAATTTTTAACCCCTTCACTGATGAATACTAGTTTTAAACCCTTCACTGATGAATCTAGTTTTTAACACCTTCATTGCTGAATACTAGTTTTTAACCCCTTCACTAATGATCCAATTACGACCAAGGTCAGATATAGCAATACTTTAATGACATCCCTAAAGTCCCTGTAGCTTGTTTTAAACTTTTACCTTCCAAATAATACCCAAAGAAAAATGTGGCTTATTACAAATCTATATTCCAAATAATAATCCCAAAGGAACAAACATAGGGCTTTATTTTGAGCCATCATCCTTCCTAATAATCCTAAAGGCTAATTATAAACATTCTGTCTTTCACATAATCCCAAAGGAGCAAGCACGGGGCTTTGTTTTGAGCTATCATCCTAATAATCCTAAAGGCTAATTATAAACATTCTGTCTTTCACATAATCCCAAAGGAGCAAACACGGGGCTTTTTTTTTTTGAGCTATCATCATTCGCAATAATCCCAAAGGAGCAAGCACGGGGCTTTTTTTTTTTTGAGCTATCATCATTCGCAATAATCCCAAAGGAGCAAACATGGGGCTTTTTATTCACCCGTTCTAATCAAATGGTACTAAAGGAAAAATCATAATAGTTTATTCCTCCCAAATAGTGCCAAAGGATAAAGCATGCGGGATATAATAAAATCTTTTACTTTTACTATAATAAAATCTTTTAATTGCATGCTCTATAGAGTTTCGAACTTATAATTAGTCTTAATTCACTTTTCAAAATGCATGTCCTGTAGGGTTTCAAACTAATAACTAGTCTACCTTCATTTTAAATACACGTACTGTTTCGAACTTGTAACTAGTCTATCTTCATTTCAAACGCATGTAGCGTTTTTAACTCATATTTCATCTGCCTTCACATACGCGTAGTGTTTTCAACTTATAATTAGTCTGACTTCACATACAGGTAGTGTTTTGAACTTATAACTAGTCTGCCTTAACATACACGTAGTGTTTTCAACTTATAACTAGTCTGCCTTCAGTTCAAATACATACCTGTAGTATTTTGAATAACAAATACATACCTGTAGTATTTTGAATAACAAATACATACCTGTAGTATTTTGAATAACAAATACATACCTGTAGTATTTTGAATAACAAATACATACCTGTAGTATTTTGAATAACAAATACATACCTGTAGTATTTTGAATAACAAATACATACCTGTAGTATTTTGAATAACAAATACATATCTGTGGTATTTTGAATAACAAATACATACCTGTGCAGTATAGGGATAATCTGTTTCTAATTCGATCCCTCCCGCGCTGTTTATGTAAACAAAAGCGTTGTCCACCAACCCGCCACCACAGCCAAGGTTACCAAAGGGAATGGAGCAGTCCACAAGCTGTTGTTCAGACAGGGACAGCAATTGCCCAGAAGCATGTTTGTACTGGCCCTCAAGTGATCCAGTCTACGTCATACATAGCAAACAAGCAAGCAAGCAAGCAATCCTAAATTAAAAAGATTTCTTTCTATTTATTTATACTTGTCCATTTTTAATTAGTGTCTTTTGTGTCATGTCTATTTTGAATTAGTGTCTTTTGTGTCATGTCTATTTTTAATTAGCGTCTTTTGTGTCATGTCCAGTTTGAACTAATGTCTTTTGTGTCATGTCTATTTTGAATTAGTGTCTTTTGTGTCATGTCTATTTTGAATTAGTGTCTTTTGTGTCATGTCTATTTTGAATTAGTGTCTTTTGTGTCATGTCTATTTTGAATTAGTGTCTTTTGTGTCATGTCCAGTTTGAACTAGTGTCTTTTGTGTCATGTCCATTTTGAATTAGAGTCTTTTGTTTCATGTCCAGTTTGAACTAGTGTCTTTTGTGTCATGTCCAGTTTGAATTAGCGTCTTTTGTGTCATGTCCAGTTTGAATTAGCGTCTTTTGTGTCATGTCCATTTTGAATTAGAGTCTTTTGTGTCATGTCTCAAAGTTCATTTATGAATCAATTACAAGTAAGTGAGTTTATCTCTCTGTCTGTCAACATGTGTGTACGTAATTATGTATGTGTGACGCTAACGCCATCTTGTTAATGGTTATTATTATTATTTATTTATTAATCATCCATATCTAATTACAAGTGATGAGAATATTAATTTATGTTATTAATAATTCTCCACCAGACACCATTTGTCTCTCTCACTTGGCGGATATGGGGGCGCTGTAAACGTTTTCTTTCTTCAACAACATTAGAAATAAACATTTACACTCACACAATATTTCCATAAGTAGAAAACCTCTTACTAAAGGAGAAGATAAATCCGTCTTTTAATCTATATTTAATCTACATTTAATCTATATTTAGCGAGCCCCCATGCACCCACTTTATTCTACAACATAAGGTTATCAGTATGTGTAAGAAGGACAATAAATTTAACAATAAATTTATTAAATCAACAATCAAATATACATATAACAAATACAATGAAAAAAGATTAGTTGACATCAATATTTCCAAAACAACATATTTAATAATACCTATACAGTTTTATATCCTAAACACAGTTCAACAGATTAGTGTCAATACAAATCATAGGATAGTTCTTATCAGAGAAAATAAATAGAAATATTAGAGATAAGCAATAATATTTCTGTGTAACCTTGTTTTGGTAAAGTCACAATAGTCTTTTTTGTGCTTTTTGTAACAAATTCACAAGTTTATTGTTCACATTATTACTGTGAATTTAAACATGTTTCTCTTCTCACATTGTAGAACACTGACTAGCCGCTATTCTCTCGAGGCCATCTGGTATTCTGCCATATTAGCTCCCTCAGGCAGAACAACAATTGTAGCAATTTCTAGTAACTTCCTTGTACCAGAAATAGCAACATGCTTTGCCACCATACATCAATAGAGTGCAGTGCATTCCTTACACTTACACTTACACACTGCAGCAGATACTTCATGCATCTCCCAAGTTCGTAGCGGTTTATAAATAAACCAGGAGATTCCAGTAAAACAAGGAAAGGCTGCTTATTCCCTGTAAAATATAATCAGGAAAAAATGTTAAGTTTCTAGTTTATTCATCTTTTACTCCAATCTCTTTTACATTCAATGCTCAACTTATAATTTTCTGCAAAAGTATTTATTAGCCTAATAAACGCACACAGCATATTAAATACAGCTTATAAATTTTGTGAACATATTCTCTAGAAACAATGTCAAGGTTAGCATACTATATATGAGCATCTTAGTTCAAAATTTGTAGAAACAATAGTCTACTCACATAATACATCCCTATATAAAACACAAGTATAACATATCAATAACAAAATGAATGAAATATTTCTAAGTCCATTCTCTCTCGGTCAGTCAGGTAACTCACCATTAAGCTAAAGACTACCTTTCGTGACTGGACTTCTTGCCACTCCAAATTCAAAGTGATTAGACAATAGAATTCTTTACAGCAGGTAAACTTTTGATCTCAGCCCATTGGCTGGTCTCACTCTCGTAAATCTTAATCATTGGATAATAAACCTACTCATCCGGTAGGAACTGGTTCTCAATGCATCAGCAATTTCTAGCATATTCTAAATTCAAGTTCTTTACACCAAATCTGACACTAACACTAATATCATCATAAGGAGTGCCAAGGTTGGGTCACTTCAACAATTTACATAACAATTAAGACTAGAAATAGGGAAAGGTAAATTTACTCCACCACAGTGTGTTTGTCTCTTTGACTGTGGGACGTTTGCATTGTCTACTAATATGCCTCTCTAATAAGAAAGATAGCCTAATAATATTAATATTAAATTAAATTAATAATGCCCAAATGCTTTCCAAAATTGGAAAACTCTTTGAGAATATATTTAAATAAATTACTGGAGAAAAAAATCGAAATTTCACTGAAAAGTGCTCCTTTTGCCAGTATTAAGAAGCAGAGGAGCGACTGAACTTTTGAATGAATCAAAGCATGATGTCAAATGTCCGGTCTGGTTTAACGACTCTGTCCTATTTTAGATCCCAGTTATCAATATTGGTTTACTGAATAATTTCTAACAATAGCAACAACCAGACGGTCTGACATCCACCACAAAAATGACAAAATATTCAGGCAATTACTTACGATGCCTCTCTAGATAAATCAGTTGACTTGCCTTAGCTAAAAATGTTATCTCCCCTTTATTTATAAATTAAGATTTATAATTTTGTATCCCTTTATTATGGCTTGCCTTCAGTTAGCTAATCTTCCAGTCAGCTACAAACAATTATGTAACAAGGGGTAAGATAACAATAAATTTATTAACAACTCAGTTAAATAAAAGAATGAACAATTTCGAATCACGATTACTAGAGTAATTTACCACTTGGCCTGAATAGTTTATACACGCAGTTTATCAGTTCTGTCCCTCATTGCAATACACGAATTTATTTTTAGTGTTTATGAAGTAGTTGTCATTGATTGACTGTGTGGTTCTGACGTCATGCAGCGAATATCTTCTAGCTGGCCTTTACAGCACCTAGTGCAGACTTCAGACAAGGTCTCCAGTATTGAAGATGTCAGATTGGATCTCCTCTGGGTTCTAGTCTTCACAGGACTGTAGGTTACAGGCTTCTTGACTTCAGACCCAAGATCTAAGACTAAGACCAAGACTGGCTGTAACGAATTATATCCTCCTACAGTATAGTGTTACAATAAACAATTATATGGGCTTTGTGGCGACAGTGATAAATTACTCTTTACAACTCCACTAATTAGCTTTCATAATCATAATTATAATACATTTTAGCTCGTGGTTCACATAACGCGTGTTAACTATCATTAGTGCTTTCCCATGATAACAATTAACAGTGGGAATATGGCTATATACACGTGGTTACTTTACTTGATCATTTTACAAATGTAACAATCGCTAATGCCACTTAGCTTCTGTAAGAAAAATATAACAATTAATAGCAATCATATACATATTTTACACAATATTTATGATATAAAAATACATCAAATTTATGAATGAGAAATACACAATATAGAGAAGCCAATTATATTTACCACTATGTGAAGTTATGCATGGTCAAAAATGGTGGACGTGGTGTTTCTACCCCAGGACAATGGGTACGGTCAAAAATGGTGGACATGATGTTTCTACCCCAGGACAATGGGCACTGTGTACAAATGTCTGCGCGTCTGATGAATTTGATTCATTCAAGTGTATATATGAATGAATCGAGGTCAGCCGGCAGATCAGCGCTACGTCACGGTACAGAACACAAGTGACCAAATATGGGCGTCTCATATCCGGTTAACGACCTTTTACTCACCTCTGGCTTGCTCTACATTTCTCTAACACGTAAACAAGTTTGTTGCATCAGCTAAGCCTACTTGCTTAACGGAAGTTTCCTCATACATTATATAGACAGTAGAAATAGTTAATAAAATGAAAATTAATCTTCCATAACCTGGCACAATTTGCCCAACAGTTCCTGACACATGTTGGAAGAGGGTTTTATGTTATGAAAAGAAAAATAGGTGTGCCGGTAATGCAGCTACGTACAGAGAAAGAGACTGAGGGAGAGACAGAAAGAGAAAAAGGAAAGACACAAGGAGACAGAAAGAGGATAGAGAAGAGAGGGAGGGGGAGAGAGAGGAGACAAATAGAGAAAAGAGAGACATACACACAGACAGACAGAGAAAGACACACACACACACACACACAGAATATACAATTGAATGCAAATGTCAAAATAAAATTGAGTTTCTAAATTCAGACCACATTTTGCATTATAGTCCAAAAACTTAAATGAAGAATTTTCCTTGCAAAATGTGTATGGAAGTTAGGTTGTATGCCTTTGAAATGACTAATGGTTAAAGTTGTGAGATACATCATTAATTGTAAGTCTGGTTTGTGAGGTACGTCATTAATTGTAAGCCTGGCTTGTGAGGTACGTCATTAAATGTAAGTCTGGTTTGTGAGGTACGTCATTAATTGTAAGTCTGGCTTGTGAGGTATGTCATTAATTGTAAGTCTGGTTTGTGAGGTACGTCATTAATTGTAAGTCTGGTTTGTGAGGTACGTCATTAATTGTAAGTCTGGTTTGTGAGGTACGTCATTAATTGTAAGTCTGGCTTGTGAGGTACGTCATTAATCGTAAGTCTGGCTTGTGAGACAGGTCAATAATTGTAAGTCTGTGAGGCAGGTCATTAATTGTGAGTGTATAGATGACATTTAGTTCAGTGAGAGAAATTAAAGTGAAATTTCTTAATATTATTCTGGCATCCTACTTTCATCTAAAGTCAGATAAAATTTATGAAGGTCATGATACCGTTTGAACAATTATAGACATTTTTAAATAACAAATCCCACTTAAACACTGAACAAAATGTAATTTAACTTAACGATTGTAGACATTTTTAAATAACAAATCCCACTTAAACACTGAACAAAATGTAATTTAACTTAACGATTGTAGACATTTTTAAATAACAAATCCCACTTAAACACTGAACAAAATGTAATTTAACTTAACGATTGTAGACATTTTTAAATAACAAATCCCACTTAAACACTGAACAAAATGTAATTTAACAACGATTGTAGACATTTTTAAATAACAAATCCCACTTAAACACTGAACAAAATGTAATTTAACTTAACGATTGTAGACATTTTTAAATAACAAATCCCACTTAAACACTGAACAAAATGTAATTTAACAACGATTGTAGACATTTTTAAATAACAAATCCCACTTAAACACTGAACAAAATGTAATTTAACTTAACGATTGTAGACATTTTTAAATAACAAATCCCACTTAAACACTGAACAAAATGTAATTTAACTTAACGATTGTAGACTTTTTTAAATAACAAATCCCACTTAAACACTGAACAAAATGTAATTTAACTTAACGATTGTAGACATTTTTAAATAACAAATCCCACTTAAACACTGAACAAAATGTAATTTAACTTAACGATTGTAGACATTTTTAAATAACAAATCCCACTTAAACACTGAACAAAATGTAATTTAACAACGATTGTAGACTTTTTTAAATAACAAATCCCACTTAAACACTGAACAAAATGTAATTTAACTTAACGATTGTAGACATTTTTAAATAACAAATCCCACTTAAACACTGAACAAAATCTAATTTAACTTAACGATTGTAGACATTTTTAAATAACAAATCCCACTTAAACACTGAACAAAATGTAATTTAACTTAACGATTGTAGACATTTTTAAATAACAAATCCCACTTAAACACTGAACAAAATGTAATTTAACTTAACGATTGTAGACATTTTTAAATAACAAATCCCACTTAAACACTGAACAAAATGTAATTTAACTTAACGATTGTAGACATTTTTAAATAACAAATCCCACTTAAACACTGAACAAAATGTAATTTAACTTAACGATTGTAAACTTTTTTAAATAACAAATCCCATTTAAACACTGAACAAAATGTAATTTAACTTAACGATTGTAGACTTTTTTAAATAACAAATCCCACTTAAACACTGAACAAAATGTAATTTAACTTAACGATTGTAGACTTTTTTAAATAACAAATCCCACTTAAACACTGAACAAAATGTAATTTAACTTAACGATTGTAGACATTTTTAAATAACAAATCCCACTTAAACACTGAACAAAATGTAATTTAACTTAACGATTGTAGACATTTTTAAATAACAAATCCCACTTAAACACTGAACAAAATGTAATTTAACAACGATTGTAGACTTTTTTAAATAACAAATCCCACTTAAACACTGAACAAAATGTAATTTAACTTAACGATTGTAGACATTTTTAAATAACAAATCCCACTTAAACACTGAACAAAATGTAATTTAACTTAACGATTGTAGACATTTTTAAATAACAAATCCCACTTAAACACTGAACAAAATGTAATTTAACAACGATTGTAGACATTTTTAAATAACAAATCCCACTTAAACACTGAACAAAATGTAATTTAACTTAACGATTGTAGACATTTTTAAATAACAAATCCCACTTAAACACTGAACAAAATGTAATTTAACTTAAGGATTGCTGCTTTAAAAATAAGAAAACCAACACACAACACTCAGATATATCTAACCATGTCTCATTGCAAAAGAAGAAAATATTTATATATTTAGTAAAAGATACTATTTAAAAATGTATGATGCAAACAAGCAATCAACAATGGTTTGTCCCACAGTTCTATGGCCGTGAAGTCACTCAGTCACACATGAATCATGTGATGAAGACTGGCTCGAGATGTAATTTTAGCTCTTTTGGAATGGTAAGGATAGATGAAAGGAAGTAGCAGAAGTAAAGAGCAATAAGGAAAAAAAACCACATGGAATATTCACATACCGCACTGAAAGCATAACACGACCCACACTGGCCTTGATTTTTCACCGGCGTGACATAACCTTTGGAACGCCAGTCCACGTCACTGAGAGCTTCCGTATTCAACGGAGACTGAAATGGAGAACACTGAATTCTTCCGGACCGTGTGAAATTGGAAGCAGGCATCAATGAGGCGCGGAACTCTTCAACTGTCTAAAATAAAACAAATAAAATAAAGAAATAAAAAATAAAACTGTGAATTAATGCTTCCATTACTATCACGGTAATCCAGTTGATAAGTAAACAAATTTAGTGCAACACACGCCTCACAGTAAACTAACTGATTCGCATCAATACACCCCACACTTACCATGACCATAAACTGATTGATTCCCATATAGAATGTTGAGTTAAAGCTACACTCACTATGTCCGTCAACTGATGTCAACTGATTGCTTTCTATATAGAAAATGTTGACCTAAAGCTACACTCACCATGTCCGTGAACTGATTGATTCCCATATAGAACGTCGATAACTGGTTGAAGTAGTCCCAGTTATGGGCCTCAATTTTCTTGACGTTTTCCATGAACACCGAGCGCCTGTACTGCTCTTCCGCAACGTCAGCATATTGACGATCTAAAAATAGAAGCCAAGATTGACAATAAAATAAACATTTGAAATAGCACTTTTTGTGCGCTTGAAAACCACTTCCTTTTGAGTTTAACATAGAATTTTGCTCTTAGATAATGTATCCATTTTTTAAAAAAATGATTAGGTTTAGAGTCTGAGTTTAACATAGAATTTTGCTCTTAGATAATGTATCCATTTTTTTAAAAAATGATTAGGTTTAGAGTCTGAGTTTAACATAGAATTTTGCTCTTAGATAATGTATCCATTTTTTAAAAAAATGATTAGGTTTAGAGTCTGCAGGCAGAGTCGTATCGCTGTAAATAAAAGTGTGAAAACAGATAAGTTTTGAGACTCTAAGAGATGAAAGTCAGTTTGTCTTACACTGACACGATTCCAGAACTACAAATTCCTTGCTTTACTTTATTGATGGACTCTGTCCACAGAATTTTTTAAAAACAGTGTTGATAATTGTAGCATTGATTAGCGATGATGGTATGGTTGTGATGGGTGGTGATGTCTTCAAGGATACTACTGGAATGATGTCGTGCTTAGGCTACCGTTCTTGCAAGACTGATTTCTAATTACAAAGTGAGACTTGACCTCTTTTAGACAGATTTATAATTACAAAGTGAGACTTGACCTCTTTTAGACAGATTTATAATTACAAAGTGAGACTTGACCTCTTTTAGACAGATTTATAATTACAAAGTGAGACTTGACCTCTTTTAGACAGATTTATAATTACAAAGTGAGACTTGACCTCTTTTAGACAGATTTATAATTACAAAGTGAGACTTGACCTCTTTTAGACAGATTTATAATTACAAAGTGAGACTTGACCTCTTTTAGACAGATTTATAATTACAAAGTGAGACTTGACCTCTTTTAGACAGATTTCTAATTACAAAGTGAGACTTGACCTCTTTTAGACAGATTTATAATTACAAAGTGAGACTTGACCTCTTTTAGACAGATTTATAATTACAAAGTGAGACTTGACCTCTTTTAGACAGATTTATAATTACAAAGTGAGACTTGACCTCTTTTAGACAGATTTATAATTACAAAGTGAGACTTGACCTCTTTTAGACAGATTTATAATTACAAAGTGAGACTTGACCTCTTTTAGACAGATGTGGAAGTATAACCAGAGTGCGTAAGCCTTTCCGGAAGTGAGGTGAAAATACTGAGTGACTACAAGAGTGCACCTACCAGGTATTCCACGTGTTAATGGCATGGTATCAGAGTAATGGTAGAAATGGTAGAGAGACTGCTTTATAGAGTGAGGAAGAGTGCAGGTGCCCAGTGTCTAGTGTGCTAATGACGAGGTATATCGGAATAATGATTATAGTGGTAGAGAGACTGCTGTAATGAGAGAGTACAAGAGTGCAGACACCAGGTGTTTTGTGTGGTATAGGAATAGTGACAATAGTGGTAGAGAGACTGCAAATAGCGCGTCGTGATTTCTAATAAACTAATCACTTCATCTTCTGAGGTGGTGTTTCGAACTTGGGAGACAATGATCGACTTACGCTGTCAGATGAGTTTTTCCGTTGTCTATCTGTCTGTTTGTCTGTCTGTCTGTCTGTTTGTAGCTTTCTATAATATGACACAGAACACTTACACTAATGAGCTAGTGACGACACTTTCATGTGTCCACTTAGACAACTGATGTACGTGCGTTAACTCCAACCGCGTGACGCAAATTGTGAACACATAATGTACTTTGCAGATTACAAGACTTAATTTAGACAAACAAATTGTATCCTCTTTTTATCCAAGCCCCACACATATATAATAAACTAGAAATTATTCATTTAGTACAATCATTAAGAGAATACTTTAAACGCAACGTAAGAGTGAAAAAAACTAGAAATGTCTGTATACGCATGGAACAGAAAAGTGAATAATGTAGCCAAAATGTATAGTTCTGTTTTTATCCGGAAATGATGCAAGCAGAGCGAATATCTCTAAATAAGAAATTATGTTTGAGGCAAATTCTCCTGATAACATGGAGTATGTGGCAAAGTAAATTTGCCTATCCCTATTTCTAAACTTAATTGTTATATAAATTCTGAAATGTTGATATTTTTTATTGGAAGAAAGAAAACAACTCAGGTAAAGAATATGCTAGACATCCTGATGAAAGCGGTTATAAGTGAATAAGTAGTTTTATTATCCAATGGTTAAGATTTACCAGAACGAGACCAGCCAATGGGCTGAGATCAAACGTTTACCTGCTTTAAAGAATTCTATTGGCTAATCACTTTCAATTTGGTGTGGCAAGAAGTCCCATTATGAAAGGCAGCCAATAACTTAATGGGAATAAACAGCCTTTTCTGCTTTTACCTAAATCTCCTGGTTTACTGATTTATAAACTGCTACCAGCATGGTAGAGTGAGAAGTATCTACCCCAGGGTGTAGATGTAAGGGTGCACCGTACTCTGTTGATGTATAATGGCAAAATATACTGCGTACATTGTGGAATTTCAGGTAATGAAGTTACTGGAAATTGCTTCAATTGTTGTTCTGCATGAGGGACCTGATACAAGAGAGTGCCCAGATTAGCCTCAAGAGAATAACAGCTCATCAGTGTTCTACAACATGCTAGAGAAATGCGTGAAACTGACAATTCGCTTCGGACAATAAACTTGTGACTTTGTTAAAAAGGCACACAATGACTATTGAAAGACTATTGTGGCTTTGACTAGACAAGGTTACGTACAAACTATTGTGGCTTTGAATAGACAAGGTTACGTACCGACTATTGTGGCTTTGACTAGACAAGGTTAGTACAAACTATTGTGGCTTTGACTAGACAAGGTTAAGTACAAACTATTGTGGCTTTGACTAGACAAGGTTACGTACAAACTATTGTGGTTTTGACGAGACAAGGTTACGTACAAACTATTGTGACTATAATCTCAACACTACATTTCTGTTCTGTGATAAGAAATTACCCTGTGAAAAATATTGTTACTTATTTGTTGATGCGTGTGTTAGGAAATAAGACTGTATAACTTCAGTACTATTTGAATGTGGTTCATGGGAAATATTGATTTTAAATAATCTTTTCAGTGTATTTCCTACATGCATATTTGAATGTTCATTTAATAAATTTATTGTTAAATTTATTGATCTTCTTACACACATTAATAACTTTATGTTGGAGAAGAAAGTGGATGGATGGGGGCTTGCAAAATATAGATTCAAATAATGGATTTATCTTCTCCTTTTGGTAAGACGTTTTCCACCTATGGAAATATTGTGTGATGGTAAATGTTTGTCTTTAATTTTGTGGTAGAGACAAAATATTTACAGCGACTGCATATCCGCCAAGTGAGAGAGATGAGTGGTGTCTGCTGGAGAATTATCAATAACATAAATTAAGGTTCTCATCACTTGTACTTAGTTATGGACGATTAATTAATAATAATAACGATAACCAGTAACTAGGTGGCGTTGGCGTCACAAACTAGTACTGCTTTAGACTTCCGTGTGTTTCAGAAATGGCCTATGTTTGTTGTACATTTACAATTAAAAGAAAATCTTATATTAAATTTAAGAAAGATATGTAAAAGTTGAAAAGAACAAGTAATTCATATATTCTTTATTGTGTTAATTCAAACAAAGTCAATATAAACACGTATTATTGTGTTAATTATAAAAAGTCGATATAGACACGAATTATTGTGTTAATTATAAATAGTCAATATAAACACGTATTATTGTGTTAATTCTAAAAAGTCGATATAAACACGTATTATTGTGAATTACATAACAGCAGTTCGTGAATTAAGTATTACGTGACAAAGGTATTACGAAGGTAATCAAAAGCGAGAAGGACAGAAATTTATATTTTTACAAATTGTAAACACAAATGCGATTAAAACAGAAATTATATTTTTACAAATTGTAAACTCAAAAGAAAGCATGGATTAAATTTGTGGTCGTATTTTACATTAAAGTGTGCTCATAAATAAAAAAAAGAAAAATATATTTAAAAATCTTAAATTTCCTATAGAAGGATTTTATTATCGCCCAGTACAGGAAATTTCGAATACCATATATACAAGAAATCTAACTCAGTAATACAAACATCAATATACAAAACGCATACTCGCTCTCTCTCACACACACACACACATACACACACACACACACACACACACACACACACACACACACACACACACACACACACACACACACTGCAAACCTGGTCTGCTTTAGTGCTTTAGTTGCCTTCTCTATTCTCTCATTCTGAATTTATTTACCAAATTTGCTTTTAAATTCACTCCAGGTGACGTCATACGGCTCAAACCGAAGTCTAAGCCTTTCGTTTGTCTCCAAGGGAGGCGAATGCGGTTCCCACAAGAGCGGTGATGGGAAGTGTTTGACATTTCCTGGTTCTGGTTTGGACTGGATTCCAGTCACAATGCAAACGACGACGAGCAACGATGAAAACATTTGTATCGCTCTTCTCCTTCACAACAGATAAAAAAAATAAGTAAGAGCAAAAATAAAATTAAACAATATACATGTGTGTGCGGTTTGTGTTAGTGTGTGTGTTGTGTGTGCGTGCATGTAGTGGTGTGTGTTATTGTAGTATGTGCGATGTGTGTATGTGTGGCGTGTTTGATAGTGTGTGGTAGTGGTGTGTATTTGTGTGTGTTAGTGTATGTGTGTGGTATGTGTTAGTACGGTGTGTGGGTGCGTGCGTGTGTTTGTGTGTGTATAAGATTACATATAAGATTACAGTAAAGTCACTATATTAATTACATGTAGACTTTTTACAATAAAAACTCAAAAATAATGACTACTAGTCTGTTATCAATAACTGTAACGAAATAAATCACACACACCATTCAGCAGTCCGCCAGTAATCATTAACCTTTAAAAGCACACAACCACAACCACAACACTTTTCTCAAATGCGACATCTCAACTTGATCTTGCATAAGGAATAATCATACTTACAACCTTTATCGCTGATCGCTGTAGGGAACTGAACAAGTTTAAGCAATGTTTGTGTCGTGGTCAAATTTCAATTCCGGGTGCCTCGCATTCAGTGAAGGGTGCTGTGTCAATCTGCACCTCGTAACTGTAAATAAGCACACGACAGTCTTGATGTACATTTGGTGACAGTTGTGATTACTAGCGCAGACATTAAACACATAGTTCTGAGCGAATCCGTTGATTACATAAAAAAAAAAGAAAAATAATTGTATTCCTTTTGCTTACAACATACATTGTCCTACAAAGAATTTTTTCAAGAAAGTCTTTACATTTGCAGACTGCTTAGCAATTATAGCAGGGTCGTAAGGTAACGCTTACAAAGCATAGTCCATCTCCGGCAGTACAGAATGTTGTACAGGAATAACAATAGTTGTAGAAAGTCTTAGAAATCACACAATGTTTTATAATAATAGTTGTTGGAAGTCTTAGAAATCACACATGATGAATGGTAGACTCTATTGAACTGTTTTGGATTATTAATTTAATTATTTTATTGTCATGTTAACAACTGGGTAGGTGTTGGACAGTATTGTCTTGTTAACAACTGGGTAGATGTTGGACAGTATTTGAACATTCTTTTAGTAGTTAGTATAAGTGTCTTTTTCGACTGTATTTGTATGTTATTGTTTTTTTGTTTAGCTTTTATTGTTGATTTAGTAAATCTATTTTTGATTTTATCAGTTTTTTTATACATACTATTTAAATTATGTCCGGAGTAATAGTGGTTGGATAATAGATTTTATGTCTTTTTTATACATACTATTTAAATAATGTCCGGAGTAATAGTGGGTGGATATAGAATTTAAAGACGGGTCGAATTACTCTTTCAGTAAGAAGCTCCACCTTCAGGAAAGAAATTGTGCCAGTAGAACGTCACGTGGGCGTCTTCACGCCATTGTTCTAATGCAATACCGCTCTCTATACAGTCTTACAGACTCTTGTACCAATGCAATACCGCTCTCTATACAGTCTTACAGACTCTTGTAACACTACAATACCACTCTCTATACAGTCTTACAGACTCTTGTACCAATACAATACCGCTCTCTTTACAATCTCGTACACTATTGTAGCAATACAGTACCGCTCTCTTTACAATCTAATACACTAGTGTAGCAATACAGTACCGCTCTCTTGAGAGAGTGTCTACAAATACAATGTTTTCTCTAGAAAGTGATTACAAGCTATTTTACAAATAAATCATTTCGCTAGGAATCTTTACAGATTGTTTTAAAAATACTATCCGATCTGTTGACATTCGTTACAGAAATTTAAATGATCCTTTACAATGAAGTTACAAACACGGTTTATTTTGAAATGCAATGATCTCTAGGATAGAGTTTATCAAAACAAACTGATGTACAAATTGAATATGATCGTTAAAATGTCGTAATAAGCTCATTTGTATAAGATGATTCTAGAGACAAAAAAAATATGTTTCACAAATTATGATTTTGATAAGGTCGTTATAGCAGTTTTACGTACAAATTTTGAGCAGAATTTTTTAAAACTGTTTTATAACTATAAAATCATCTCCATAAGAATATTACAATAACTATTTTATAAATTATGTACTCAAAATGAAAGTCGTTAGACAATTTGCAAATATAACGCTGCTTCAGACAGTTTTACAAATATAACGTAAGCTGTAAACACTGCTTCAGACTGTTTTACAAATATAACGTCTTAAACGCTGCTTCAGACTGTTTTACAAATATAACGTCTGTAAACGCTGCTTCAGACTGTTTTACAAATATAACGTAAGCTGTAAACGCTGTTTCAGACTGTTTTACAAATATAACGTCTGTAAACGCTGCTTCAGACTGTTTTACAAATATAACGTAAGCTGTAAACGCTGCTTCAGACTGTTTTACAAATATAACGTAAGCTGTAAACGCTGCTTCACACTGTTTTACAAATATAACGTAAGCTGTAAACACTGCTTCAGACTGTTAGACAATTTATAAATATAACGTATGCTGTAAACGCTGCTTCAAACTGTTTTATAAAAGCAGTATAATCTCCAGAAATTCGTTACAAAGACCTAATTTACAGTTACAATACAATCTCTTTATTTCTAAAAAAATCTTTAGATCTTGACTGCTTTTCAGAAAGAGCCTTTGTGACGTCAGGTCACATATTATTTTACACACAGCTGTCGTTCTCTAGAAAAGTCGATGGAATTATGACTGTTTTAAAATACAGTAACAACTCGTGAAAGTTTATTACGGATAGTGTTACAGCCTGAATATGATAGCTAGAAAGGTCGTGTGAATAGTGGCTGTAACGGATAGTGTTAAAGCCTGAATATGATAGCTAGAAAGGTCGTGGGAATAGTGGCTGTAACGGATAGTGTTAAAGCCTGAATATGATAGCTAGAAAGGTCGTGGGAATAGTGGCTGTAACGGATAGTGTTACAGCCTGAATATGATAGCTAGAAAGGTCGTGTGAATAGTGGCTGTAACGGATAGTGTTACAGCCTGAATATGATAGCTAGAAAGGTCGTGTGAATAGTGGCTGTAACGGATAGTGTTACAGATAGTGTTACAGCCTGAATATGATAGCTAGAAAGGTCGTGCGAATAGTGGCTGTAACAGATAGTGTTACAGCCTGAATATGATAGCTAGAAAGGTCGTGGGAATGGTGGCTGTAACGGATAGTGTTACAGCCTGAATATGATAGCTAGAAAGGTCGTGGGAATAGTGGCTGTAACGGATAGTGTTACAGCCTGAATATGATAGCTAGAAAGGTCGTGGGAATAGTGGCTTCAACGGATAGTGTTACAGCCTGAATATGATAGCTAGAAAGGTCGTGTGAATAGTGGCTGTAACGGATAGTGTTACCGCCTGAATATGATAGCTAGAAAGGTCGTGTGAATAGTGGCTGTAACGGATAGTGTTACAGCCTGTGTATGATAGCTAGAAAGGTCGTGTGAATAGTGGCTGTAACGGATAGTGTTACAGCCTGAATATGATAGCTAGAAAGGTCGTGTGAATAGTGGCTGTAACGGATAGTGTTACAGCCTGAATATGATAGCTAGAAAGGTCGTGGGAATAGTGGCTGTAACGGATAGTGTTACAGCCTGAATATGATAGCTAGAAAGGTCGTGGGAATAGTGGCTGTAACGGATAGTGTTACAGCCTGAATATGATAGCTAGAAAGGTCGTGCGAATAGTGGCTGTAACGGATAGTGTTACAGCCTGAATATGATAGCTAGAAAGGTCGTGCGAATAATGGCTGTAACGGATAGTGTTACAGCCTGAATATGATAGCTGGAAAGGTCGTGGGAATAATGGCTGTTTTAAAATACAGTAAGAACTCGTGAAAGTTTTATATTTTAAAAAAATGAATAAAGAGAGTGTTACAACCTGAATGTGATATCTTGAAAAATCGTTCAAACAGACACCTTTGTAAATAGAATATTATTTCTAGAAAAATCTATTTAATTTCCAAACATCTAATCATCTCTACCTGATCTTTGTAAACATAATATTATTTCTAGTATAATCTATTCACTTTCCAAACATCTAATCAAGTCCTCCCTGACTTTTTCGCACGAGTAACTGGTGCGCATGACTATTATGTTTTGATGGCGTATATATCTTCCGTGTAAAAACCCAGGAAAAAAACACTCCGTCCAAAATACATGTTTATCAGTACCTTGTGACAAGGAAGTTAGTGTCATTGTCAATTCATCCATTTTGGCGACTGCAGTCCAATTTTTGTTTCTGCTATAAATGTATTTAAATTAAGGAGAAATTAATAAAACACAACTTATAACACGCTGTGAGCTGTTTTTTGTGTGCGTGCGCGCGTGTTTAAGGAATCTCTGTATGTGTGCACAAAGTTCTGACAATGTAACGTAATGAGAAATTTATTTTACTTGCTCATGTAATAATATCAAACTATGAGTGTGTGTGTGTGTGTGTGTGTGTGTGTGTGTGTGTGTGTGTCTGTGCGTGTCCTTGTGTGCTGTGAGTATACTGTTTCTCCCTTAGACACAGGCACACACACGCACACACACGCACACACATAATGACCACCTCGCTATGTACGATCTTATCTATTAGGGAAAAAGTAAGGGGGAGATAAGCAGTGTGCACTCATTATGCACAAACAAACATTAAAACGTGCGTGCACAATCCTTTCTCATTATGCTGTAGCAACTGCACACACACACACACACACACACAATTTACAAGTACTCACGCTGAAAACGTTTATTGCTTACTGTATAATCTTCTTCTGGCTAAGTCCTCAAAGGATAGATTCGCATACTTGAATCTGGTGTGGCAAGGTGTGGCAAGTTGTTAACTTTGTACATAATCATGCAGAGCCAGTAAATCACATTCTGTGAATAGATACTTGTACATAATCATGCAGAACCAGTAAATCACATTCTGTGAATAGATACTTGTGCATAATCATGCAGAGCCAGTAAATCACATTCTGTGAATAGATACCAAGCCAATCATGACTTCAGTGATAGAATTTACTTCGTTTGCAATAAGATTAACTAAATTTAGCATGACTTCAGTAATTCAATTTAATAAGTTTGCAATAAGATAAGATTAACTAAATTTAGCATGACTTCAGTAATTCAATAATAAGTTTGCAATGAGATTAACTAAATTTAGCATGACTTCAGTAATTCAATAATAAGTTGGCAATGAGATCTACTGAACTCGCAGTGTAACATTCTCATTGACTGAGCTTAATACATTTCATTTCTGTCAATTAAATGAACGGTTTTACTCATGCTCTAGTCAGGCCTTAATGCATTTCATTTCTGTCAATTAAATGAACGGTTTTACTCATGCTCTAGTCAGGCATTAATGCATTTCATTTCTGTCAATTAAATGAACGGTTTTACTCATGCTCTAGTCAGGCATTAATACATTTCATTTCTGTCAATTAAATGAACGGTTTTACTCATGCTCTAGTCAGGCATTAATGCATTTCATTTCTGTCAATTAAATGAACAGTTTTACTCATGCTCTAGTCAGGCCTTAATGCACATCAACACCATTTACAGTTTGATGACAGTTATCGTCATCGGATAAATTCTCTACGTTTGCAAGCTAGTACAGCTAAGCAGACAAACCACATTTTATTTTAGATTTTAAACGTTGCATATAGTTATTAGCTAAACCTACATTCAATTTTTATTACATAATTATTAGCTAAACATACATTCAATTTTTATTACATAATCATCAGCTAACCACATATCCTCATTTTCTTATAGATTTTAAGTTTTGCATATAATTATTAGCTAAGCATACATTCACTCATTATGAGTGTAACACAGATCAATTTACAGAGTGATGTCATTAAGCTTTATTAAAAAATAGAAGGTAATATCTTTTCACAGAAAATTATATCACTGAAGTCATCTCAAACGTAGTAAATTCTATCACTGACATCACGATTGATGAGTGTCATCTCATTGTAAAGGTGGTAAATTCTATTTCTGGCGTCATGCTAATGAATGTCATTTCATTGTAAACATAGTAAATTCTATCACTGATATCACGACTGATAAATGTCATCTCATTGTAAACATGGTAAATTCTATCACTGATATCACGACTGATAAATGTCATCTCAGTGTAAACATAGTAAATTCTATTACCCACAATAAATTTCATTTAGTTGATAAAAATGTAATCGTAGTAAATATAACCAGTAAAACTATCACACTGTAAACTAGTGTATTCAGTCACCGTCAGTGTCATGGTACACGTGACCTATATTTGTAAATTCTGTCACTATAGCTTAAATCTCCACTATATTCACTAATCAAACTTGAGCAGTGATAATATTAAATTACACACTGCCTGCCAATGTAAACCGCCTGTAAATCTAAATTGCTTGTGAATATAAACTCTAAACTCTCAGTAAATCTAGTATCTAAATTGCCTGTCGATCTAATCTCTAAATTGCCTGTCGATCTAATCTCTAAACTGCATGCTGATCTAATCTCTAAACTGCATGCTGATCTAATCTCTAAACTGCATGCTGATCTAATCTCTAAACTACATGCTGATCTAATCTCTAAACTGCATGTCGATCTAATCTCTAAACTGCATGTCGATCTAATCTCGACACTGCCTGCAAATGTAATTCTAAACTACATGTATACCTAAACTGTCTGAATATCTAAACTCTCAACTGCCTGCGTATCTAAACGATAAACTGCTTGTTGATATAATCTCTATACTGCTTGTTATCTAATCTCTATACCGCCTACATATATAAATTCTAAATTGCCTGAATACCTAAACTTTTAACCGCCTGCACATTTAAACTCTAAACTGCCTGAATGTCTAAACTCTAAACTGCCTGCAAATCCGAACTCTTGACATTCTCCATTGCACTAGCTTGTCACGTGTCCTTGTTGTACTAATTTAATCAACACTATCTTGTCACGTGTCCTTGTTGAACTGTGAATTTAATCAACACTAGCTTGTCACGTGTCCTTGTTGAACTGTGAATTTAATCAACACTAGCTTGTCACGTGTCCTTGTTGTACTGTGAATTTAATCAACACTAGCTTGTCACGTGTCCTTGTTGTACTGTGAATTTAATCAACACTAGCTTGTCACGTGTCCTTGTTGTAGTGTGAATTTAATCAACACTAGCTTGTCACGTGTCCTTGTTGAACTGTGAATTTAATCAACACTAGCTTGTCACGTGTCCTTGTACTGTGAATTTAATCAACACTAGCTTGTCACGTGTCCTTGTTGTACTGTGAATTTAATCAACACTAGCTTGTCACGTGTCCTTGTTGAACTATGAACTTAATCAGTACATACACTAGCTTGTCACGTGTCCTTGTTGAACTATGAACTTAATCAGTACATACACTAGCTTGTCACGTGTCCTTGTTGAACTGTGAACTTAATCAGTATACGCACTTTAGGCCCATCCTGTAAATTGTCAAACTGATGTTTTAGTGAACTGAACACATGAAAAGGGACGCAGTTTCTGTTCAGAGCCAATCGCTCAATCAGTCAGATATTTATCTAACGTTGTGTAAATCACTTAAGAAATCAAACAAAAATTATTGTTACTTACCACCAACATACCTATACACATGTTCTCTCTCTCACACACATACACACGCACTCACACTCAAGCTTCCGTAAGTCCATGCACACACACTCTCTCACGCACACACACACTTTCTCTCTCTCTCTCTCTTTCTCTCTCTCTCTCTCTCTCTCTCTCTCTCGCACGCACACACACACATACACACTCTCACTCTTTCTCAAAGTTACACCTGACAAGATGCAGTGACTTCAGACCCACCACCCCACTTCAGATGACTGAGCGAAGACAAGACAGAAGCAGACCGACATACGGGACAGACTTGATACATATTATTATTAAAAATACACGCATATCTCTTTCATTTAAAAAAAAATTCAAAACTGACGCTCATCCATGTCGCGAGATGGTTTCAAAAATAAAACAAAGGTGAACTACATTTACATGCTCACGAGAACAAATTGACAGCGGATATAAAATGAGAGAAGCAGGAATACATTCACATTAGTAAACTACTTCCGGGTCAGGACCCAATTACTTGTACTGAGGTGTTACTGTGCTGTTACGAGTATTAGGAATATGATTTGAAAACAACATTATTAGTATCACTATGCCCTGGGACAACGATTTACTTATGTTTGGGGATGTCCTAAGACAAATACTACAAGGACCGATTTACTTATGTTTGGGGATGTCCTAAGACAGGTAATACTACAAGGACCGCTTTACTTATGTTTGGGGATGTCCTAAGACAGGTAATACTACAAGGACCGCTTTACTTATGTTTGGGGATGTCCTAAGACAGGTAATACTACAAGGACCGCTTTACTTATGTTTGGGGATGTCCTAAGACAGGTAATACTACAAGGACCGCATTACTTATGTTTGGGGATGTCCTAAGACAGGTAATACTACAAGGACCGCTTTACTTATGTTTGGGATGTCCTAAGACAGGTAATACTACAAGGACCGCATTACTTATGTTTGGGGATGTCCTAAGACAGGTAATACTACAAGGACCGCTTTACTTATGTTTGGGATGTCCTAAGACAGGTAATACTACAAGGACCGCTTTACTTATGTTTGGGGATGTCCTAAGACAGGTAATACTACAAGGACCGCTTTACTTATGTTTGGGGATGTCCTAAGACAGGTAATACTACAAGGACCCGTAAAGAAGCATTGCACGCCTCTGAAGACATTTGAAAGCAGATTTGTTCATTTAAAAGGAAATAGTGACACGTAATTATGCATAGTTAATTAGCTAGTTTATACTTTGACATCCTGGAGATTAGCTAGTTTATACTTTGACATCCTGGAGATTAGCTAGTTTATACTTTGAAATCCTGGAGATTAGCTACAGAAAAATGTAATGGCTCTTTATTACTTTTATTAGCTACAGAAAAATGTAATGGCTCTTTATTACTTTTATTAGTTTAACCCTGACCCTGACCCTGTGAACTACCAATCCTCTAGCCGCGCTCAACAATGACTTTCCGAGTAATCACCAGTCCACCAGAATTGTCTCCTCTTATTGCTATCAATTTACCAATGTACTCAGAATTGTCTCCTCTTATTATTATCAGTTTACCAATGTACTCAGAATTAACTATCTTGGGATCTACAACATTTCATCAACAAATAATGATATTTTTTCTTCGGGGTAGTAACAAAACATAAAAGTCTACCAATATACAAAGAAATACCTCTGTGTATTCTATAAAATTTATCACCATACAAAGAAACACCTTGGATTCAATAAAATCTAAAAAAACATACAAAGAATTGTCTTCACAGATTTTAATGTCTACATATAAAGCCGTGTCTTCTTGGATTTTATCAAAGTCTATCAACATACAAAGTTTTCTCAAATTCGATCAAAGTCTATCAACATACAATGCCTTCTCACACCCTATCAAACTATTATCATACAAAGTTTTCCCAGTTATATCAAAGTCTATGAATGTAAAATTTCTTCTCAGATTCTATCAAAGTCAGGCAAGACGTAAAGACGTAAAGACGTAAAGACGTAAAGACGTAAAGTCTATTCACAACTAAATTACAATTGAGTTCCGAATCCGTCAACATACAAATAAATTTCTCCTTGAGATCTGTCAAAGTTCACAAACATACAAATAAATTTCTCCTTGAGATCTGTCAAAGTTCACAAACATACAAATAAATTTCTCCTTGAAATCTGTCAAAGTTCACAAACATACAAATAAATTTCTCATTGAGATCTGTCAAAGTTCACAAACATACAAATAAATTTCTCCTTGAGATCTGTCAAAGTCCACAAGCATACAAATAAATTTCTCCTTGGAATCTATCAAACTCCACACACATACACATAAATTTCTCCTTGAGATCTGTCAAAGTCCACAAACATACAAATAAATTTCTCCTTGAGATCTATCAAACTACACACACATACACATAAATTTCTCATTGAGATCTATCAAAGTTCCGAATTCTCGGGTACGATTTCTCGGGTACTCTCCTAGTTCACCAGCATAAAATACAAGGAATGAAGGTGAGAGATATGTGATCAACACGGCCTCATTATTCTTAAATAATTAGAGAGAATATTATCTTTTCGGATAATGGAAATTCCGGTTTCTCATTTGATTAAAAGTTTAGAAATTTATGAAATTACTGCCATATACACCATTTTTGCAAGAGAGCGATCTCAAAGGCGCCGCAAAATTTCAATTGCTCTCTTTTTCGTACTTTGTAATAATAATAATAATTTCCATTTTAAAATTAACTGTTTTATACTGTTATTTCATTTGCTCTCTTTTTCGTACTTCGTAATAATAATAATAATTTCCATTTTAAAATTAACTGTTTTATACTGTTATTTCATTTGCTCTCTTTTTCGTACTTCGTAATAATAATAATTTCCATTTTAAAATTAACAGTTATATACTGTTATTTAATTACGATAAATTCCTTGCCTTTCTATTTTCCTACAATAAAATAAAACGAGGAAGTAAGAACGACAACTAGCAGCATAATCTCAGTCATGACTAATATTTGCACTGCTTCTTTCAGTCACCACCCACCCGTTAACCCTTTAGCTTCAACCACCACGACTAGCAACACCAGCCGCTCTCCTCAAGCTTGTACACCTGCTCATATTGAACAAAATATTATAATATTAAGAATTATTTTATTATGACAAAATCTTGGGAATTAATGTTATTATAATATTAAGAATTATTTTATTATGACAAAATCTTGCGAATTAATGTTGATTTATGTTTTAAAGTGCACTTCATAAACATCTTCAAGGAACTACAGGAAAGCTTGCAGCGGTGGCGATTCCACACATGTTGTTGTAGTTGCGCCTCATCTTAATGTAACCTTGGTCTCCCCAGGAAGTAGCCCAACTGTTTGGACAAGTAAATAAAGAATGACACGTGTCAATGACTTGTTATGATTATGGTTATATTGTGTGACGTTGTTGTGATTGTAGCTGTAGTTATGTTGTTGTTATTACGCCTCATCTTAATGTAACCTTGGTCACCCCAGGCAATACCCAACTGTCAAGATAAGTACATAATGAATTATATAAGTGGACGACGTGTTATGGCTACAACTTTCTGGACAAGTACTTAATGAATTACATATGTGGACGGTGTTATAATGATAGGTATACTGTGTGGTGTTGCTGTGATTGTGGTTGGAGTTGAGTTGCTTTTTGCTGTGGTTATTGTGCTAAACTGGGACATATTTTATGGTAGTTGTATGGTGGTGGTTATTGTGCTAAACTGGGACATATTTTATGGTAGTTGTATGGTGGTGGTTATTGTGCTAAACTGGGACATATTTTATGGCAGTTGTATGGTGGTGGTTTTTAGTGTACTGTGGTTGCTGCTGGTATGTTGAACTGTACTGTGTTATGGTACGATTTTTTTGGTACTATACATGTATATATCGTGGCATGTGTTGTGGTTGTGGTATTAGACTAGGTTGTGCTGTGATATTGAAGTTGTGTTATAGTTTATTGTTGTGTTGATGTTCTGTTGTGATATATGGTTGTTATAGATTGGTTGTGCGGTGCTCAGCTGTATTTGTCACAAGTTTTATTGTGTTGTCACGTCACATCATATTAAGCTATAGTTCATATTGTTTTAAGGTCTTGTACAAACACGATATGTTGTGGTTATTTTCGGTAATAAGTGAGTTTTCTTTTGATGTGGATATTTTATAACTCGTATGTTGCCCTCTCATCTCACAATCCTCACCTGTTCTTGATGTGGATATTTTATAACTTGTATTTTACCCTCTCATCTCACAATCCTCACCTGTTCTCGATGTGGATATTTTATTTTTCGTATGTTACCCTCTCATCTCACAATCCTCACCTGTTCTTGATGTGGATATTTTATTTTTCGTATGTTACCCTCTCATCTCACAATCTTCACCTGTTCTTGATGTGGATATTTTATTTTTCGTATGTTACCCTCTCATCTCACAATCCTCACCTGTTCTTGATGTGGATATTTTATAACTTGTATTTTACCCTCTCATCTCACAATCCTCACCTGTTCTTGATGTGGATATTTTATAACTTGTATTTTACCCTCTCATCTCACAATCCTCACCTGTTCTTGACAATCCAGTAATCGATGCCACCTTCTGTGCCATACCCGACAACCAGCACCTCGTGATTAAGTAGTGTCGAGCTGCAGTTTGGCTCAGTGTATATTCCTGGTAAACGTCATTTCAAATTGACAGTAAGCATTGCAATGATATTGTACTTTATTTCCCATGCTATAAATTGCTTATTTTTCTTTTTAATTAAACTTTAGACCGCTATATTTCTATTTGTTACTTATCTATTTATCTATCATGTTTGCTTGTGTACAGAACAAAAACTGTTAAAAGAAGAAAGCAGGACTTATTTATCTTCTCATTGACATCAACATCGCGACATCGTCAATAAGTGGTTAATGAAATGACACCTCTAAGTGAGCGTTTGCTTACGCGCGATGAGTGAAATTAGGTTAGTGCAATAATTGTCATGTTATGGCGATGAGTGAAATTAGGTTAGTGCAATAATTGTCATGTTGTGGCGATGAGTGAAATTCGGTTAGTGCAATAATTGTCATGTTGTGGCGATGAGTGAAATTAGGTTAGTGCAATAATTGTCATGTTGTGGCGATGAGTGAAATTAGGTTAGTGCAATAATTGTCATGTTGTGGCAATGAGTGAAAGTAGGAGTTAGTGCAATAATTGTCATGCTATGGCGATGAGTGAAATTAGATTAGTGCAATAATTGTCATGTTATGGCGATGAGTGAAAGTAGGAGTTAGTGCAATAATTGTCATGTTATGAAGATGGCGCATCATCATTATACACATAGCGGTCGCTTTATTTTGCGAAGGATGAACGTTTGATCCTTGTTTGTGATGACGTCTTTTGATGACGAATTACTTCACGATATATGCTGATGTCTTGGTGATGACGTCTTTTGATGACGAATTGCTTCACGATATATGCTGATGACTTGGTGATGACGTCTTTTGATGACGAATTGCTTCACGATATATGCTGATGTCGTGGTGATGACGAATTGCTTCACGATATATGTTGATATCTTGGTGATGCAATGATGAGAAGTTGAAAGAGGCGTTTTTAATTTATGTTTATGGGGATACTGGAGTGATTATATGTTGTACGAGAAAATTATGTTTACTGTGAACATGAATTTCCTATTGACTGATGACTTATTTAAGTATTCTATATACTATTTTAAAAAACAATGTTTTATTCAGTTTTATTTGCTAATCGGCTCTCACGCTCGTTGATTGAAAAGTGTGCTAGAACATGAGAATGATGGAGGGTGGGGTGAATAACGAAGAGTGCTAGAACATGATAATGGTGGAGGGTGGGGTGAATAACGAAGAGTGCTAGAACATGAGAATGATGGAGGGTGGGGTGAATAACGAAGAGTGCTAGAACATGAGAATGATGGAGGGTGGGGTGAATAACGAAGAGTGCTAGAACATGAGAATGGTGGAGGGTGGGGTGAATAACGAAGAGTGCTAGAACATGAGAATGGTGGAGGGTGGGGTGAATAACGAAGAGTGAAATGACCAGTGATATAACTATTGCCCCTGCGGCCCTCGAAGTGCTTGGGGGCTTTTCAAAAAAAATAAGGGGGGGCCCGATTTTTGTTTGTGGGGGAGAAAAAGTTCATTGAAATTTAAAAAATACACACATGATCAAGTTTTCGCAGGGCGTACGGAAATCTGAATTTTTAATTTTCAGAGTGTGTGTGTGTGTGTGCGTGTGTGTGTCCGTGTTCATGGATGCGCGAGTATGTACGTGTGTAATGTACGAGTGTATGTACGTTAGTATGTACGTGTGTATGTACGTGTGTATGTACATGTAGAAAGTGAAAGGGTGTGTATTAGATTTTTTGAGGGGAGTGGGGGGGGAGGAGCAGCATTATCACTACTGGAAATGATTATTACATGAACGATCCCATAACAGCTAAATTTAGCCCATGGGAAACGATGAATATTACTGTTATCAAAAACTATGGGCAACGATGAATATTACTGTTATAAAAAACCATAATATTAAGAGACAGATCGATTCGGTAACTGATTTGGCAATAAATTCTAGCAACACGTCTTATTCATAAATATTATTTTTTATAAACACCACGACCTAGGCAATACAATCAATTTTAGCAACACGTCTTATTCATAAATATTATTTTTTATAAACACCAGGATCCTAAGCAAGACAAAAGTCGCATTTGCGTTTTCTATAGTTTTATTCATTAATCTTATTTTTAATAAACACCCTAATCTAAGCAATACAAAAATCGCATTGCATTTATAATGGTTTCTACATCAAGGAAAAAAACTAAACTTAATCAATTCAGAGTTTAGTGTTGACAGAAATCCATCCCTAATGTGACTATTTTAAGTATTGTTAATAGTATTTATTATTTGTTTATTATTTGTTTATTATTTGGGGAATTGGATAGGAAGGAGAGAGTATGTACCATTCATGATTAAAATTCAAAGATGTCCACTGTTTCGAGAACTTACCCTTCGAATATAACTGAAAAGACCAATGGTTAGCATCGATGGCGACTGAAATAGGGCCCTGTGACGTCACTGCTCTCTGCAACTCACTCTCGCTACCTTGTAGGATGTCATGGCAACCTGACACCGTCACCGCCACTTTAGAGGGGTCAAAATGACAAACTCCATCCTGGGTGAGAATGAACAAAAGAAAACTAGTTAGCACTGACGAGTGACGTTTTGACATGAACTTCATCGCCGTTTATTCAACATATTTTCCTGTTCTCAGAGTTTCTATCTTGAGACATTACATGTTTTCTGTTCTCAGAGTTTCTATCTTGAGACATTACATGTTTTCTGTTCTCAGAGTTTCTATCTTGAGACATTACATGTTTTCTGTTCTCAGAGTTTCTATCTTGAGACATTACGTGTTTTCTGTTCTCAGAGTTTCTATCTTGAGACATTACGTGTTTTCTGTTCTCAGAGTTTCTATCTTGAGACATTACGTGTTTTCTGTTCTCAGAGTTTCTATCTTGAGACATTACATGTTTTCTGTTCTCAGAGTTTCTATCTTGAGACATTACGTGTTTTCTGTTCTCAGAGTTCTAACGTGAGAAATTTCATCTCCTATCCCATCAGTCGCTATCTTCAGTTACATAGGGTTGTTTCTATGGATTCTATGGACTGACTCTATGGATTGACTCTATGAATTCTATGGATTAACTCTATGCCACTTTTCAGGTCAAATTGCATGCGCACTTTGTTTTGTGGTCAATATACACAAACTTCTTTGTGAACACAAAGCCTATAATCGGTTACAACCTGGCAAGTCCAGAGAGACAAAATATACATAAACTTCTTTTCATCCGCAATGTGAACACAAAGCCTAACAGTGGATACTACTGTATCACTCGCGTCTTTGTGATTAATTTCGTTATAAATTCTCTCCATTATCATTACTTTTTCATATTAAAGTTTTTTTTTTATTTTATCCCCAAGTTCACAAGTATTTGTTTTCTTTTATATGTTATCTTTGTTTTCGTATCTTCGTTAGGTTGGGATTGGGGATCTTGTCGTCGCCGTTTGTAATGTTTTAAATATTTACACGTAAATACTCGTGACACCGTTGAAGTGTGGGTGGACGTGTGGTTGGCCACGTTAGGGTTTAATTTTTATAACAGCTTTTTAAACCCCCACGCCACAGATATGTTGACAAACATATTTGTACTGACATGTACACAAGCAAATCTGATGCATGTATACAGATTGTAGTGACGTGTACACAGATTGTAGTGACGTGTACAAAAGTGTTCTGGTATGTACTCGAACATTCACTAAACAATAACACAAACATGTACTGTTGCGTTCACAGTCAAGAAATAATGTTCATACATACATATCGGTATTAAGATGGCTACCTATTTATTTAAGAACCGCTCATGTACATCTACTCGTTTCCTCTCACTCCCCCCCCAAAAAAAAAAAATCTACTCGCTTTCTCTCACCCACCCCAATCTACTCGTTTCCTATCACCCCCCCCCCCAATCTACTCGTTTCCTCTCACTCGCCCCCCCCCCAAAAAAAAAATCTACTCGCTTTCTCTCACCCACCCCAATCTACTCGTTTCCTCTCACTCCCCCCACCCTATCTACTCGTTTCTTTTCTCTCTATATCTACTCACTTCATTTCTGTCTATATCTCGTTTCAAGTATGCGTAGTTAAAAATAGAAACATTTAAAGTACGTGTATTTAAAAATAGAAACATTTAAAGTACGCGTAGTTCAAAATAAAAACATTTAAATTATTCCTAGTTAAACGAAAGCAGCGTTCACACTCGCAGCCAAACCCTGCAACAAACTAGAGCAAGTCTGAGTTGCGTTCTTATACACACATGCACACACACACACACACACACACACACACACACACACACACACACACACACACACACACACACACACACACAGACCGGACCTAATCTATGAATAATTTGTCCTATTTATTTTCAGCCTGTCGCCCTCCCTACCTTAACTATTGATTTCCATGGCAACCAGACCTTAACCCTTACAAACAGTGTTTTTATGATATTCAGTGTACACACACCAAGTTTATGTCGTCCTTGTTTCTTTCCTTTGCATTTTCTGTTTTTCCTTTCTTCTTTTTTTTTTTTTGTCTGTCTTTTTCTGTTTTTTCGTTTACCTTTCTTAATGTTTCATGATGATGATGATAAAATCAATAAATGTTCATTATTATTTGGAGATGAAATGTTTGGGTTTGGAGAGAGTGATACAATGACTCACCACTAATTGTATTTTCAGTTTTGTTCATCTCTGCTCTGTCTGTATGGTAAGGAAAAGTCACGTGGCAAGAAACAATATATTGTACGATTGTTGTATTTTTTCTATTTCTATGGTGGTGGTGGTGGTGGCTCTGTCTGTATGCTAAGGAAAAGTCACGTGGCAATAAACAATATATTGTACGATTGTTGTATTTTTTCTATTTCTATGGTGGTGGTGGTGGTGGAGGCGGCGGTAGTTTGTGTACGATTATATGTGCGTACAAGAGAAAGGAAGAGAATGGAACTAAATTAACATTATTTTACAACTAGAATTATATAAGCCAGCGGTCGACAATCCCAAATACACTGTAGAGATTTTACTTGGATATATATTGTTGATGTTGGGAAATAAGTTCAAAGGGGTTTGCAAACTTGAAAATATATTTGTTGCAGTTTTATTAATGATATATAAATACTTATTTATGCTTTAGAAAATATTGGAAAATGTCCTCCATTGCTTCAATTATTTTTCTGCCCTGATGAAGACATCTTCTTTCATTCAGGCCTATGCAGCTCATCAGCTCTTCTAATTTTCTTGGTGAATACTAGTCTTTAACCCCTTCATTGCTGAAGACTATTTTTTAACCCCTTCACTGCTGAATACTATTTTAACCCCCTCGCTGCTGAATACTAGTTTTTAACCCCTTCGCTGCTGAATACTAGTTTATAACCTCTTCACTGCTGAAGTTTTTAACCCATTCACTGCTGAATACTATTTTTTAACCCCTTTACTACTGATCCAATTACGACCAAGGTTAGATATAGCAATACTTTAATGACATCCCTAAAGTCCCTGTAGCTTGTTTTAAACCTTCTTCCTTCCAAATAATAACCACAGAAAAATGTGGCTTATTACAAATCCTCTATATTCCAAATAATAATCCCAAAGGAGCAAGCACGGGGCTTTATTTTGAGCCATCATCCTAATAATCCTAAAAGCTAATTATAAACAGTCTTTATTTCAGATAATCCCAAAGGAGCAAACACGTGGCTTTTTATTCACCCGTTCTAATCAAATGGTACTAAAGGAAAAATCATAATAGTTTATTCCTCCTAAATAATGCCAAAGGATAAAGCATGCGGGATATAATAAAACCTTTTACTTATAAATGCATGCCCTATAGCGTTTCGAACTTAAAATTAGTCTTACTTCACACTTTAAATTTATATCCTGTAGTATTTCGAATTATAATTAGTCTAACTTCACATTTTAAATGCATGCCCTGTAGTGTTTCGAACTAATATCTAGTCTACCTTCATTTTAAATACACGTTCTGTTTCGAACTTATATCTAGTCTACCTTCATTTTAAATACACGTTCTGTTTCGAACTTATAATTAGTCTACCTTTATTTCAAATGCATGTCCTGTAGCGTTTTGAACTTATAACTAATCTGCCATCACATACACGTAGTGTTTGGAACTCATATTTCATCTGCCTTCACATACACGTAGTGTTTTGAACTCATATTTCATCTGCCTTCACATACACGTAGTGTTTTGAACTCATATTTCATCTGCCTTCACATACACGTAGCATTTTGAACTTATAATAAGTCTGACTTCGCATACACGTTGTGTTTTCAACTTATAACTAGTCTGCCTTCACATACACGTAGTGATTTCAACTTATAACTAGTCTGCCTTCACATACACGTAGTGTTTTCAACTTATAACTAGCCTGCCTTCACATACACGTAGTGTTTTGACCTCATATTTCATCTGCCTTCACACACACGTAGTGTTTCGAACTTATAACTAGTCTTACTTCACATTTCAAATACATGTCTTGTAGTATTTTGAATAATAACTAGTTTGTCTGTGTTTTGAACTTATATTAGTCTGCCTTCAGTTCAAATACATACCTGTAGCAATTTTGAATAACAAATACATACCTGTGGTATTTTGAATAATAACTAGTTTGTCTGTGTTTTGAACTTATATTAGTCTGCCTTCAGTTCAAATACATACCTGTAGCAATTTTGAATAACAAATACATACCTGTGGTATTTTGAATAACAAATACATACCTGTGGTATTTTGAATAACAAATACATACCTGTGGTATTTAGAATAACAAATACATACCTGTGGTATTTTGAATAACAAATACATACCTGTGGTATTTTAAATAACAAATACATACCTGTGGTATTTTGAATAACAAATACATACCTGTGGTATTTTGAATAACAAATACATACCCGTGCAGTATAGGGATAATCTGTTTCTGATTCGATCCCTCCCGCGCTGTTTATGTCAACAAAAGCTTTGTCCATGAACCCGCCATGGCAGCCAAAGTTACCAGTGGAGCAGTCCACAATCTGTTGTTCAGACAGGGACAGCAATTGCCCAGAAGCACGTTTGTACTGGCCCTCAATTGATCCAGTCTACGTCACACATAGCAAACAAGCAAGCAAGCAAGCAATCCTAAATGAAAAAGATTTCTTTCTATTTATTTATACTTGTCCATTTTTAATTAGTGTCTTTTGTGTCATGTCCAGTTTGAACTAGTGTCTTTTGTGTCATGTCCAGTTTGAATTAGCGTCTTTTGTGTCATGTCCAGTTTGAATTAGCGTCTTTTGTGTCATGTCTATTTTGAATTAGTGTCTTTTGTGTCATGTCTATTTTGAATTAGTGTCTTTTGTGTCATGTCCATTTTTAATTAGCGTCTTTTGTGTCATGTCCATTTTTTAATTACCGTCTTTTGTGTCATGTCTCAAAGTTCATTTATAAATCAGTTACAAGTGAGTCTGTCTGTCTGTTAACATATGTGCATGTAATTATGTATGTGTGACGCTAATGCGATCTTGTTAATGGTTATTATTATTATTTATTAATTAACCATCCATAACTAATTACAAGTGAGGAGAATATTAATTTATGTTATTAATAATTCTTCACAAGACACCACTTGTCTCTCTCACTTGGCGATATGTGGGCGCTGTAAACGTTTTCTCTCTTCAACAACATTAGAGATAAACATTTACACTCACACAATATTTCCTTTGGTAGAAAACCTCTTACTAAAGGAGAAGATAAATTCGTCTTTTAATCTATATTTAGCGAGCCCCCATGTACCCACTTTCTTCTTCTAAGGTTTTCAATATGCGTAAGAAGGTCAATAAATTTAAAAATAAATTTATTAAATCAACAATCAAATATACATATAACAAATACAATGAAAAAAGATTATTTGACATCAATATTTCCAAAAAAAAACATGATTTAATAATTTATTACCTATTCTGTTTTATATCCTAATTCAACAGATTAGTGTCAATACAAATCATAAAATAGTTCTTATCAGAGAACAGAAATAGAGATATTACAAAAAAGCAATAATAGTTCCTGTGTAACCTTATCTTGGCAAAGCCGCAATAGTCCTTTTGTGTGCTTTTCATAACAAATTTGCAAGTTTATTGTTCACATTAATACTGTGAATTTGTCAGGGGGGGGGGGACGGGGGGACGGGGGGAAGGGGGAGGTAATCAGAAAATTAATTTTTATCCTTGATTATCTCCACTTGGCCATCGCGATGCAGCAGAGAAGCAAGTGTCGTCTGCTAACTAAATGACGTCTTAATTACGTGCACTGTCAGCACGTTTGTTTACATTTACTGTCAAGTCGTCTGCTTATTTTGTTTGCATACACTGTCAGCAAGTTTACTAATTTCATGTTTCCAATATTTTTATAAAAATACCTTTGATTAATTATTTTAATTAGATGTTCAAAAATTGTGATTACAATATCTTGAAAATGTGTTTGATTTTTATTATAAATTCTTATTAATTTTTATTACAAATTTAATTAGGGATTATATCACTAGAAGTATTGCACCTCAGCGTAATGCACCTATTTAGTGTTGGTAAAGTAGGAATACACACGGGAGTTTGATCTCAGAGAGAGTGAGAAACGATTTTGCATAAAAGGACTGACGGGAGCTATTTTAATTTAGTGTGCGTCTGTCTGGACTACAGAGAGGCCTTCGTACCTACACTGAGTCTGGACAATCTTTCCATCTCCATTATGACCGGGAGGAAATGAACTGAATATTCTCCATGTAGAGTATAGAGTTAGACGTGTGTTTTGTCACACTCAATTCGTGTGGCAGCCTATAAAGCTTGTCCTTATTATTCTACGTTTGGATCCGAACCTTGGGCAATAGTTGGCCATCAGGGGAATGAGCTGAAGGGATCAGGATTGCGCTGAGAGAAGAATATTCCACGCCACTCATGTGTTGGAGCTGCTACTGCCATAGACAGCCCTCCGTGATAGATTTTGGATCTTGGAACTGTCGCAGAAGACAGGTGTCTGTGAGCTCCATTTTGGTACTATCGTGGGACAGCCGTTCGTGTTCTTCGTCATAGAACCGGGTGCCCCAGTGTTACGTGGGACGAATATTCACAAGTGTGTACGTACTGCACTCTCCGTGAACCTGTTTCATCGCCATGCATGTTATTTTCAAATGACAGAAACTGTAACTTTTTGTGTTCGCCAGCGTGTCGGCTATTGTGACTATTTCGTTTTTTTGCTGTGTGTTCCTGCGTCGACAATTCAGCGTATTTCAAACACTAGTAAGTAGGAAAACTTTTCTTAGAGGTGCATTACTAGGTAGGATAGTTAGAATAAACATTTTCATCATTGAACTATTTTTCATGAACATTTAACTTTGACTTTTATTTAATGGATAATTAATGCGGTTATCACCACAGTTCTAAATAAAATTAACATTCATTGACGTTGGGTTTTCCACCCACTGTTTTTAAGATAATTATTTTTAAGGTTACATATTTTTCTGCGGTCATTACTGCTGGTTGTGCTGTAGTGGGGCTACGCCCAAAGTATTTTTGTGCCACTCGATTTTTGGCAATAGTGAAAACGGTCATCACCGTTTATTGTTTGGTTATTGTAGTTTATTCATCATATTATTTTTTTCATTTTCCATCGCTCATGTTTCCCCGCCCCATAGATGCCGTGTGTGGATGTTGCCGAATGAATGACGAACACCGTGTGAAAGTTAAGCCCGTTTTCCTTTTTAAAATCCTTTTAAAAATTAAATTCTTTGTTAACTCTTTTTCAAGAGTTGGGCTTCCTTTCTCGGTTTTGTATATGGTGCGGTAGTTTGTTTGTTCGTTCCGTACGTCCCTCAAACGACATTCACACGCCTGCTCACTCACACTCACACTCACGCCGGCTTTTCACATTTTACCCCACATCTCAGAATAAAGTTAATCCTAACCCCCACAAGATTATTCGTGGTGTCTGAGTGTGAGAATGGTCATCAACGTCTGATCGTTCGATGGTGATCCCGGCAAGTCGAGGCTACTGGGTCTGACCCCCCCCCTACCCACCGAGGAGGATATAGGGGCCAGCAACAAACCAGCAACGACACAAAACTACACCCGCGACAGAATTCAAACACGTTTCTCTTCTCACATTGTAGAACACTGACTAGCCGCTATTCTCTCAAGGCCATCTGGTATTCTGCCATATTAGCTCCCTCGGGCAGAACAACAATTGTAGCAATTTCTAGTAACTTCCTTGTACCAGAAATAGCAACATGCTTTGCCACCATACATCAATAGAGTGCAGTGTATTCCTTACACTTACACTTACACACTGCAGCAGATACTTCATGCATCTCCCAAGTTTGTAGCGGTTTATAAATAAACCAGGAGATTCCAGTAAAACAAGGAAAGGCTGCTTATTCCCTGTAAAATATAATCAGGAAAAAATGTTAAGTTTCTAGTTTATTCATTCTCTTTGAAATTCAATTCTAAACTTACAATTTCCTGCAACAGTATTTATTAGCCTAATAAATGCATACAGCATATACATTTTGTGAGTTATTCTCTAGAAACAATGTCAAGGTTAGCATACTATATACGAGCATCTTAGTTCAAAAATGTGTACCAGCGCCGGTAAACACACATCCCAACGGACATAGGGGACAACACCGACGCCAGCGCCAACAACAACGCCAGTGAAGAGGACTGGGGTTCGAACATCTTGGGCGCATGTACACACTAGGTAAAGACTTGTGCGTTACTAGCCTGGGTTCTGTAAGACACCCCCTCCCACCCTTTCCGTCGAACATCGGACGAGGCAATAACAACATCGCAAAGGAGAGAGCTAGTCCATGGATTACCGGACTAAGGCATGCCCCACCAGCCAGTCATGACAGGCCACAAAGCATCCAGCATCCACCTCAACCACTCCAAGAGTCAACAACAGATAGCAGACATCCAGACACCACCACAACAGCAGCAACCACCACAACAACGACAGGAAAAAAACCAGCCGAAACAAAACTTCACCAGCAAAAACAACACGGAACAGCAGCCACCCTCTTCAGAGAGAAGGGGAAGGCCCCACAGGAATCCACCACTAACTGAGAACATCAACAAGATGAAAGGTTCATGCAATTCCTGTGGTGGTAAAGAAGTTATCGTGAAGAAGAAGAAGAAAACAATTTGTAGAAACAATAGTCTACTCACATAATACATCCCTACTTAAAACACAAATATAGCATATCAAAGGCAAAATGAATTAAATATTTCTAAGTCCATTCTCTCTCAATCAGTCAGGTAACTCACCATTAAGCTAAAGACTGCCTTTCGTGAGTGGACTTCTAGTCCATTCTCTCTCAATCAGTCAGGTAACTCACCATTAAGCTAAAGGCTGCCTTTCGTGACTGGACTTCTTGCCACTCCAAATTCAAAGTGATTAGACAATAGAATTCTTTACAGCAGGTAAACGTTTAATCTCAGCCTATTGGCTGATCTCGATCTCGTAAATCTTAACCATTGGATAATAAAAACTACTCATCCAGTTGGAACTGGTTCTCAGTGCATCAGCAATTTCTAGCATATTCTCAACTCAAGTTCTTCACTCCAAATCTGACACTAACACAAATACCATCATAAGGAGTGCCTAAGGCTGGGTCACTTCAACAATTTAACAATTTATATAACAATTAATAGGGAAGGCAAATTTACTCCACCACAGTATGTATATCTGTTTGACTGTGGGATGTTTGCCTCTCTATAAAGAAAGATAGCCTAATAATATTAATATTAAATTAAGTTTAGTAGTGCCCAATTTTTTCAAAATTGGAAAAATGTTTGAGAATATATTCAAATAAATTACTGGAAAAAAAATCGAAATTTCGCTGAAAAGTTCTCCTTTTGCCAGTATTAAGGGGCGATTGAACTTTTGAATGAATCAAAGTATGAGTATGTTGGAAGAGGGTTTTATGCTATGAAAAGAAAAATACCTGTCTGGTAGGTGTGCCAGTGATGCAGGTATACTACGTACAGAAAAGATACTGAGGGAGAGACAGAGAAAAGAAAAACACAGGGAGACAGAAAGAGAAGAGAGAAGAGAGGGGGATGGGGAGAGAGAGACAGAAAGAGAGAGAGAGACACACACACAGAGAGACACACACAGAGAGAATATAAAATTGAATGCAAATGTAAAAAAAAATTTGAGTTTCTAAATTCAGACCACATTTCGCTTTATAGTCCACAGACTTAAATGAAGAATTTTCCTTGCAAAAAGTGTATGGAAGCCAGGTTGTATGCCTTTGAAATGATTAATGGTTAAAATTGTGAGGTACGTCATTAATTGTAAGTCTGGTTTGTGAGGTACGTCATTAATTGTAAGTCTGGCTTGTGAAACGGGTCATTAATTGTAAGTCTGTGAGGCAGGTCATTAATTGTGAGTGTATAGATGACATTTAGTTCAGTGAGAGAAATTAAAGCGAAATTTCTTAATATTATTCTGGCATCCTACTTTCATCTAAAGTCAGATAAAATTTATGAAGGTCATGATACCGTTTGAACGATTGTAGACTTTTTTCTTCTTCTCTCTCTTTTTTTTTTTTTTGTAACAAATTCCACTTAAATACTGAAGAAAACGTAATTTAAACTTAATTATTGTTTTAAAATAAGAAAACCAACACTCACCACTCAGACAGATCTAACAGTGTATCCAATGTATCATTGCAAAAGAAGAAAATATTTATATATTTAGTGAAAGGTGCTATTTTTAAATTTATTCTGCACACATGTAATCAAGAATGGTTTGTCCCACAGTTCTATCTCTGGCCATGCAGTCAATCACGCATGAATCACGTGATGAAGACTGGCTCGAGATGTAATTTTAGCTCTTTTGGAATAATAAGGATAGATGAAAGGAAGTAGCAGAAGTAAAGACAAATAAGGACAAAAAACCCCACATGGAATATTCACATACCGCACTGAAAGCATAACACGACATACAATGGCCTTGATCTTTCACCGGCGTGACATAACCTTTGGAACGCCAGTCCACGTCACTGAGAGCTTCCGTATTCAACGGAGACTGAAATGGAGAACACTGAATTCCTCCGGACCGTGTGAAATTGGAAGCAGGCATCAATGAGGCGCGGAACTCTTCAACTGTCTAAAAAAAAAAAATAAAAAAAAAATAAAACTGTGAATTAATGCTACCATCACTATCACAGTAATCCAGTTGATAAGTAAACAAATTTAATGCAACACTCGCCTCACAGTAAACTAATTGATTCGCATCAGTACACACACACTTACCATTTCTATAAACTGATTGATTCCCATAAAGAATGTTGAGCTAAAGCTACACTCACCATGTCCGTGAACTGATTGATTCCCATAAAGAATGTTGAGCTAAAGCTACATTCACCATGTCTGTCAACTGATGTCAACTGATTGCTTACTATATACAAAAAATTGACCTAAAGCTACACTCACCATGTCCGTGAACTGATTGATTCCCATAAAGAATTTTGAGTTAAAGTTACATTCACCATGTCCGTCAACTGATTGCTTTATATAGAGAAAATGTTGACCTAAAGCTACTCTCACCATGTCCGTGAACTGATTGATTCCCATATAGAACGTCGATAACTGGTTGAAGTAGTCCCAGTTATGGGCTTCAATTTTCTTGACGTTTTCCATGAACACCGAGCGCCTGTATTCCTCTTCCGCAACGTCAGCATATTGACGATCTAAAAATAGAAGCCAAGATTAACAATGAAATAAACATTTGAAATAGCACTTTTTGTGCGCTCGAAAACCACTTCCTTTTGAGTTTAACATAGAATTTTGCTCTTAGATAATGTATCCATTTTTTAAAAAAATGATTAGGTTTAGAGTCTGCAGGCAGAGTCGTACCGTTGTAAATAAAAGTATGAAAACAGATAAGTTTCCAAACTCTAAGAGATAAAAGTCAGTTTGTCTTAGACTGACGCAATTCCAGAACTACTAATTCCTTGCTTTACTTTATTGATCGGTTTTCTTTATTTTAGGGTAACTGCCCACCATCTTATTTGTCTTTAAAACCAAAAAGTGCAATAATGCAAGCACACACCAGTTATTGTATCTTGTGCTGGTGCTCAGATTATGGTCGAGGCATGGCTGACATGGTGTTATCGAGGAGAGTTTCCTTTCAAGTATGACTGCTGTTATAAATAACAAAATTAAGTAGAATTTCTTTTCTCTCACTCTCCGACTTTGCAAATAGCGAGTATTGATTTCTAATAAACTAATCAATTCACTTTCTCAGGTTTCGTTTCGAACTTGGGAGACAATGATCGACTTACGCTGTTAGATGAGTTTTTCCGTTGTCTATCTGTCTGTTTGTCTGTCTGTCTGTCTGTTTGTAGCTTTCTATAATATGGCACAGAACACTTACACTAATGAGCTAGTGACGACACTTTCATTTGTCCACTTCGACAACTGATGTACGTGCGTTAACTCCAACCGCGTGACGCAAATTGTGAACACATAATGTACTTTGCAGATTACAAGACTTAATTTAGACAAACAAATTGTATCCTCTTTTTATCCAAGCCCCACACATATATAATAAACTAGAAATTATTCATTTAGTACAATCATTAAGAGAATACTTTAAACGCAACGTAAGAGTGAAAAAAACTAGAAATGTCTGTATACTTTAAACGCAACGTAATACTGAAAAAAAAACTAGAAATGTCTGTATACTTTAAACGCAACGTAATACTGAAAAAAAAAACTAGAAATGTCTGTATACTTTAAACGCAACGTAATACTAAAAGAAAAACTAGAAATGTCTGTATACTTTAAACACAACGTAAGACTGAAAAACACTAGAAATGTCTGTATACTTTAAACGCAACGTAAGACTGAAATAAAAACTAGAAATGTCTGTATACGCATGGAACAGAAAAGTGAATAATGTAGCCAAAATGTATAGTTCTGTTTTTATCCAAAAATGATGCAAGCAGAGCGATTATCTCTAAATAAGAAATTATATTTGAGGCAAATTCTCCTGATAACATGGAGTATTTGGCGGAGTAAATTTGCCTATCCCTATTTCTAAACTTAATTGTTATATAAATTCTGAAATGTTGATATTTTTTATTGGAAGAAAGAAAACAACTCAGGTAAAGAATACGCTAGACATCCTGATGAAAGTGGTTATAGGTGAATGAGTAGTTTTTATTATCCAATGGTTAAGATTTACCAGAACGAGACCAGCCAATGGGCTGAGATAAAACGTTTACCTGCTTTAAAGTATTCTGTTGGCTAATCACTTTGAATTTGGTGTGGCAAGAAATCCCATTATGAAAGACAGCCATTAGCTTAATGGGAATAAATAGCGTTTTCTTGTTTTACCTAAATCTCCCGGTTTACTGATTTATAGGCGTGGTAGAACGAGAAGTATCTACCCCAGGGTGTAGATGTAAGGGTGCACCATACTCTGTTGATGTATAATGGCAAAATATAATTTGAATGTGGTTCATGGGAAATATTGATTTTAAATAATATTTTCATTGTATTTGCTATATGCATATTTGAATGTTCATTTAATAAATTTATTGTTAAATTTATTGACCTTCTTACACATATTGATAATTTTATGTTGGAGAAGAAAGTGGATGGATGGGGGCTTGCAAAATATAGATTGAAATAACGGATTTATCTTCTCCTTTTGGTAAGACGTTTTCCACCTATGGAAATATTGTGTGATGGTAAATGTTTGTCTTTAATTTTGTGGTAGAGACAAAATATTTACAGCGACTGCATATCCGCCAAGTGAGAGAGATGAGTGGTGTCTGCTGGAGAATTATCAATAACATAAATTAAGGTTCTCATCACTTGTACTTATTTATGGACGATTAATTAATAATAATAAACATAACCAGTAACTAGGTGGCGTTGGCGTCACAAACTAGTACTGCTTTAGACTTCCGTGTGTTTCAGAAATGGCCTATGTTTGTTGTACATTTACAATTAAAAGATTTAATATAAGAAAGATGTGTAAAAGTTGAAAAGAACAAGTAATTCATATTTTCTTTTTTGTGTTAATTCAAACAAAGTCGGTATAAACACGTATTATTGTGTTAATTATAAAAAGTCGATATAGACACGAATTATTGTGTTAATTATAAATAGTCAATATAAACACGTATTATTGTGTTAATTCTAAAAAGTCGATATAAACACGTATTATTGTGAATTACATAACAGCAGTTCGTGAATTAAGTATTACGTGACAAAGGTATTACGAAGGTAATCAAAAGCGAGAAGGACAGAAATTATATTTTTACAAATTGTAAACACAAATGCGATTAAAACAGAAATTATATTATTACAAATTGTAAACACAAATACGATTAAAACAGAAATTATATTTTTACAAATTGTAAACACAAAACAAAGCCTGGATTAAATTTGTGGTCGTATTATACATTAAAGTGTGCTCATAAATTAAAAAAAATAAAAGCTAAATATATTTAAAAATCTTAAATTTTCTATAGAAGGATTTTATTATCGCCCAGTACAGGAAATTTCGAATACCATATATACAAGAAATCTAACTCAGTAATACAAACATCAATATACAAAATGCATACTCGCTCTCTCTCTCTCACACACACACACACACACACACACACTACAAACCTGGTCTGCTTTAGTTGCCTTCTCTATTCTCTCATTCTGAATTTATTTACCAAATTTGCTTTTAAATTCACTCCAGGTGACGTCATACGGCTCAAACCGAAGTCTAAGCCTTTCGTTTGTCTCCAAGGGAGGCGAATGCGGTTCCCACAAGAGCGGTGATGGGAAGTGTTTGACATTTCCTGGTTCTGGTTTGGACTGGATTCCAGTCACAATGCAAACGACGACGAGCAACGATGAAAACATTTGTATCGCTCTTCTCCTTCACAACAGATAAAAAAAATAAGTAAGAGCAAAAATAAAATTAAACAATATACATGTGTGTGCGGTTTGTGTTAGTGTTTGTGTTGTGTGTGTATAAGATTACATATAAGATTACAGTAAAGTCACTATATTAATTACATGTAGACTTTTTACAATAAAAACTCAGAAATAATGACTACTAGTTTGTTATCAGTAACTGTAACGAAATAAATCCCACACATAAATCTGCAGTCCGCCAGTAATCATTAACCTTTAAAAGCACACAACCACAACCACAACCACAACACTTTTCTCAAATGCGACATCTCAACTTGATCTTGCATAAGGAATAATCATACTTACAACCTTTATCGCTGATCGCTGTAGGGAACTGAACAAGTTTAAGCAATGTTTGTGTCGTGGTCAAACTTCAGTTCCGGGTGCCTCGAATTCAGTGAAGGGTGCTGTCAATCTGCACCACGTAACTTTTAATAAGCACACGACAGTCTTGATGTACATTTGGTGACAGTTGTGATTACTAGCGGACTTTCAACGGCTCATTTTGTACATTTACAACTCCGTACTACCGTGAGGATACATTTTTCGTTTCTATCCACCATCCTTTGGCAGACATTAAACACATAGTGCTGAGCGAATCCGTTGATTACATAAAATAAAAGAAAAATAATTGTATTCCGATTGCTTACAACATACATTGTCCTACAATGAATTTTTTCAAGAAAGTCTTTACATTTGCAGACTGCTTAGCAATTATAGCAGGGTCGTAAGGTAACGCTTACAAAGCATAGCCCATCTCAGGCAGTACAGAATGTTGTACATGAATAACATTTGTTGTAGAAAGTCTTAGAAATCACACAATGTTTTATAATAGGAAGTCTTAGAAATCACACAATGTTTTATAATAATAGTTGTAGGAAGTCTTAGAAATCACACAATGTTTTATAATAGGAAGTCTTTGAAATCACATAATGTTTTATAATTGAAAGTCTTATAAATCATACAATATTTTATAATAATAGTTGTAGAAAGTCTTAGAAATCACACAATGTTTTATAATTGAAAGTCTTATAAATCACACAATGTTTTATAATAATAGCTGTAGAAAGTCTTAGAAATCACTCAATGTTTTATAATAATAGCTGTAGAAAGTCTTAGAAATCACACAATGTTTTATAATAATACTTGTAGAAAGTCATAGAAATCACACAATGTTTTACAGGTGTAGCTGTAAAATGTCTTAGCAATCACACAGTAGTCTTGTGCGTGCTTTCATAACAAAGACACAAGTTTATTATCTCACGGGAATTGTCAGTTTATTATCTCAAGGGAATTGTCAGTTTATTATCACAAGGGAATTGTCAGTTTATTATCACAAGGGAATTGTCAGTTTATTATCACATGGGAATTGTCAATTTCATGTGTTTCTCTAGCACGTGGTAGAACACTGATGAACCGCTATTCTCTGTAGGTTAATCTGGGCATTCCGTCTTATTAACACCCTCAAGCAGAACAACTCTGTTTCAATTTCCAGTGACTTCCTTGTACCAGAAATTCTACAATGTAGTTGAGCACACTTTGCCATCATACATCGACACAGTGCGGTGTATTCTTACACTTACACATTGGGGGTAGACACATCGACATTTTGGGGGTGGACACTTCTCAAGTCTACCACGGTCATAGCTGTTTATAAATCAGTAAACCAGAAGATTCTGGTAAAACAAAAAAAGGCTGCTTCTTCCCTCATTAATTTAATCAGGAAACAAACGCTATGTTTCCAGTTTATTAATCTCTTTCTTACATTCAAGTCTCAACTTACTTTTTTCTCCTACTGTATTTATTAACCCGATATACGCAAACAGCATAATAAATACAACATAATTTTAAGAACAGGTCCACTAGAAACAATGTTAAGTGTTTAGTATACAACATACAAGTGACATAGTTCACAATTTGTAGAAATAATAGTCTACTCACATAATACTACTCTACGTAAAACACAAGTATAACATACCAATAGCAAAATGCATGAAATATTTCTAAGTCCATTCTCTTTTAATCAGTCAGTTAACTCACCATTGAGCTAATGGTGCCTTTCATGACAGGACTTCTTCCCACATCAAATTCAAAGTGATTAGACAATAGAAATCTTTACAGCAGGTACTTTGTAATAATAATAATAATTTCCATTTTAAAATTAACTGTTAATACTGTTATTTCATTTGCTCTCTTTTTCGTACTTTGTAATAATAATAATTTCCATTTTAAAATTAACAGTTAATACTGTTATTTAATTACGATAAATTCCTTGCCTTTCTATTTTCCTACAATAAAATAAAACGAGGAAGTAAGAACGACAACTAGCAGCATAATCTCAGTCATGACTAATATTTGCACTGCTTCTTTCAGTCACCACCCACCCGTTAACCCTTTAGCTTCAACCACCACGACTAGCAACACCAGCCGCTCTCCTCAAGCTTGTACACCTGCTCATATTCAACAAAAATATTATAATATTAAGAATTATTTTATTATGACAAAATCTTGCGAATTAATGTTGATTTATTTTTTAAAGTGCACTTCATAAACGTCTTCAAGGAACTACAGGAAATCTTGCACTTCCTAAACGTCTTCAAGGAACTACAGGAAAGATTGCAGCGGTGGCGATTCCACACATGTTGTAGTTGCGCCTCATCTTAATGTAACCTTGGTCTCCCCAGGAAGTAGCCCAACTGTTTGGACAAGTAAATAAAGAATGACACGTGTTAATGACTTGTTATGATTATGGTTATATTGTGTGATGTTGTTGTGATTGTAGCTGTAGTTATGTTGTTGTTATTACGCCTCATCTTAATGTAACCTTGGTCACCCCAGGCAATACCCCAACCGTCAGGACAAGTACATAATGAATTACTATGTGGACGGTTTGTTACAATGATCGGTGTACTGTGTGGTGTTGCTGTGATTGTGGTTGTAGTTGAGTTGCTTTTTGTATCATATGAAATATTTTAATTGTAAATTTCAGAGTTCTTTTGTGTGCATGTTGTAGTGACGTCTATCTGTAATTCCATATGTCTTTGTGCATTAGTGTCTTCCTACGTTATTCTTTAGGCGACCAATCAGTAGCCTGGCCTAGGTGTCTGTGTGTGTGTTTGTGTGTGTGTGTGTGTGTGTGTGTGTGTGTGTGTGTGTGTGTGTGTGTGTTTGTGTGGTGGGTGGGTGGGGGTATTTACGAGCCAAGGATTTTCCAAAGGAAGCTTTGATAAATAGGAGGATGGGTCTCCTGGAAGAAAATCAATGTGTAGTTTTGGAACTAGATTAATAATTAACTAAGCTTACCCATCGTTTTAGAGTTCACACGCACGTCAGACATATTGACGTCACTTAAATGGCGGTAGGAGAGACTACTGGATGAACTTTTCCTGAATTGCTGACGTCAGACGTATTGACGTCACTTAAATGGCGGTAGGAGAGACTACTGGATGAACTTTTCCTGAATTGATTACGTCAGAGGTACTGACGTCACTTAAATGGCGGTAGGAGAGACTACTGTATGAACTTTTCCTGAATTGCTCACGTCAGACGTATTGACGTCACTTAAATGGCGGTAGGAGAGACTACTGGATGAACTTTTCCTGAATTGCTTACGTCAGACTTATTGACCTTGAATAGAACCTTTAACAATCAGGTCAAATTATTTTACTTAATCTGTTTACCTTCCTGGCTGTTTGCGTGTTATCCTAGCATGACGTATTTGAAAAAGAATTTTATTTCAAGAAAATCATTTTAAATGTTAGTGTGCTTATTTCAACAACAAAATATATATTAAAAGAAACGCCTCACAGTTTTAGTTTAATTAATTAAGTATTGGAGATAGTAGATTTAGTTTAATTAATTAATTATTGGAGATAGTAGATTTAGTTTAATTAATTAAGTATTGGAGATAGTAGATTTAGTTTAATTAATTAAGTATTGGAGATAGTAGATTTAGTTTAATTAATTAAGTATTGGAGATAGTAGATTTAGTTTAATTAATTAAATATTGGAGATAGTAGATTTAGTTTAATTAATTAAGTATTGGAGATAGTAGATTTAGTTTAATTAATTAAGTATTGGAGATAGTAGATTTAATTTAATTAATTAAGTATTGGAGATAGTAGATTTAGTTTAATTAATTAAATATTGGAGATAGTAGATTTTCCAAAAATTAGATAATTATTTATCAGAAACATATATTTAAGACGTGATAATTTAGAATAATAATTCTAGATATATTTTTTTGAAATCTGACAATTTAATTTATACGAGTGATTGAAATGTAATGTTTAGAGAAAAACGTACACAAAAATATCTTACAATGTGATGTTGTTAAACTGTTTTATTGTTAAACACATACACACACACACGTTTGTTAAATTTACTAAATGGAAGTACAGAGTCTTGAGGGAGGACGGCATGTTAAATGCAGACTCCGGCCTGTACTTGTGAGTGTGTCTCTCAAGATTAGAAAGGGATAACAATGGAGGTCAACATTCAATCTTCATTTTTGAGAAAGAGGAGTAGCTGAATAGTGGTCCAGTATCGCTGGTGGTAGTAGCGATATTATTAACATTAGTATTATTAATATTTTTATTTTATATTTTTATTTTCTCTCTGTATGGAATGATCATCACAGTGTAGAGGAAAGGTTCCAGACAAATTTATAAACTGCACGGAGTTATGGCACCACCGGAAAGCTGGCATGGGACGCAATACCACACATGTTGCCATAGTTACGCCTCATCCGTACGTAGCCCTGCTCGCCCCAAACCGCACCCCAACTGAAATAAAAAAACAAACCGAGGATAAGTGGTAAGGTATTACTAAAAGTAATCATGATAATAAAATTCATGAATTAATTACTTAATGTGTGTCTATGAACCGTGCAAGAATACAAACCCACAATTACTGTCAAGAGGAAAAATATGTGCACAAAGTCAATGATTTGATTATTTTCTCAGGAGTTGTCCTATAATCTCCCTTTTTGTCTCAGATTCGTTTTACTCATCATATACATTGTTTCCAATTATGTTAGCATCTCTGTAACTTATTAATTCTAAAGTTTCTAGTCTAACACGTCCTTTATTGTTTCCAGTTATGTTAGCATCTCTGTAACTTATTAATTCTAAAGTTTCTAGTCTAACACGTCCTTTATTGTTTTCAGTTATGTTAGCATCTCTGTAACTTGTTATTTCTATTGCAAAAAGTTTCTAATCTGACACCGCCTTTATTGTTTGTTATAATTTTCTAGTCTGACACGGCCTTTATTGTTTATTATATTTTATAATCTTATACCGCTTTTATTGTTTACGTTATTGTTTATATTATAATTTCCCAATCTTAGTACAATTCCTCGCGTATCTGTGCCATACAAATTTATTTCTTCTTTGGTGTAATATATTCTTTATAATTTATTGTATCCATATGCTGTCTTAGTTTATAATTTATTGAATCCATATTTTGTCTTAATTTATAATTTATTGTATCCATATTTTGTCTTAATTTATAATTTATTGTATCCATATTTTGTCTTTATAATTTATTGTATCCATATTTTGTCTTAATTTATTATTTATTGTATTCATATTTTGTCTTAATTTATAATTTCTTGTATCCATATTTTGTCTTATTTTATCATCTCCTTTGTTTTCTCTTAAGTTTTCATTTTTCTTCTTTGTCAGATGTTCTCATAATATTTTCTTTTCATCTTAAATACATCTTATTTTGTGTCTATCACATAATTCATCTTAATATATCCTATAATGTGCTCAATTTATCAAAGATATTCTAATATTATTAAATCCACTTTGTGTCTAAAGTTATCACATAACCTATCTTGGTTTATAATCTCTTTCAATTAGGTCATCCATCTTGTTAGACTTTTCATCTACCATATATTATCTGCGCTATTGTGTCCAATCAAATACAGTCCCTTGACTTATCGTCTATCATATTGTATCTTCTACTCTGCTTTGTCTCATAGTCTATCATATTGTATCTTCTACTCTGCCTTGTCTCATCAAATCCGGTCCCTTGACTTATAGTCTATCATATTGTATCTTCTACTCTGTCTTGTCTCATCAAATCCAGTCCCTTGACTTATAGTCTATCATATTGTATCTTCTTCTCTAGCTTGTCCCATAAAATATCTTACCTTGATTTATCTTTTAACATGTCTTGACTTATTATAAACTATCAGGATACCCTTACATGACTTATAGCTTACCTTGATTTGACCTATTATGCACCCTATATTTCTTGTTACCTATATTACTCTGTCTTGACTTATCAATTGTTCTCTTCTTTTATCACCTACAATCTCATTATGTTTTGTGTCCCTTTTTGTGTGTGAACTTAATGTCTGGGCAAGTATATCGTTTATCTCCCCTTTTGGTGTGTGAACTTAATGTCTGGGCAAGTATATCGTTTATCTCTTCTTTGTGTGTGAACTTAATGTCTGGGCAAGTATATCGTTTATCTCCCCTTTTTGTGTGTGAACTTAATGTCTGGGCAAGTATATCGTTTATCTCCCCTTTTTGTGTGTGAACTTAATGTCTGGGCAAGTATATCGTTTATCTCTCCTTTGCGTGTTATGATTTCATCACTTTAGATTGTTGTGTCGTGATTTTTAAGCCCGAGATTATTGCCTGACCTAATTTGTCAATTATTATTATTTCTCTTTTCTTTGTTTAATAACTTCATCACCGTTGGTTTGTCAAATTATTTTCTTTTCTTACCTTACTTGAAAATCTGCAGTAATTTGTTTATAAAATAATCTGGTTTCTATATTAAAAAATCGTTTTTCATTCGTGTTATGGCTTTTGTTATTTTCTTGGTTTGTCAAATTACGTCCCTTACTTAGTCTTAGCTTAAAATCCGCAGTAATGAATCATATAACCATCTTGTATTGTTTAATCATAAAATCTTATCACTTATATACCCTTGCATAATTCTTGTATCTTCTGTTTAAATCTAGTGTTATCTTTTTCGTTTATCATCTGACATTGTAAAAAAATAATTATATTAACATTTGCCTTGTTGTGATATGATATCATCTACATTTTATTTGTTAGACTATATTATCTCCTCCATTTTGTTTAAATTATTACCTGCCTGTTTGATTTCACTATTGACCTTTTGACCTGTGAATGATATCTGACAGACCCACCCACCTGTTCTTGACGATCCAGTACTCTCCGTCAGTGTTTCCGTACCCGACAACCAGCACAGCGTGATTGTAATAAAAAGTACTGCATTCCGTGTCAGTCAGTACCCCTGGTAATGAAACAGAGGTAACTTAATAACTACTAGCACTCTTGTTATCTATTACTACTGGTAATGAAACAGAGGTAACTTAATAACTACTAGCACTCTTGTTATCTATTACCACTGGTAATGAAAACTGAGGTAACTTAATAACAACTAGCACTCTTGTTATATATTACTACTGCATCTAGCGCTCTTTTTACTATTACACCGCACTCTTATTATTACTACATCTACTATTGTTACATAATACTCTTTTCTTTACTATATTTTTAAGTAACAGTAGTAATCGTAGTAATAATAAGAGTATCTTTACTATGACTACTTCTGGTTCTTAATACTATGACTACTTCTGGTACTTAAAACAATGACTACTTATGATTCTTAATACTCTTACTGTTACAAAGGGCACTTCTGTTACATTACGAAGACTACTACTGTGACTGTTTGAGTATTATGATTATCAATGCAATGACTACTACCACTACTGTTGTTACATTATAATTACCTGTATTAGTATCTGTAATGTTACAATTATAATTGCTACTACTACCTACTACTGTATTTTACAATTTCTGTTACTATTTCTATTATTATTTCTATTACTCTTTCTATTATTTTTTCTGTTACTATTTCTGTTACTATTTCTGTTACTATTTCTATTAGTATTTCTGTTACTATTTCTGTTACTATTTCTATTAGTATTTCTGAAACTATTTTTGTTACTATTTCTATTAGTATTTCTGTTACTATTTCTGTTAGTTTTTCTGTTACTATTTCTATTAGTATTTCTGTTACTATTTCTATTATTATTTCTATACTATTTCTATTACAATTTCAGTTACTATTTCTATTACTCTATTACTTTTTCTATTACTTTTTCTGTTAGTATTTCTGTTACTATTTCTATTAGTATTTCTGTTACTATTTCTGTTTCTGAAGGAAACTTTCAACAAATCGCAAATAAAAATGTAAAATGTGGCGTTCTGCAATAGCATTATTTCCCATTCGACTTCTTATGAATACATTATTTCATTCTTTAGTGTTCACAATTCCTTTATTTTCCAACTTTGGAGTAAAAAATAATAATAATAAAATTCGGACACCTCTTGTTGCCCTCAACACACACACACACACACACACACACACACACACACACACACACATCGACCCTACTATATCTTAGCTCCCTAATTTGAAATTTACTGGATAAATCGGCCCTGAATCTTTGAAATAAACGTACATAGGAAATTGGGGACGTCGAGTCAGATGATAACGAAAGAAAACATATTTACTAACAAAATGCTGTCAAGGTAAAATTACATATTCTTGCCTGAGAATGTTTGTTATTATTAGCAGATTTACTAACAAAATGCTGTCGAGGTAAAACTGTATATTCTTGCCTGAGGGTGTGTGCTATAATTATTAGCAGGGTTGTAGTTATTTGCTCAAACTAGTTATTGTAGCAGGGACTTGTTGAAATATTATAAAAAAGAACTACGATTGTAGTCCAGGAACTTGCTGATAATATTATGAAAAGAACTATGATTGTAGTTCAGGAACTTGCTGATAATATTATGAAAAGAACTATGATTGTAGTCCAGGAACTTGCTGATAATATTATGAAAAGAACTATGATTGTAGTCCAGGCACTTACTGATAATATTATGAAAAGAACTATGATTGTAGTCCAGGAACTTGCTGATAATATTATGAAAAGAACTATGATTGTAGTCCAGGAACTTGCTGATAATATTATGAAAAGAACTATGATTGTAGTCCAGGAACTTGCTGATAATATTATGAAAAGAACTATGATTGTAGTCCAGGAACTTGCTGATAATATTATGAAAAGAACTATGATTGTAGTCCAGGAACTTGCTGATAATATTATGAAAAGAACTATGATTGTAGTCCAGGAACTTGCTGATAATATTATGAAAAGAACTATGATTGTAGTCCAGGAACTTGCTGATAATATTATGAAAAGAACTATGATTGTAGTCCAGGAACTTGCTGATAATATTATGAAAAGAACTATGATTGTAGTCCAGGAACTTGCTGATAATATTATGAAAAGAACTATGATTGTAGTCCAGGAACTTGCTGATAATATTATGAAAAGAACTATGATTGTAGTCCAGGAACTTGCTGATAATATTATGAAAAGAACTATGATTGTAGTCCAGGAACTTGCTGATAATATTATGAAAAGAACTATGATTGTAGTCCAGGAACTTGCTGATAATATTATGAAAAGAACTATGATTGTAGTCCAGGAACTTGCTGATAATATTATGAAAAGAACTACGATTGTAGTCCAGGAACTTGCTGATAATATTATGAAAAGAACTACGATTGTAGTCCAGGAACTTGCTGATAATATTATGAAAAGAACTATGATTGTAGTCCAGGAACTTGCTGATAATATTATGAAAAGAACTATGATTGTAGTCCAGGAACTTGCTGATAATATTATGAAAAGAACTATGATTGTAGTCCAGGAACTTGCTGATAATATTATGAAAAGAACTATGATTGTAGTCCAGGAACTTGCTGATAATATTATGAAAAGAACTATGATTGTAGTCCAGGAACTTGCTGATAATATTATGAAAAGAACTATGATTGTAGTCCAGGAACTTGCTGATAATATTGCAGAATCGCTCGTCAACATTGAAATAGAAATCTGAAGTTAATTGGTAGTCAGACACGAATCTTAAATTATAATTGTATTTATTAATATATAATCAATCTCACGATGTGTTTCACTTCCGGTTTCTCTAACGTACACAAATAAATCAAACATTTCAACATGATTACTTTTCGTATTAAACATCAGTCTAGCTGACTGCATTGGTGTTTGCGCTTGCTCGCATTTAATCGCACTTCATCGCATTTAATCACACTTGATCGCACTTAACCGCACTTGATCGCACTTCATCGCAAAGTTTAGTCGGAATTCAGGAAGTTCTATTCGAGAATAATTCCGCCTAAAATTGCGGATTATATTATATTCCCATAAATTAATGAAAGTTCATACTAAAATATAAAAGATAAATAAAAAAACTTTCGAATTTGGTGGGAGAAAAGTTCATACTAAAATATAAAAGATAAAATAAAGAACTTTCGAATATGGTGGGAGAAAAGTTCATAGGTCTACTAAAATATAAAAGATAAAATAAAGAACTTTCGAATATGGTGGGAGAAAAGTTCATACTAAAATATAAAAGATAAAATAAAGAACTTTCGAATATGGTGGGAGAAAATAAAACGGAAAGCATACGTACTCAAATGTTGATATGTGCGACGGTTAACGATCAAGACTCCTACATATATTTTAAAACACAAGACGACTCAAAAGCAACAGTTACTGTGCAGTTGACTTGCAAAGGATTTAAACTGGTTTATTGGAAGAAACGGGGGTGCGAAAATTTTGCACAGCACCACTTTAAAATGTTGGCAAGCGCTAATTCTTACTAGCAAGTACAACTTTCGGTTCCTTCATTAGTTTTCTTTGTTCTCATGTTCATTTAGCAGTGACCGTCCCTTCAATCGTATCACTGCTGCTGTTTCACTACAGCACACGCTTACAGACAGAGATAGCAGTATAACTGCAGTTATCACTACAGCATACGCTTACAGATAGAGATAGAAGTATAACTGCAGTTATCACTACCGTACAGATAGAGATAGTAGTATAACTGCAGTTATCACTACCGTACAGATAGAGATAGAAGTATAACTGCTGTTATCACTACCGTACAGATAGAGATAGTAGTATAACTGCAGTTATCAATACCGTACAGATAGAGATAGTGGTATCACTGCTGTTATCACTATCGTACAGATAGAGATAGTAGTATCACTGCTGCTTTATTTTCTACGTAGCAAAATACAGCTACTATTGAAAATTACTAATACAGCACTTTGTTATATTTTTTATTACCACTTTCTACTCCTATTACAACTCTAGGTCCTATTTGCTCTTACTATCACTAGTCTCACTCTCGTCTCTGGCTTTGATATTATTACTCCTATGAACTTTTGCGACAATCAACTTATGACGTCTACGATTTCCAGTTGTGTTTAGTGATGTTAATACAGAACACACACTGCTGGTATGAGATGCTTACCGCCTTTATAATACTGAAACACGTCTGTTGCGTCAATCAACACGGAAATAGGTCCCTGGGTGCTTACTGCAATCTGTAACTGGCTCTCGTTTCCAGACTGAATGTCACGACAACCTGACACTGTGACCACTGCTTTAGAGGCATCAAACGCGCAGGATCCGTACTGGTAAAGTTAAAAAGAGACACATTTAAAGTATGAGTGATTAAAAATAGACACATTTAAAGTATGAGTGATTAAAAATAGACACATTTAAAGTATGAGTGATTAAAAATAGACACATTTAAAGTATGAGTGATTAAAAATAGACACATTTAAAGAATGAGTGATTAAAAATAGACACATTTAAAGTACATGCAGTTAAAAATAGATGTCACGAAACGGGAGGGCTCGTTACAAGCCGACCCCGAGCTGAGGTTAGAGATGCAAGGGGTGAAGTCTATTTTTGGCTTGCTCCGGTGCACCTCCAAGAAAAGCCCATGTGACGTATGCCAGTACTACGTCGCGTCAAGTTGTTACATAGACACACATGACATACACCATTGATGTTTGGGTGGGGCCCAGTTTATTAGTGTCATGCCAAGGAACGTTTTATTGGCGGTGTGTGTTGTGAGTGTGTATCATAAATGTGAATAAATGGACGAACAGACGAACGGTGCAAAACAATAGTACAAATTCTTTCGTCCCTCTCAAAAACTATGAATAACAAGGGAGTTGAAAGATGTTTAAATCAGGTTATTTATTTCCCGATTTAAAAGGGGCACTACTCTTTCGCACAGTGATTAATCATTCATTCAACTTTCCAATGTCATACACTCTGTGGGAAATAAGGGGAGATGAAAATGATGAAATTCAAAATATAAAATAAAGATTAATTACACAATTCTTATGCGGCAAATGGGGCCGCTTTAACAATAGTTGACATGTAAAATAAGCATTACTTTTAACATTACAGTTCGAATTTCACAAATGATATAATAGTGTTCATTTTCTTAGAGTCCTAGACTTAAGTATGTGCGCGTTAGCCGTGCGAATTATTACTCACTATTAATGTCAGAGTTCCAAGGAGATGACGTAAGCTCACACGTCACTTATAAGCGGCACTTCAAAGTGAAGATCACGACGCAATTGAGGCGTCGCATTACAGGTGAAGATTCTGCAGAATCTAGGCACCACTTTCAGATTATCACCGGGGATAAATCTGAAATTTAGCTGACTGTTGTCAGCCTCGATAATTATCGCTGTAAACGGACACGCCAACGACGTTTAGCATTATCGGGTGGAGTCGTCCAGTGGGATGTGTCGTCGCATTACATTGAGTGTAGAAATCCGGATGTCTGAGACGATCACGGTGCTAGCCTTCTCAATAGCGGCATAGATCTGCCAAACCAACTCAGACAGGGGGGAGAACAAATTGGTCCCTCGTGTCGTTAACTGCATACAACCAGCGTTGCATGCATCGGTTTTCTTGACAGTGAACTTTCCACTTTGCCAAAAGTTATACTGAGTAATTTTGCCTCGTTACTCAATATATGGCATCAGACGGATGGAAAACGGATGGAAAGAGATTATTGCAGCTTTCCTTTATGAAATCTCTGTACATGAGATAATTCATATGTGAAGTTAGACTGGCTTCAGACGAATCGACGTTTTCAACATTGAGAGTAAAGTCTTCATTTTGCCTCTTATATAGCCTTCACTGAAGGTTTCCAAAACTTCCAGAAGCTATGTCCTGTGACATGATTTTTGCCTTGGATATATAGTGGTAATCGTGATGCACGCTTTTCTGTGGTCAATTCTAATGCGCACTGGTCATTTCTCTCGTCAACAACATGTGACTGTATTGCGCAGTTGTCCCAATTGTTCTATATACATATCTTTCATAAACTAATATATATATTCAATATGATAATTGACACACACTGCGTCACGAACGTCTGTCTACTAAAGAGATCTTAGGTGACCGTTACTGGAAGTTACATGCTACATACGAAAAATTACAAAACTCGGGTTACTTCAACTAGTTTTGTTAGCGGTTTATTAAAATGAAATAAAATATAATTTCTGTCCCTCATTTCCTGTGACAATAGACACATTTAAAAGTAGGCACAGTTAAATAGACACATTTAAGTTACGCGTAGTTAAAAATAGACACATTTATAAGGTATGCGTAGTTAAAAATAGACACTGTACGCGTAATTAAACGAAAGCAGCGTTCACACTCGCACCAAACCCAACAACAAACTAGAGCAAGTCTGAGTTTCGTTCTTATGTCAGCCAACACACACACACACAAACAAACACACACACACACACACACACACAAACCGGACCTAATCTATGAATAATTTGTCCTATTTATTTTCAGCCTATCGGCCTCCCTACCTTGACTATTGATTTCCATGGCAACCAGAGCTTAACCCTTATAAACAGTGTGATTATAATATTCAATGAACACACACCAATTTTATGTCATCCTTGTTTCTTTCCTTTGCATTTTCTGTGTTTCCTTTCTTCTTCTTCTTCTTTTTTTTTTGTCTGTCTTTTTCGTTTTCCTTTCTTAATGTTTGATGATGATGATGATGAAATCAATAAATGGTTCATTATTATTTGGAGATGAAATGGTTGGGTTTGGAGAGAGTGGTACAATGACTCACCACTAATTGTATTTTCAGTTTTGTTCATCTCTGCTCTGTCTGTATAGTAAGGAAAAGTCACGTGGCAAGAAACAATATATTGTACGATTGTTGTATTTTTTCTATTTCTATGGTGGTGGTGGTGGTGGTGGCTCTGTCTGTATGCTAAGGAAAAGTCACGTGGCAAGAAACAATATATTGTACGATTGTTGTATTTTTTTTATTTCTATGGTGGTGGTGGTGGCGGTAGTTTGTGTAAGATTATATGTGCGTACAAGAGAAAGGGAGAGAATAGAACTAAATTAACATTATTTTACAACTAGAATTATATAAGCCAGGGGTCGACAACCTCTTATGAGCGCCGTGCCAAATAAAACTGTGATGTGACACAGTTTGCCACTCTTAGTTTGTTCAAATAGGCACACCCCGCCCCTCGCAAGTTCGAGCCCACTCCCCAAATCACATTCAGCATCAAAAGGGTCAAACAAATGTACTTTACATTTTAGTAGGTTTATTTGAAAGAAAAACTATGATATTAAGTACTACCTGCAAAATACTAAGATTAATTATTACGGTTTGTATTTTTGGCTGCTGTTCTATGTGCCTGGAACTTGCCATGTACATTCAAAAACCGTTCCGTGTGCAGTAGGTTGTCGACCCCTGATATAACTACACAAATTATATAATCTGTACTACAGCTTGCTAAGTGAGAGGGTAATAAAGAAACTAATTCTTGTCAAAAACAAAATGAATACACAAATTCATAACAACATTAATAGTGAAAGCCTGATGCTGAGACAATTAGAATAAAATATACAGGCAAAACCTAATACAGGCAAAAACTAATACAGAGAAAAACTAATACAGGCAAAACCTAATACAGGCAAAAACTAATACAGGCAAAACCTAATACAGGCAAAAACTAATACAGGCAAAACCTAATACAGGCAAAAACTAATACAGGCAAAACTAATACAGGCAAAACTAATATAGACAAAAACTAATACAGGCAAGACTAATACAGGCAAAACCTAATACAGGCAAAACTAATACAGACAAAAACTAATACAGGCAAGACTAATACAGGCAAGACTAATACAGGCAAAACTAATCCAGACAAAAACTAATACAGGCAAGACTAATACAGGCAAGACTAATACAGGCAAGACTAATACAGGCAAGACTAATACAGGCAAGACTAATACAGGCAAAACTAATACAGGCAAGACTAATACAGGCTAAATCTATGAGCAAGGCGACCACAAGCACTTTTCAAGATTATACCAGTGAGAGATGACGTTAAACAGAAAGATAAAGCATAATCTTATTTAGAAGCAATTGGATTTTGTAACCTCTATGAAAAGAAGGATCAGTAAACAAATTAAAATCCTCTTAAGTATATAAATTACCCAAAACATTTTCGTACAGTACTCGTGTTTAAAGAGCTATTCATATATATGTGTTACAGTGTGCATGGGATGTCTACTCAATCTTTTATGTTATAATGATCTAATAACATTTGGGATACAAATCTAATTATTTGCATGTGATATCGGTCTAACAGCATGTCAAAAATGAAAATCTAATTATTTGTTCTGAATAAAGGTTTGATAATTTGTATTCGTATTGTATAGAGGTCTAATTATTTATCTGGGATAACAATTTACAGCAAATGTAAAACAAGCAATAACTTGAATCATGCAGACTTTACCAAGAAATTAAGCCATAAGTACTGATAAAAAAATGTCCTCTGATTTGTTCAATCATTTCAAAGCGAAGAGAGTTATTAAACAAAGACTGTGATATTGCAAGACTAGTGTAAAAGCCATGGAGAGTTATTAAACAAAGACTATGATATTGCAAGACTAAAGCCATGGAGAGTTATTAAACAAAGACTGTGATATTGCAAGACTAGTGTAAAGATATAGAGAGTTATTAAACAAAGACTGTGATATTGCAAGACTAGTGTAAAGACATAGTTATTAAACAAAGACTATGATATTGCAAGACTAGTGTAAAGACATAGAGAGTTATTAAACAAAGACTATGATATTGCAAGACTAGTGTAAAGACATGGAGTTCTTAAACAAAGACTGTGATATTGCAAGACTAGTGTAAAGCCATAGAGAGTTGTTAAACAAAGACTGTGATATTGCAAGACTAGTGTAAAAGCCATAGAGAGTTGTTAAACAAAGACTGTGATATTGCAAGACTAGTGTAAAGCCATAGAGAGTTGTTAAACAAAGACTGTGATATTGCAAGACTAGTGTAAAGCCATAAAATATTTATATAAAACAGTGTCACACATATCTTAATAATCCACACACACACACACACACACAGAGCAGAGAGAGAGAGAGAGAGAGAGAGAGAGAGAGAGAGAGAGAGAGAGAGAGAGAGAGATGGAAGGAGTGAAATAAAGAGTAATGTGAAAGAGCAGTGAATCCTGACAATGGTTAAAACGGTCAAGAGAAATAATCCCATGCCGCAAAATTTCTGACATCCCAAATATTCTGTAGAGATTTTATTTGGATATATATTGTTGATGTTGGGAAATAAGTTCAAAGAGGTTTGCAAACTTTAAAATATATTTGTTGCAGTTTTATTAATTATAAATAAATAATTATTTATCCTTTAGAGTTTAGATAATATTGGAAAATGTCCTCCCTTTACTTAATTATTTTTCTGCCATGATGAAGACATCCTCTTTCATTCAGTTCTGTGCAGCTCATCAGCTCTTCTAATTTTCTTGCTGAATACTAGTCTTTAACCCTTCACTGCTGAATACTAGGTTTAAACCCTTCACTGATGAATCTAGTTTTTAACCCCTTCACTGCTGAATACTAGTTTTAAACCCCTTCACTAATGATCCAATTACGACCAAGGTTAGATATAGCAATACTTTAATGACATCCCTAAAGTCCCTGTAGCTTGTTTTAAACTTTTACCTTCCAAATAATACCCAAAGAAAAATGTGGCTTATTACAAATCTATATTCCAAATAATAATCCCAAAGGAACAAACATAGGGCTTTATTTTGAGCCATCATCCTTCCTAATAATCCTAAAGGCTAATTATAAACATTCTGTCTTTCACATAATCCCAAAGGAGCAAGCACGGGGCTTTTTTTTTGAGCCATCATCATTCGCAATAATCCCAAAGGAGCAAACATGGGGCTTTTTATTCACCCGTTCTAATCAAATGGTACTAAAGGAAAAAATCACAATAGTTTATTCCTCCCAAATAGTGCCAAAGGATAAAGCATGCGGGATATAATAAAATCTTTTACTTTTACTATAATAAAATCTTTTAATTGCATGCTCTATAGAGTTTCGAACTTATAATTAGTCTCAATTCACTTTTCAAAGTGCATGTTCTGTAGGGTTTGAAACTAATAACTAGTCTACCTTCATTTTAAATACACGTACTGTTTCGAACTTGTAACTAGTCTATCTGTTTAGAACTTGTAACTAGTCTATCTGTTTCGAACTTGTAACTAGTCTATCTGTTTAGAACTTGTAACTAGTCTATCTGTTTAGAACTTGTAACTAGTCTATCTTCATTTCAAACGCATGTAGCGTTTTTAACTCATATTTCATCTGCCTTCACATACGCGTAGTGTTTTCAACTTATAATTAGTCTGACTTCACATACACGTAGTGTTTTGAACTTATAACTAGTCTGCCTTAACATACACGTAGTGTTTTGAACTTATAACTAGTCTGCCTTCAGTTCAAATACATACCTGTAGTATTTTGAATAGCAAATACATACCTGTAGTATTTTGAATAACAAATACATACCTGTAGTATTTTGAATAACAAATACATACCTGTGCAGTATAGGGATAATCAGTTTCTAATTCGATCCCTCCCGCGCTGTTTATGTAAACAAAAGCGATGTCCACCCACCCGCCACCACAGCCAAGGTTACCAAAGAAAATGGAGCAGTCCACAAGCTGTTGTTCAGACAGGGACAGCAATTGCCCAGAAGCACGTTTGTGCTGGCCCTCAAGTGATCCAGTCTACGTCATACATAGCAAACAAGCAAGCAAGCAAACAATCCTAAATGAAAAAGATTTCTTTCTATTTATTTATACTTGTCCATTTTTAATTAGTGTCTTTTGTGTCATGTCCATTTTGAACTAGTGTCTTTTGTGTCATGTCCATTTTGAACTAGTGTCTTTTGTGTCATGTCCATTTTGAATTAGTGTCTTTTGTGTCATGTCCATTTTGAATTAGCGTCTTTTGGTCATGTCCATTTTGAATTAGCGTCTTTTGTGTCATGTCCATTTTGAACTAGAGTCATTTGTGTCATGTCCATTTTGAATTAGAGTCTTTTGTGTCATGTCCATTTTGAACTAGTGTCTTTTGTGTCATGTCCATTTTGAATTAGCGTCTTTTGTGTCATGTCCATTTTGAATTAGCGTCTTTTGTGTCATGTCCAGTTTGAACTAGTGTCTTTTGTGTCATGTCCATTTTGAATTAGAGTCTTTTGTGTCATGTCCAGTTTGAACTAGTGTCTTTTGTGTCATGTCCAGTTTGAATTAACGTCTTTTGTGTCATGTCCAGTTTGAATTAGCGTCTTTTGTGTCATGTCCATTTTGAATTAGAGTCTTTTGTGTCATGTCTCAAAGTTCATTTATGAATCAATTACAAGTAAGTGAGTTTGTCTGTCTGTCTGTCAACATGTGTGTACGTAATTATGTATGTGTGACGCTAACGCCATCTTGTTAATGGTTATTATTATTATTTATTAATTAATCATCCATATCTAATTACAAGTGATGAGAATATTAATTTATGTTATTAATAATTCTCCACCAGACACCATTTGTCTCTCTCACTTGGCGGATATGGGGGCGCTGTAAACGTTTTCTTTCTTCAACAACATTAGAAATAAACATTTACACTCACACAATATTTCCATAAGTAGAAAACCTCTTACTAAAGGAGAAGATAAATCCGTCTTTTAATCTATATTTAATCTATATTTAGCGAGCCCCCATGCACCCACTTTATTCTACAACATAAGGTTATCAGTATGTGTAAGAAGGACAATAAATTTAACAATAAATTTATTAAATCAACAATCAAATATACATATAACAAATACAATGAAAAAAGATTAGTTGACATCAATATTTCCAAAACAACATATTTTAATAATACCTATACAGTTTTATATCCTAAACACAGTTCAACAGATTAGTGTCAATACAAATCATAGGATAGTTCTTATCAGAGAACAGAAATAGAAATATTAGAGATAAGCAATAATATTTCTGTGTAACCTTGTTTTGGTAAAGTCACAATAGTCTTTTTTGTGCTTTTTGTAACAAATTCACAAGTTTATTGTTCACATTATTACTGTGAATTTAAACATGTTTCTCTTCTCACATTGTAGAACACTGACTAGCCGCTATTCTCTCGAGGCCATCTGGTATTCTGCCATATTAGCTCCCTCAGGCAGAACAACAATTGTAGCAATTTCTAGTAACTTCCTTGTACCAGAAATAGCAACATGCTTTGCCACCATACATCAATAGAGTGCAGTGTATTCCTTACACTTACACTTACACACTGCAGCAGATACTTCATGCATCTCCCAAGTTCGTAGCGGTTTATAAATAAACCAGGAGATTCCAGTAAAACAAGGAAAGGCTGCTTATTCCCTGTAAAATATAATCAGGAAAAAATGTTAAGTTTCTAGTTTATTCATCTTTTACTCCAATCTCTTTTACATTCAATTCTCAACTTATAATTTTCTGCAAAAGTATTTATTAGCCTAATAAACGCACACAGCATATTAAATACAGCTTATAAATTTTGTGAACATATTCTCTAGAAACAATGTCAAGGTTAGCATACTATATATGAGCATCTTAGTTCAAAATTTGTAGAAACAATAGTCTACTCACATAATACATCCCTATATAAAACACAAGTATAACATATCAATAACAAAATTAATGAAATATTTCTAAGTCCATTCTCTCTCAATCAGTCAGGTAACTCACCATTAAGCTAAAGACTACCTTTCGTGACTGGACTTCTTGCCACTCCAAATTCAAAGTGATTAGACAATAGAATTCTTTACAGCAGGTAAACGTTTAATCTCAGCCTATTGGCTGGTCTCGATCTCGTAAATCTTAACCATTGGATAATAAAAACTACTCATCCGGTAGGAACTGGTTCTCAATGCATCAGCAATTTCTAGCATATTCTAAATTCAAGTTCTTTACACCAAATCTGACACTAACACTAATATCATCATAAGGAGTGCCAAGGTTGGGTCACTTCAACAATTTATATAACAATTAAGACTAGAAATAGGGAAAGGTAAATTTACTCCACCACAGTGTGTTTGTCTGTTTGACTGTGGGACGTTTGCATTGTCTACTAATATGCCTCTCTAATAAGAAAGATAGCCTAATAATATTAATATTAAATTAAATTAATAATGCCCAATGCTTTCCAAAATTGGAAACTCTTTGAGAATATATTTAAATAAAGTACTGGAGAAAAAAATCGAAATTTCACTGAAAAGTGCTCCTTTTGCCAGTATTAAGAAGCAGAGGAGCGACTGAACTTTTGAATGAATCAAAGCATGATGTCAAATGTCCGGTCTGGTTTAACGACTCTGTCCTATTTTAGATCCCAGTTATCAATATTGGTTTACTGAGTAATTTCTAACAATAGCAACAACCAGACGGTCTGACATCCACCACAAAAATGACAAAATATTCAGGCAATTACTTACGATGCCTCTCTAGATAAATCAGTTGACTTGCCTTAGCTAACAATGTTATCTCCCCTTTATTTATAAATTAAGATTTATAATTTTGTATCCCTTTATTATGGCTTGACATTCAGTTAGCTAATCTTCCAGTCAGCTACAAACAATTATGTAACAAGGGGTAAGATAACAATAAATTTATTAACAACTCAGTTAAATAAAAGAATGAACAATTTCGAATCACGATTACTAGAGTAATTTACCACTTGGCCTGAATAGTTTATACACGCAGTTTATCAGTTCTGTCCCTCATTGCAATACACGAATTTATCTTTAGTGTTTATGACGTAGTTGTCATTGATTGACTGTGTGGTTCTGACGTCATGCAGCGAATATCTTCTAGCTGGCCTTTACAGCACCTAGTGCAGACTTCGGACAAGGTCTCCAGTATTGAAGATGTCAGATTGGATCTCCTCTGGGTTCTAGTCTTCACAGGACTGTAGGTTACAGGCTTCTTGACTTCAGACCCAAGATCCAAGACTAAGACCAAGACTGGCTGTAACGAATTATATCCTGCTACAGTATAGTGTTACAATAAACAATTATATGGGCTTTGTGGCGACAGTGATAGATTACTCTTTACAACTCCACTAATTAGCTTTAGCTAATTCATAGTTTCAAATCAATGAAAGTATTTAAATGAATAATGATTTATCTTTACAATATATATTTTCTCCATTATAATACAGTCATAATTATAATACATTTTAGCTCGTGGTTCACATAACGCGTGTTAACTATCATTAGTGCTTTCCCATGATAACAATTAACAGTGGGAATATGGCTATATACACGTGGTTACTTTACTTGATCATTTTACAAATGTAACAATCGCTAATGCCACTTAGCTTCTGTAAGAAAAATATAACAATTAATAGCAATCATATACATATTTTACACAATATTTATGATATAAAAATACATCAAATTTATGAATGAGAAATACACAATATAGAGAAGCCAATTATATTTACCACTATGTGAAGTTATGCATGGTCAAAAATGGTGGACGTGGTGTTTCTACCCCAGGACAATGGGTACGGTCAAAAATGGTGGACATGATGTTTCTACCCCAGGACAATGGGCACTGTGTACAAATGTCTGCGCGTCTGATGAATTTGATTCATTCAAGTGTATATATATGAATGAATCGAGGTCAGCCGGCGGATCAGCGCTACGTCACGGTACAGAACACAAGTGACCAAATATGGGCGTCTCATATCCGGTTAACGACCTTTTACTCACCTCTGGCTTGCTCTACATTTCTCTAACACGTAAACAAGTTTGTTGCATCAGCTAAGCCTAATTGCTTAACGGAAGTTTCCTCATACATTATATAGACAGTAGAAATAGTTAATAAAATGAAAATTAATGTTCCATAACTTGGCACAATTTGCCCAACAGTTCCTGACACATGAGTATGTTGGAAGAGGGTTTTATATTATGAAAAGAAAAATAGGTGTGCCGGTAATGCAGCTACGTACAGAGAAAGAGACTGAGGGAGAGACAGAAAGAGAAAAAGGAAAGACACAAGGAGACAGAAAGAGGATAGAGAAGAAAGGGAGGGGGAGGGGGAGAGAGAGGAGACAAATAGAGAAAAGAGGGACATACACACAGACAGACAGAGAAAGACACACACACACACACACACAGAGAGAATATACAATTGAATGCAAATGTCAAAATAAAATTGAGTTTCTAAATTCAGACCACATTTTGCATTATAGTCCAAAAACTTAAATGAAGAATTTTCCTTGCAAAAAGTGTATGGAAGTTAGGTTGTATGCCTTTGAAATGACTAATGGTTAAAGTTGTGAGATACATCATTAATTGTAAGTCTGGTTTGTGAGGTACGTCATTAATTGTAAGCCTGGCTTGTGAGGTACGTCATTAATTGTAAGTCTGGTTTGTGAGGTACGTCATTAATTGTAAGTCTGGCTTGTGAGGTATGTCATTAATTGTAAGTCTGGTTTGTGAGGTACGTCATTAATTGTAAGTCTGGTTTGTGAGGTACGTCATTAATTGTAAGTCTGGTTTGTGAGGTACGTCATTAATTGTAAGTCTGGCTTGTGAGGTACGTCATTAATTGTAAGTCTGGCTTGTGAGACAGGTCAATAATTGTAAGTCTGTGAGGCAGGTCATTAATTGTGAGTGTATAGATGACATTTAGTTCAGTGAGAGAAATTAAAGTGAAATTTCTTAATATTATTCTGGCATCCTACTTTCATCTAAAGTCAGATAAAATTTATGAAGGTCATGATACCGTTTGAACAATTATAGACATTTTTAAATAACAAATCCCACTTAAACACTGAACAAAATGTCATTTAACTTAACGATTGCTGCTTTAAAAATAAAAAAACCAACACACAACACTCAGATATATCTAACCATGTCTCATTGCAAAAGAAGAAAATATTTATATATTTAGTAAAAGATACTATTTAAAAATGTATGATGCAAACAAGCAATCAACAATGGTTTGTCCCACAGTTCTATGGCCGTGCAGTCACTCAGTCACACATGAATCACGTGATGAAGACTGGCTCGAGATGTAATTTTAGCTCTTTTGGAATGGTAAGGATAGATGAAAGGAAGTAGCAGAAGTAAAGAGCAATAAGGAAAAAAAACCACATGGAATATTCACATACCGCACTGAAAGCATAACACGACCCACACTGGCCTTGATTTTTCACCGGCGTGACATAACCTTTGGAACGCCAGTCCACGTCACTGAGAGCTTCCGTATTCAACGGAGACTGAAATGGAGAACACTGAATTCTTCCGGACCGTGTGAAATTGGAAGCAGGCATCAATGAGGCGCGGAACTCTTCAACTGTCTAAAATAAAACAAATAAAATAAAGAAATAAAAAATAAAACTGTGAATTAATGCTTCCATTACTATCACGGTAATCCAGTTGATAAGTAAACAAATTTAGTGCAACACACGCCTCACAGTAAACTAACTGATTCGCATCAATACACCCCACACTTACCATGACCATAAACTCATTGATTCCCATATAGAATGTTGAGTTAAAGCCACACTCACTATGTTCGTCAACTGATGTCAACTGATTGCTTTCTATATAGAAAATGTTGACCTAAAGCTACACTCACCATGTCCGTGAACTGATTGATTCCCATATAGAACGTCGATAACTGGTTGAAGTAGTCCCAGTTATGGGCTTCAATTTTCTTGACGTTTTCCATGAACACCGAGCGCCTGTACTGCTCTTCCGCAACGTCAGCGTATTGACGATCTAAAAATAGAAGCCAAGATTGACAATAAAATAAACATTTGAAATAGCACTTTTTGTGCGCTTGAAAACCACTTCCTTTTGAGTTTAACATAGAATTTTGCTCTTAGATAATGTATCCATTTTTTAAAAAAATGATTAGGTTTAGAGTCTGAGTTTAACATAGAATTTTGCTCTTAGATAATGTATCCATTTTTTAAAAAAATGATTAGGTTTAGAGTCTGCAGGCAGAGTCGTACCGCTGTAAATAAAAGTATGAAAACAGATAAGTTTTGAAACTCTAAGAGATGAAAGTCAGTTTGTCTTACACTGACACGATTCCAGAACTACAAATTCCTTGCTTTACTTTATTGATGGACTCTGTCCACCGAATTTTTTAAAAACAGTGTTGATAATTGTAGCATTGATTAGCGGTGATGGTATGGTTGTGATGGGTGGTGATGTCTTCATGGATACTACTGGAATGTTGTCGTGCTTAGGCTACCGTTCTTGCAAGACTGATTTCTAATTACAAAGTGAGACTTGACCTCTTTTAGACAGATTTATAATTACAAAGTGAGACTTGACCTCTTTTAGACAGATTTATAATTACAAAGTGAGACTTGACCTCTTTTAGACAGATTTATAATTACAAAGTGAGACTTGACCTCTTTTAGACAGATTTCTAATTACAAAGTGAGACTTGACCTCTTTTAGACAGATTTCTAATTACAAAGTGAGACTTGACCTCTTTTAGACAGATGTGGAAGTATGACCGTGTTCTTGCAAGACTGATTTCTAATTACAAAGTGAGACTTGACCTCTTTTAGACAGATGTGGAAGTATGACCGTGTTCTTGCAAGACTGATTTCTAATTACAAAGTGAGACTTGACCTCTTTTAGACAGATTTGGAAGTATGACCAGAGTGCGTAAGCCTTTCCGGAAGTGAGGTGAAAATACTGAGTGACTACAAGAGTGCACCTACCAGGTATTCCACGTGTTAATGGCATGGTATCAGAGTAATGGTAGAAATGGTAGAGAGACTGCTTTATAGAGTGAGGAAGAGTGCAGGTGCCCAGTGTCTAGTGTGCTAATGACGAGGTATATCGGAATAATGATTATAGTGGTAGAGAGACTGCTGTAATGAGAGAGTACAAGAGTGCAGACACCAGGTGTTTTGTGTGGTATAGGAATAGTGACAATAGTGGTAGAGAGACTGCAAATAGCGCGTCGTGATTTCTAATAAACTAATCACTTCATCTTCTGAGGTGGTGTTTCGAACTTGGGAGACAATGATCGACTTACGCTGTCAGATGAGTTAGACAACGGAAAAACTCATCTGACATCTGACAGCGTCATCAGACTCATCTGTCTGTTTGTCTGTCTGTCTGTCTGTTTGTAGCTTTCTATAATATGACACAGAACACTTACACTAATGAGCTAGTGACGACACTTTCATGTGTCCACTTAGACAACTGATGTACGTGCGTTAACTCCAACCGCGTGACGCAAATTGTGAACACATAATGTACTTTGCAGATTACAGGACTTAATTTAGACAAACAAATTGTATCCTCTTTTTATCCAAGCCCCACACCTAGAAACTGCTCGTTTAGTATAAACATTAAGAGAATACTTTAAACGCAACGTAAAACTGAAAAAACTAGAAACGTCTGTATACTTTAAACGCAACGAAAGACTGGAAAAAACCTAGAAATGTCTGTATACTTTAAACGCAATGCAAGACTGAAAAAAACTAGAAACGTCTGTATACTTTAAACGCCACGTAAGACTGACAAAAACTAGAAATGTCTGTGTACTTTAAACGCAACGTAATACTGAAAAATACTAGAAATGTCTGTATACTTTAAACGCAACGTAAGACTGAAATAAAAACTAGAAATGTCTGTATACGCATGGAACAGAAAAGTGAATAATGTAGCCAAAATGTATAGTTCTGTTTTTATCCGGAAATGATGCAAGCAGAGCGAATATCTCTAAATAAGAAATTATGTTTGAGGCAAATTCTCCTGATAACATGGAGTATGTGGCAAAGTAAATTTGCCTTTCCCTATTTCTAAACTTAATTGTTATATAAATTCTGAAATGTTGATATTTTTTATTGGAAGAAAGAAAACAACTCAGGTAAAGAATATGCTAGACATCCTGATGAAAGCGGTTATAAGTGAATAAGTAGTTTTATTATCCAATGGTTAAGATTTACCAGAACGAGACCAGCCAATGGGCTGAGATCAAACGTTTACCTGCTTTAAAGAATTCTATTGGCTAATCACTTTCAATTTGGTGTGGCAAGAAGTCCCATTATGAAAGGCAGCCAATAACTTAATGGGAATAAACAGCCTTTTCTGCTTTTACCTAAATCTCCTGGTTTACTGATTTATAAACTGCTACCAGCATGGTAGAGCGAGAAGTATCTACCCCAGGGTGTAGATGTAAGGGTGCACCGTACTCTGTTGATGTATAATGGCAAAATATACTGCGTACATTGTGGAATTTCAGGTAATGAAGTTACTGGAAATTGCTTCAATTGTTGTTCTGCATGAGGGACCTGATACAAGAGAGTGCCCAGATTAGTCTCAAGAGAATAACAGCTCATCAGTGTTCTACAACATGCTAGAGAAATGCGTGAAACTGACAATTCGCTTCGGACAATAAACTTGTGACTTTGTTAAAAAGGCACACAATGACTATTGAAAGACTATTGTGGCTTTGACTAGACAAGGTTACGTACAAACTATTGTGGCTTTGAATAGACAAGGTTACGTACCGACTATTGTGGCTTTGACTAGACAAGGTTAGTACAAACTATTGTGGCTTTGACTAGACAAGGTTAAGTACAAACTATTGTGGCTTTGACTAGACAAGGTTACGTACAAACTATTGTGGTTTTGACGAGACAAGGTTACGTACAAACTATTGTGACTATAATCTCATCACTACATTTCTGTTCTGTGATAAGAAATTACCCTGTGAAAAATATTGTTACTTATTTGTTGATGCGTGTGTTAGGAAATAAGACTGTATAACTTCAGTACTATTTGAATGTGGTTCATGGGAAATATTGATTTTAAATAATCTTTTCAGTGTATTTCCTACATGCATATTTGAATGTTCATTTAATAAATTTATTGTTAAATTTATTGATCTTCTTACACACATTAATAACTTTATGTTGGAGAAGAAAGTGGATGGATGGGGGCTTGCAAAATATAGATTCAAATAATGGATTTATCTTCTCCTTTTGGTAAGACGTTTTCCACCTATGGAAATATTGTGTGATGGTAAATGTTTGTCTTTAATTTTGTGGTAGAGACAAAATATTTACAGCGACTGCATATCCGCCAAGTGAGAGATATGAGTGGTGTCTGCTGGAGAATTATCAATAACATAAATTAAGGTTCTCATCACTTGTACTTAGTTATGGACGATTAATTAATAATAATAACGATAACCAGTAACTAGGTGGCGTTGGCGTCACAAACTAGTACTGCTTTAGACTTCCGTGTGTTTCAGAAATGGCCTATGTTTGTTGTACATTTACAATTAAAAGAAAATCTTATATTAAATTTAAGAAAGATGTGTAAAATGTGAAAAGAACAAGTAATTCATATTTTCTTTATTGTGTTAATTCAAACAAAGTCAATATAAACACGTATTATTGTGTTAATTATAAAAAGTCGATATAGACACGAATTATTGTGTTAATTATAAATAGTCAATATAAACACGTATTATTGTGTTAATTCTAAAAAGTCGATATAAACACGTATTATTGTGAATTACATAACAGCAGTTCGTGAATTAAGTATTACGTGGCAAAGGTATTACGAAGGTAATCAAAAGCGAGAAGGACAGAAATTTATATTTTTACAAATTGTAAACACAAATGCGATTAAAACAGAAATTATATTTTTACAAATTGTAAACTCAAAAGAAAGCATGGATTAAATTTGTGGTCGTATTTTACATTAAAGTGTGCTCATAAATAAAAAAAGAAAAATATATTTAAAAATCTTAAATTTCCTATAGAAGGATTTTATTATCGCCCAGTACAGGAAATTTCGAATACCATATATACAAGAAATCTAACTCAGTAATACAAACATCAATATACAAAACGCATACTCGCTCTCTCTCACACACACACACACATACACACACACACACACACACACACACACACACACACACACACACACACACACACACACACACACACACACACACACACACACACACACACACACTGCAAACCTGGTCTGCTTTAGTGCTTTAGTTGCCTTCTCTATTCTCTCATTCTGAATTTATTTACCAAATTTGCTTTTAAATTCACTCCAGGTGACGTCATACGGCTCAAACCGAAGTCTAAGCCTTTCGTTTGTCTCCAAGGGAGGCGAATGCGGTTCCCACAAGAGCGGTGATGGGAAGTGTTTGACATTTCCTGGTTCTGGTTTGGACTGGATTCCAGTCACAATGCAAACGACGACGAGCAACGATGAAAACATTTGTATCGCTCTTCTCCTTCACAACAGATAAAAAAAATAAGTAAGAGCAAAAATAAAATTAAACAATATACATGTGTGTGCGGTTTGTGTTAGTGTGTGTGTTGTGTGTGCGTGCATGTAGTGGTGTGTGTTATTGTAGTATGTGCGATGTGTGTATGTGTGGCGTGTTTGATAGTGTGTGGTAGTGGTGTGTATTTGTGTGTGTTAGTGTATGTGTGTGGTATGTGTTAGTACGGTGTGTGGGTGCGTGCGTGTGTTTGTGTGTGTATAAGATTACATATAAGATTACAGTAAAGTCACTATATTAATTACATGTAGACTTTTTACAATAAAAACTCAAAAATAATGACTACTAGTCTGTTATCAATAACTGTAACGAAATAAATCACACACACCATTCAGCAGTCCGCCAGTAATCATTAACCTTTAAAAGCACACAACCACAACCACAACACTTTTCTCAAATGCGACATCTCAACTTGATCTTGCATAAGGAATAATCATACTTACAACCTTTATCGCTGATCGCTGTAGGGAACTGAACAAGTTTAAGCAATGTTTGTGTCGTGGTCAAATTTCAATTCCGGGTGCCTCGCATTCAGTGAAGGGTGCTGTGTCAATCTGCACCTCGTAACTGTAAATAAGCACACGACAGTCTTAATGTACATTTGGTGACAGTTGTGATTACTAGCGCAGACATTAAACACATAGTTCTGAGCGAATTCGTTGATTACATAAAAAAAAAGAAAAATAATTGTATTCCTTTTGCTTACAACATACATTGTCCTACAAAGAATTTTTTCAAGAAAGTCTTTACATTTGCAGACTGCTTAGCAATTATAGCAGGGTCGTAAGGTAACGCTTACAAAGCATAGTCCATCTCAGGCAGTACAGAATGTTGTACAGGAATAACAATAGTTGTAGAAAGTCTTAGAAATCACACAATGTTTTATAATAATAGTTGTTGGAAGTCTTAGAAATCACACATGATGAATGGTAGACTCTATTGAACTGTTTTGGATTATTAATTTAATTATTTTATTGTCATGTTAACAACTGGGTAGGTGTTGGACAGTATTGTCTTGTTAACAACTGGGTAGATGTTGGACAGTATTTGAACATTCTTTTAGTAGTTAGTATAAGTGTCTTTTTCGACTGTATTTGTATGTTTTTGTTTTTTGTTTAGCTTTTATTGTTGATTTAGTAAATCTATTTTTGATTTTATCAGTTTTTTTATACATACTATTTAAATTATGTCCGGAGTAATAGTGGTTGGATAATAGATTTTATGTCTTTTTTTATACATACTATTTAAATAATGTCCGGAGTAATAGTGGGTGGATATAGAATTTAAAGACGGGTCGAATTACTCTTTCAGTAAGAAGCTCCACCTTCAGGAAAGAAATTGTGCCAGTAGAACGTCACGTGGGCGTCTTCACGCCATTGTTCTAATGCAATACCGCTCTCTATACAGTCTTACAGACTCTTGTACCAATGCAATACCGCTCTCTATACAGTCTTACAGACTCTTGTAACACTACAATACCACTCTCTATACAGTCTTACAGACTCTTGTACCAATACAATACCGCTCTCTTTACAATCTCGTACACTATTGTAGTAATACAGTACCGCTCTCTTTACAATCTCGTACACTATTGTAGCAATACAGTACCGCTCTCTTTACAATCTAATACACTAGTGTAGCAATACAGTACCGCTCTCTTGAGAGAGTGTCTACAAATACAATGTTTTCTCTAGAAAGTGATTACAAGCTATTTTACAAATAAATCATTTCGCTAAGAATCTTTACAGATTGTTTTAAAAATACTATCCGATCTGTTGACATTCGTTACAGAAATTTAAATGATCCTTTACAATGAAGTTACAAACATGATTTATTTTGAAATGCAATTATCTCTAGGATAGAGTTTATCAAAACAAACTGATGTACAAATTGAATATGATCGTTAAAATGTCGTAATAAGCTCATTTGTATAAGATGATTCTAGAGACAAAAAAAATATGTTTCACAAATTATGATTTTGATAAGGTCGTTATAGCAGTTTTACGTACAAATTTTGAGCAGAATTTTTTAAAACTGTTTTATAACTATAAAATCATCTCCATAAGAATATTACAATAACTATTTTATAAATTATGTACTCAAAATGAAAGTCGTTAGACAATTTGCAAATATAACGCTGCTTCAGACAGTTTTACAAATATAACGTCTTAAACGCTGCTTCAGACTGTTTTACAAATATAACGTCTTAAACGCTGCTTCAGACTGTTTTACAAATATAACGTCTGTAAACGCTGCTTCAGACTGTTTTACAAATATAACGTCTTAAACGCTGCTTCAGACTGTTTTACAAATATAACGTCTGTAAACGCTGCTTCAGACTGTTTTACAAATATAACGTAAGCTGTAAACGCTGTTTCAGACTGTTTTACAAATATAACGTCTGTAAACGCTGCTTCTGACTGTTTTACAAATATAACGTAAGCTGTAAACGCTGCTTCAGACTGTTTTACAAATATAACGTAAGCTGTAAACGCTGCTTCAGACTGTTTTACAAATATAACGTAAGCTGTAAACGCTGCTTCAGACTGTTTTACAAATATAACGTAAGCTGTAAACACTGCTTCAGACTGTTAGACAATTTATAAATATAACGTAAGCTGTAAACGCTGCTTCAAACTGTTTTATAAAAGCAGTATAATCTCCAGAAATTCGTTACTGTCACAGGAAATGAGGGACAGAAATTATATTTTATTTCATTTTAAAAATAAACCGCTAACAAAACTAGTTGAAGTAACCCGAGTTTCGTTATTTTTCGTATGTAGCATGTAACTTCCAATAACGGTCACCTAAGATCTCTTTAGTAGACAGACGTTCGTGACGCAGTGTGTGTTAATATATCATATTGAATATATGTATTAGTTAATGAAGAATATGTATATTAAATAAATTGGGACAACTGCGCAATACCGTCACATGTTGTTGACGAGTGAAATGGCCAGTGCGCATTAGGATTGACCACAGAAAAGCGTGCATCACGATTACCACTATATATCCAAGGCAAAAATCATGTCACAGGACATAGCTTCTGGAAGTTTTGGAAACCTTCAGTGAGAGCTATATAAGAGGCAAAATGAAGACTTTATTCTCAATGTTGAAAACGTCGATTCGTCTGAAGCCAGTCTAACTTCACGTATGAATTATCTCATGTACAGAGATTTCATAAAGGAAAGCTGCAATAATCTCTTTCCATCCGTTTTCCATCCGTCTGATGCCATATATTGAGTAACGAGGCAAAATTACTCAGTATAATTGTTGGCAAAGTGGAAAGTTCGCTGTCAAAGAAAACCCGATGCATGCGACGCTGGTTGTATGCAGTTAACGACACGAGGGACCAACTTGTTCTTCCCCCTGTCTGAGTTCGTTTTGGCAGTCTATCCCGCAAATTGAGAGGCTAGCGCCGGAGATACATACCCGGATTTCTACACTCAATGTAATGCGACGACACATCCCACTGGACGACTCTACCCGATAATGCTAAACGTCGTTGGGGGGTCCGTTTCCACGACAACCAACAAACAGCGACAATTATCGAGACTGACAACAGTCAGTTAAATTTCAGATTTCTCCCCAGTGATAATCTGAAAGTGGTGCCTAGATTCTGCAGAATCTTCACCTGTAATGCGACGCCTCCATTGCGTCGATCTTCACTTTGAAGTGCCGCTTATAAGTGACGTGTGAGCTTACGTCATCTCCTTGGAACTCTGACATTAATAGTGAGTAATAATTAGCACGGCTAACGCGCACATACTTAACCCTAGGACTCAAGAAAATGAACACTATTATATCGTTTGCAAAATAAGAACTTTAATGTTAAAAAGTAATGCTTATTTTACATGTCAACTATTGTTAAAGCGGCCCCATTTGCCGCATAAGAATTGTGTAATTAATCTTTATTTTATATTCTGAATTTCATCATTTTCATCTCCCCTTATTTCCCACAGAGTGTATGACATTGGAAAGTTGAATGAATGATTAATCACTGTGCGAAAGAGTAGTGCCCCTTTTAAATCGGGAAATAAATAACCTGATTTAAACATCTTTCAACTCTCTTGTTATTCATAGTTTTTGAGAGGGACGAAAGAATTTGTACTATTGTTTTGCACCGTTCGTCTGTTCGTCCATTTATTCACATTTATGATACACACTCACAACACACACCGCCAATAAAACGTTCCTTGGCATGACATTAATAAAGTGGGCCCCACCCAAACATCAATGGAGTATGTCATGTGTGTCTATGTAACAACTTGACGCGACGTAGTACTGGCATACGTCACCGGGCTTTTCTTGGAGGTGCACCGGAGCAGGCCAAAATTAGACTTCACCCCTTGCATCTCTAACTTCAGCTCGAGGTCGGCTTGTAACGAGCCGCCCGTTTTGTGACATCTGGTGACCACTGACCGTGATCTGACAAGGTAAATTGTGTTGTTGTAAGAAAGTGTCATCTCTTTCCTGCTTTTCTATCTCATCACCATTATGCATTGTTTATTGCATGTTAGGGCTTGCTATTGAGACTTAGGTGAACTGGATTTTGATAAGACTTATTATTGTGTTGAAATAAGTTTTATAATCTTTACGCTATTATCGTTAACGCGTACCGACTCGTGTTTAGACGTACTTAGATCGATATTTTGTACGCTACATTAGCAACTGTTGTTTTGCTAACTTTGCAAATTTGCGATTAGGATCTCTTTTACTCGTGTTTGTAATAATCCTAATCACGTGGTAGCTGGTGTTCATACGCACACCATTGCACCACTTGTGACCTACAGAGGTCAAAATCCCGCGAATATTCTAAGTCACTTTATCCATACTCGTGATAACTAGCAATTTTAAAAATGGCCGAGCTAGTAAACATAAAGAAAGAACTCATGGCTATGGGCAGAGAATTCGGGTATGAGAAAGCCGAGTTAAAGAAATACGTGGATGAGGAGATAGCTAAATGGTATGTTGCGAAAGAAAATGAGGCGAAAGAGGCGAGAGAGTTAGAGGATAAGAAAAATGAGCTAGAAGAAAAGAGACAGGTAGCTAAGGATTTAGAGATGCAAACTTTGAGAGAGTTAGAGGAAAAAAGATCGAAAGAGGCGAGAGAGTTAGAGGAAAAAAGATCGAAAGAAGCTATAGAGCTAGAAGATAAGAGACAGATAGCTAAACATCTAGAGATGCAAACTCTGAGAGAGCTAGAAGAAAAAAGATCGAAAGAGGCTATAGAGCTAGAAGATAAGAGACAGTTAGCTAAACAGCTAGAGATGCAAAACCTGAGAGAGCTAGAGGAAAAAAGAGCGAAAGAGGCGAGAGATTTTAAAGAGAAAGAAATCCAAGATATGAGAGAAATAGAGTTATTAAAGATTCAGTCAGCTAGGGATTTAGAAGATAAAAGGCAGGAAGTAGAAGAGAAAAAGCTTAAGTTAAAAGCTAGAGCACATCAGGAACAGCTTGAATTAGCTAAGCAAGAGGTAACAGCTAGAGAGAAGTTGTTAGATGGGACTGCTAAGCAACAGGCCGAATTAAATAAACCCCGTACACGGCTAGCTTTCTTTAACCCTGAAGTCGAGACGATTGACGAGTTTTTGACACGCTTTGACAGTTTCATTGCCAACTTTAATTACACTGACATTGAAAAGAAACAACAACTAGGTCAAATACTTCAAGGTGAAAGCTCGCGCGCATTTACTGATCTAACGCGCGATCCCGCTATTACTTATGCAGATCTCAAAACGGGTTTGATGCGTACTTTTCAATGTACAGCAGAAGGCTTTCGAAAAATGTTTAGGAGAGCCATACCTAAAGCAAATGACACCATGCAAGCCTTCGGTACCCGGTTACGCCATTATCTTGATAGATGGATTGATTTGACAGACATCCGGAAGACATATGAGGGCCTATTTGATTTGATATTAAGAGATCAATTTCTCCATATTGCTCCGCCTGCAATGACGACATATTTGCAGCGAAATCCCCCGACTAACTTCTGTGATATGTTGAAGTTAGCAGACACGTATAATGATTACCCTGATCCGGTAATTACGAGGAGTGCGCCACGCCCTCCTCTTACAAATCGGCAGAAGTATACACCGAAATCGAACCGACCAATGACGAAATCGGAAAAACCCGAACCGGTACAGCGGACATATACTAAGTCACAAGACGTACGACGTCACACCCGTGACTCCCCGCCTATGACATGTTACACTTGCAAAGGGAAGGGGCATAGTTCTCAGAACTGTCCCAGTCCACGTGATGTAAAGGTATGCACTGAAACAGGTGCAACTCTAAAGACCCAACAGGCTACAGTAAACGGACAAAAAGTCAAAATACTGGTCGATACAGGCGCGTCCATAAGCTGCATAAATGCTAAACTTGTACGCCCTGAACAGTATCTAAGAGGTAGTGTCCGCATTCGATGTGTTATGGGACACCTTAGTACATGTCCAAGAGCCACTGTACATGTTACGTCATCCGTATTTTCCGGTACAGTCACCGCCGCAGTGATAAGAGACATACAGTTCGGATTCATACTATCGCCCGAACAGTGTGACGCAAACACTGATGACATCTATCCTGTTCTCCCCGTAACCACTAGAGCACAACGGGAACGTAGTAAACAAGGACCCCCGGCTCTAAAGATAGTCGAGAACACATTTCCGCAGTTGACCCCAAGTCAACTCAGTCACCTGCAGCAGGAGGACAAAAGTTTGTCCTCAATGCTAAAGCTGGCACGGAAAAACACTACTACGTCCAGCAAGTACGCGACAATTACGTATTTCCTGAAGGACGGGCTAGCGTTTCGGCGCACCGACTTTAAGGAAAATGATACTAGAAGCACCACGTGTTTATTTACCCCTAAACCACTCAGACCGCTGATTCTAAGCTTTGCACACGACTCAATCATGTCCGGACATCAGGGCGCACGTCGCACTGAACAACGGATTCGCGAGGACTTTTTTTGGCCAGGCCTGAGTAGGGATGTTCGCTCGTACGTTCGTACATGTACGCAGTGTCAACAACATATTGACCGAGGGCGTGTCAGTCGAGTTCCCCTCGAGATAGTACCAACAGTAGAGGAACCATTCCTAAAAGTCGCAGTAGACATTATTGGCCCAATCATTCCCGCGGCCGAAGGAGGATATCGCTATATCCTAACAATCGTGGATTTTGCAACACGATATCCAGAAGCAGTCGCATTAAAGGGCATCACAGCGATCGAAGTCGCAGACGCCTTAATAGACGTATTTTCTCGCACGGGCGTTCCCCGAGAGATATTGAGTGACCAGGGCACTCAATTCACCTCAGCAATGATGGCTGAAACAATGCGTCTACTGGCGTGTACACAGTTGTTCTCATCACCATATCACGCTCAGTCTAATGGTGCCGTTGAACGTTTCAACGGTACAATAAAGAAAATGTTAATTAAAATGGCCTCGGAACAACCCGACCAGTGGCCGCGTTTTCTAGCACCATTACTCTTCGCGTATCGCGAACTCCCACAAGAGAGTACGGGCTATTCACCGTTCCAACTACTATACGGCAGGCAACCTCGTGGTCCCCTTAAGCTAATAAAAGAAACATGGGTCAAGGGAGACACTGTGACCGATGGTAAAGATGTTCACACGTACGTAGCCGAACTACGTCAACGTCTGACCGAGACATGTCACTTAGCACAGGAAAACATTCGCGAAAAACAACCCCGATACAAGCGAAATTTTGACCGTACTGCTGTGGAACGTGACCTCGAACCAGGTCAGCTCGTGTTACTCTTGCGGCCCACGCATAACAACCGCATGCAAATGCACTGGCGTGGACCCTACCGCGTTATTAAGCGTGTGAAGCAGAACGACTACAGCATACAGATAGGAAATAAGCAGAAAACCTATCACATAAATATGCTCAAGCGTTACTATGAACGTAGCGACGAACAGATACAAAACGTGAATGTCGCACTGATACAATTGGAAGACTCCAATTTCAGAACAGACATGATGTCCGCCGAAACCCAGCCTAACTCCGCAGTTACAGTCGATCAAGTCGAGATTGACTCGAACTTAACTGTCGAACAGCGCGACGCAATGTCAAAACTCTTACACAGACACGCGCGCATATTCACCGACCAACCGGGCCACTCAGATTTGGTTGAACACCGCATCAAACTTTTAAGTGACAAACCGATACGCTTAAAACAGTACCCACAGAAATATGAGAGCACAAAGTACATAGCAGAACAGGTGCGTGAAATGCAAGAACAGGGCGTGATTGAACAGTCAATCTCCCCATACTCATCACCGGTCGTCTTAGTTAAAAAGAAAGACGGTACGCTTCGTTTTTGTGTGGACTACAGACAGTTAAATGAGATAACTGAATTCGATGCGGAACCTATCCCAAATCAGGACGAATTATTCGCAAAACTAACCAAGGCACATTACTTTTCAAAGTTTGACATGTGCAAAGGGTACTGGCAACTGTCAGTTGCTATTGACGACAGACCAAAAACAGCATTCCCAACTCCGCTAGGCTTGTTTCAGTTTTGCCGACTACCGTTCGGACTAGCGAACGCACCCGCAACATTCGCGCGCTTCATGCGAAAATTACCGTTAGAGAGCGTTGACGCATTGAATTTCTTTGATGACATACTGGTAGCAACAGGAACATGGGACCAACATTTATCCTCAGTGGGTGGTCTACTTGATATTCTCGAGCGCCATAAATTGACCGTGAAACCCACCAAAGTACGCGCGGGCTTTCGAGAGATTGAGTTTCTTGGCCATATCATAAGTGACGGACAAATAGGCCCAAATCTAGACTTAACTGCAGCCATTCGTGACATGACCTTACCGACTACAAAGAAACAGGTCAGGGCAGTTTTGGGGCTAGTGGGGTACTACCGAAAATTTGTCCCAAACTTCAGTATGCTTCTTAAACCACTGACGGACTTAACTGGGAACAAACAACCCACGAAAATACGATGGACGGCAGAGTGTAGCACCGCCCTCGAAAAAGTGAAGGACATCTTGACCAGTAAACCCGTCCTACAGTTACCAGACTTTGACAAAAGATTTATTGTCAGGACCGACGCGTCAGACGAAGGCCTCGGTGCCATACTTCTCCAAGAGACAGATGACGAATACCTACCGGTAGCATACGCGTCTAAGAAACTGTTAGATCGTGAGACACGGTATTCTACGATTGAAAAAGAGTGCTTAGCAATCGTATGGGCACTCAAGAAATTTAGTGCTTATCTGTACTCTAAACCATTCATCCTGCAGTGCGATCATAAGCCGCTGACATATCTGCGCACTAGCATGTACGATAACGCTAGGCTAACTAGATGGACACTCCTGCTACAGGAGTATAGCTTCGTTGTCGAACACATCGCGGGCCGAGAAAATTCGGGTGCCGATGCATTATCCCGGCATGCCATAACCGCGATATAAACAAGAGAGAGGATAGTCTCTCCACAGATGCGCATATAATTCCTGTGGAGACTATCGTGCGAAATAAAAATTTTTTTTGTTCCTATTTGATTTCCACTCTGTGAGCTCCAATCAATTTTAAGAAGGGGGTTGTCACAGGAAATGAGGGACAGAAATTATATTTTATTTCATTTTAAAAATAAACCGCTAACAAAACTAGTTGAAGTAACCAGAGTTTCGTTATTTTTCGTATGTAGCATGTAACTTCCAATAACGGTCACCTAAGATCTCTTTAGTAGACAGACGTTCGTGACGCAGTGTGTGTTAATATATCATATTGAATATATGTATTAGTTAATGAAGAATATGTATATTAAATAAATTGGGACAACTGCGCAATACCGTCACATGTTGTTGACGAGTGAAATGGCCAGTGCGCATTAGGATTGACCACAGAAAAGCGTGCATCACGATTACCACTATATATCCAAGGCAAAAATCATGTCACAGGACATAGCTTCTGGAAGTTTTGGAAACCTTCAGTGAGAGCTATATAAGAGGCAAAATGAAGACTTTATTCTCAATGTTGAAAACGTCGATTCGTCTGAAGCCAGTCTAACTTCACGTATGAATTATCTCATGTACAGAGATTTCATAAAGGAAAGCTGCAATAATCTCTTTCCATCCGTTTTCCATCCGTCTGATGCCATATATTGAGTAACGAGGCAAAATTACTCAGTATAATTGTTGGCAAAGTGGAAAGTTCGCTGTCAAAGAAAACCCGATGCATGCGACGCTGGTTGTATGCAGTTAACGACACGAGGGACCAACTTGTTCTTCCCCCTGTCTGAGTTCGTTTTGGCAGTCTATCCCGCAAATTGAGAGGCTAGCGCCGGAGATACATACCCGGATTTCTACACTCAATGTAATGCGACGACACATCCCACTGGACGACTCTACCCGATAATGCTAAACGTCGTTGGGGGGTCCGTTTCCACGACAACCAACAAACAGCGACAATTATCGAGACTGACAACAGTCAGTTAAATTTCAGATTTCTCCCCAGTGATAATCTGAAAGTGGTGCCTAGATTCTGCAGAATCTTCACCTGTAATGCGACGCCTCCATTGCGTCGATCTTCACTTTGAAGTGCCGCTTATAAGTGACGTGTGAGCTTACGTCATCTCCTTGGAACTCTGACATTAATAGTGAGTAATAATTAGCACGGCTAACGCGCACATACTTAACCCTAGGACTCAAGAAAATGAACACTATTATATCGTTTGCAAAATAAGAACTTTAATGTTAAAAAGTAATGCTTATTTTACATGTCAACTATTGTTAAAGCGGCCCCATTTGCCGCATAAGAATTGTGTAATTAATCTTTATTTTATATTCTGAATTTCATCATTTTCATCTCCCCTTATTTCCCACAGAGTGTATGACATTGGAAAGTTGAATGAATGATTAATCACTGTGCGAAAGAGTAGTGCCCCTTTTAAATCGGGAAATAAATAACCTGATTTAAACATCTTTCAACTCTCTTGTTATTCATAGTTTTTGAGAGGGACGAAAGAATTTGTACTATTGTTTTGCACCGTTCGTCTGTTCGTCCATTTATTCACATTTATGATACACACTCACAACACACACCGCCAATAAAACGTTCCTTGGCATGACATTAATAAAGTGGGCCCCACCCAAACATCAATGGAGTATGTCATGTGTGTCTATGTAACAACTTGACGCGACGTAGTACTGGCATACGTCACCGGGCTTTTCTTGGAGGTGCACCGGAGCAGGCCAAAATTAGACTTCACCCCTTGCATCTCTAACTTCAGCTCGAGGTCGGCTTGTAACGAGCCGCCCGTTTTGTGACAGTTACAAAGACCTAATTTACAGTTACAATACAATCTCTTTATTTCTAAAAAAAATCTTTAGATCTTGACTGCTTTTCAGAAAGAGCCTTTGTGACGTCAGGTCACATATTATTTTACACACAGCTGTCGTTCTCTAGAAAAGTCCGTGGAATTATGACTGTTTTAAAATACAGTAACAACTCGTGAAAGTTTATTACGGATAGTGTTACAGCCTGAATATGATAGCTAGAAAGGTCGTGTGAATAGTGGCTGTAACGGATAGTGTTAAAGCCTGAATATGATAGCTAGAAAGGTCGTGGGAATAGTGGCTGTAACGGATAGTGTTACAGCCTGAATATGATAGCTAGAAAGGTCGTGGGAATAGTGGCTGTAACGGATAGTGTTAAAGCTTGAATATGATAGCTAGAAAGGTCGTGGGAATAGTGGCTGTAACGGATAGTGTTACAGCCTGAATATGATAGCTAGAAAGGTCGTGTGAATAGTGGCTGTAACGGATAGTGTTACAGCCTGAATATGATAGCTAGAAAGGTCGTGTGAATAGTGGCTGTAACGGATAGTGTTACAGATAGTGTTACAGCCTGAATATGATAGCTAGAAAGGTCGTGCGAATAGTGGCTGTAACGGATAGTGTTACAGCCTGAATATGATAGCTAGAAAGGTCGTGGGAATAGTGGCTGTAACGGATAGTGTTACAGCCTGAATATGATAGCTAGAAAGGTCGTGGGAATAGTGGCTGTAACGGATAGTGTTACAGCCTGAATATGATAGCTAGAAAGGTCGTGGGAATAGTGGCTGTAACGGATAGTGTTACAGCCTGAATATGATAGCTAGAAAGGTCGTGGGAATAGTGGCTGTAACGGATAGTGTTACCGCCTGAATATGATAGCTAGAAAGGTCGTGTGAATAGTGGCTGTAACGGATAGTGTTACAGCCTGAATATGATAGCTAGAAAGGTCGTGTGAATAGTGGCTGTAACGGATAGTGTTACAGCCTGAATATGATAGCTAGAAAGGTCGTGTGAATAGTGGCTGTAACGGATAGTGTTACAGCCTGAATATGATAGCTAGAAAGGTCGTGGGAATAGTGGCTGTAACGGATAGTGTTACAGCCTGAATATGATAGCTAGAAAGGTCGTGCGAATAGTGACTGTAACAGATAGTGTTACAGCCTGAATATGATAGCTAGAAAGGTCGTGGGAATAATGGCTGTTTTAAAATACAGTAAGAACTCGTGAAAGTTTTATATTTTAAAAAAAAGAATAAAGAGAGTGTTACAACCTGAATGTGATATCTTGAAAAATCGTTCAAACAGACACCTTTGTAAATAGAATATTATTTCTAGAAAAATCTATTTAATTTCCAAACATCTAATCATCTCTACCTGATCTTTGTAAACATAATATTATTTCTAATATAATCTATTCACTTTTCAAACATCTAATCAAGTCCTACCTGACTTTTTCGCACGAGTAACTGGTGCGCATGACTATTATGTTTTGATGGCGTATATATCTTCCGTGTAAAAACCCAGGGAAAAAAACACTCCGTCCAAAATACATGTTTATCAGTACCTTGTGACAAGGAAGGTAGTGTCATTGTCAATTCATCCATTTTGGCGACTGCAGTCCAATTTTTGTTTCTGCTATAAATGTATTTAAATTAAGGAGAAATTAATAAAACACAACTTATAACACGCTGTGAGCTGTTTTTTGTGTGCGTGCGCGCGTGTTTAAGGAATCTCTGTATGTGTGCACAAAGTTCTGACAATGTAACGTAATGAGAAATTTATTTTACTTGCTCATGTAATAATATCAAACTATGTGTGTGTGTGTGTGTGTGTGTGTGTGTGTGTGTGTGTGTGTGTCTGTGCGTGTCCTTGTGTGCTGTGAGTATACTGTTTCTCCCTTAGACACAGGCACACGCACGCACACACACGCACACACATAATGACCACCTCGCTATTTACGATCTTATCTATTAGGGAAAAAGTAAGGGGGAGATAAGCAGTGTGCACTCATTATGCACAAACAAACATTAAAACGTGCGTGCACAATCTTTTCTCATTATGCTGTAGCAACTGCACACACACACACACACACACACACACACACACACACAAACACACACACACACACACACACACACACACACACACACACACACACACACACAATTTACAAGTACTCACGCTGAAAACGTTTATTGCTTACTGTATAATCTTCTTCCGGCTAAGTCCTCAAAGGATAGATTCGCATACTTGAATCTGGTGTGGCAAGGTGTGGCAAGTTGTTAACTTTGTACATAATCATGCAGAGCCAGTAAATCACATTATGTGAATAGATACTTGTACATAATCATGCAGAGCCAGTAAATCACATTCTGTGAATAGATACTTGTGCATAATCATGCAGAGCCAGTAAATCACATTCTGTGAATAGATACCAAGCCAATCATGACTTCAGTGATAGAATTTACTTCGTTTGCAATAAGATTAACTAAATTTAGCATGACTTCAGTAATTCAATTTAATAAGTTTGCAATAAGATAAGATTAACTAAATTTAGCATGACTTCAGTAATTCAATAATAAGTTTGCAATGAGATTAACTAAATTTAGCATGACTTCAGTAATTCAATAATAAGTTTGCAATGAGATCTACTGAACTCGCAGTGTAACATTCTCATTGACTGAGCTTAATACATTTCATTTCTGTCAATTAAATGAACGGTTTTACTCATGCTCTAGTCAGGCATTAATGCATTTCATTTCTGTCAATTAAATGAACAGTTTTACTCATGCTCTAGTCAGGCCTTAATGCACATCAACACCATTTACAGTTTGATGACAGTTATCGTCATCGGATAAATTCTCTACGTTTGCAAGCTAGTACAGCTAAGCAGACAAACCACATTTTATTTTAGATTTTAAACGTTGCATATAGTTATTAGCTAAACCTACATTCAATTTTTATTACATAATTATTAGCTAAACATACATTCAATTTTTATTACATAATCATCAGCTAACCACATATCCTCATTTTCTTATAGATTTTAAGTTTTGCATATAATTATTAGCTAAGCATACATTCACTCATTATGAGTGTAACACAGATCAATTTACAGAGTGATGTCATTAAGCTTTATTAAAAAATAGAAGGTAATATCTTTTCACAGAAAATTATATCACTGAAGTCATCTCAAACGTAGTAAATTCTATCACTGACATCACGATTGATGAGTGTCATCTCATTGTAAAGGTGGTAAATTCTGTTTCTGGCGTCATGCTAGTGAATGTCATTTCATTGTAAACATAGTAAATTCTATCACTGATATCACGACTGATAAATGTCATCTCATTGTAAACATAGTAAATTCTATCACTGATATCACGACTGATAAATGTCATCTCAGTGTAAACATAGTAAATTCTATTACCCACAATAAATTTCATTTAGTTGATAAAAATGTAATCGTAGTAAATATAACCAGTAAAACTATCACACTGTAAACTAGTGTATTCAGTCACCGTCAGTGTCATGGTACACGTGACCTATATTTGTAAATTCTGTCACTATAGCTTAAATCTCCACTATATTCACTAATCAAACTTGAGCAGTGATAATATTAAATTAAAGGACACACACTGCCTGCCAATGAAAACCGCCTGTAAATCTAAATTGCTTGTGAATATAAACTCTAAACTCTCAGTAAATCTAGTATCTAAATTGCCTGTCGATCTAATCTCTAAACTGCATGCTGATCTAATCTCTAAACTGCATGCTGATCTAATCTCTAAATTGCCTGTCGATCTAATCTCTAAACTGCATGCTGATCTAATCTCTAAACTACATGCTGATCTAATCTCTAAACTGCATGTCGATCTAATCTCTAAACTGCATGTCGATCTAATCTCGACACTGCCTGCAAATGTAATTCTAAACTACATGTATACCTAAACTGTCTGAATATCTAAACTCTCAACTGCCTGCGTATCTAAACGATAAACTGCTTGTTGATATAATCTCTATACTGCTTGTTATCTAATCTCTATACCGCCTACATATATAAATTCTAAATTGCCTGAATACCTAAACTTTTAACCGCCTGCACATTTAAACTCTAAACTGCCTGAATGTCTAAACTCTAAACTGCCTGCAAATCCGAACTCTTGACATTCTCCATTGCACTAGCTTGTCACGTGTCCTTGTTGTACTAATTTAATCAACACTATCTTGTCACGTGTCCTTGTTGAACTGTGAATTTAATCAACACTAGCTTGTCACGTGTCCTTGTTGTACTGTGAATTTAATCAACACTAGCTTGTCACGTGTCCTTGTTGTACTGTGAATTTAATCAACACTAGCTTGTCACGTGTCCTTGTTGTACTGTGAATTTAATCAACACTAGCTTGTCACGTGTCCTTGTTGAACTATGAACTTAATCAGTACATACACTAGCTTGTCACGTGTCCTTGTTGAACTATGAACTTAATCAGTACATACACTAGCTTGTCACGTGTCCTTGTTGAACTGTGAACTTAATCAGTATACGCACTTTAGGCCCATCCTGTAAATTGTCAAACTGATGTTTTAGTGAACTGAACACATGAAAAGGGACGCAGTTTCTGTTCAGAGCCAATCGCTCAATCAGTCAGATATTTATCTAACGTTGTGTAAATCACTTAAGAAATCAAACAAAAATTATTGTTACTTACCACCAACATACCTATACACATGTTCTCTCTCTCACACACATACACACGCACTCACACTCAAGCTTCCGTAAGTCCATGCACACACACTCTCTCACGCACACACACACTTTCTCTCTCTCTCTCTTTCTCTCTCTCTCTCTCTCTCTCTCTCTCTCTCTCTCTCGCACGCACACACACACATACACACTCTCACTCTTTCTCAAAGTTACACCTGACAAGATGCAGTGACTTCAGACCCACCACCCCACTTCAGATGACTGAGCGAAGACAAGACAGAAGCAGACCGACATACGGGACAGACTTGATACATATTATTATTAAAAATACACGCATATCTCTTTTATTTAAAAAAAAATTCAAAACTGACGCTCATCCATGTCGCGAGATGGTTTCAAAAATAAAACAAAGGTGAACTACATTTACATGCTCACGAGAACAAATTGACAGCGGATATAAAATGAGAGAAGCAGGAATACATTCACATTAGTAAACTACTTCCGGGTCAGGACCCAATTACTTGTACTGAGGTGTTACTGTGCTGTTACGAGTATTAGGAATATGATTTGAAAACAACATTATTAGTATCACTATGCCCTGGGACAACGATTTACTTATGTTTGGGGATGTCCTAAGACAAATACTACAAGGACCGCTTTACTTATGTTTGGGGATGTCCTAAGACAGGTAATACTACAAGGACCGCTTTACTTATGTTTGGGGATGTCCTAAGACAGGTAATACTACAAGGACCGCTTTACTTATGTTTGGGGATGTCCTAAGACAGGTAATACTACAAGGACCGCTTTACTTATGTTTGGGATGTCCTGAGACAGGTAATACTACAAGGACCGCTTTACTTATGTTTGGGGATGTCCTAAGACAGGTAATGCTACAAGGACCGCTTTACTTATGTTTGGGGATGTCCTAAGACAGGTAATACTACAAGGACCGCTTTACTTATGTTTGGGGATGTCCTAAGACAGGTAATACTACAAGGACCGCTTTACTTGTGTTTGGGGATGTCACAGGAAATGAGGGACCGAAATTATATTTTATTTCATTTTAAAAAACCGCTAACAAAACTAATTGAAGTAACCCGAGTTTTGTTATTTTTCGTATGTAGCATGAAACTTCCAGTAACGGTCACCTAAGATCTCTTTAGTAGACAGACGTTCGTGACGCAGTGTGTGTTATTCATATTGAATATATATATTAGTTTATGAAGAATATGTATATTAAATAAATTGGGACAACTGCGCACTACAGTCACATGTTGTTGACGAGTGAAATGGCCAGTGCGCATTAGGATTGACCACAGAAAAGCGTGCATCACGATTACCACTATATATCCAAGGCAAAAATCATGTCACAGGACATAGCTTCTGGAAGTTTTGGAAACCTTCAGTGAGAGCTATATAAGAGGCAAAATGAAGACTTTATTCTCAATGTTGAAAACGTCGATTCGTCTGAAGCCAGTCTAACTTCACGTATGAATTATCTCATGTACAGAGATTTCATAAAGGAAAGCTGCAATAATCTCTTTCCATCCGTTTTCCATCCGTCTGATGCCATATATTGAGTAACGAGGCAAAATTACTCAGTATAATTGTTGGCAAAGTGGAAAGTTCGCTGTCAAAGAAAACCCGATGCATGCGACGCTGGTTGTATGCAGTTAACGACACGAGGGACCAACTTGTTCTTCCCCCTGTCTGAGTTCGTTTTGGCAGTCTATCCCGCAAATTGAGAGGCTAGCACCGAGATTTTCTTACAGATATATCCGGATTTCTACACTCAATGTAATGCGACGACACATCCCACTGGACGACTCTACCCGATAATGCTAAACGTCGTTGGGATGTCCGTTTCCACGACAACCGGTACAACGATAATTATCGAGGCTGACAACAGTCAGCTAAATTTCAGATTTCTCCCCAGTGATAATCTGAAAGTGGTGCCTAGATTCTGCAGAATCTTCACCTGTAATGCGACGCCTCCATTGCGTCGATCTTCACTTTGAAGTGCCGCTTATAAGTGACGTGTGAGCTTACGTCATCTCCTTGGAACTCTGACATTAATAGTGAGTAATAATTAGCACGGCTAACGCGCACATACTTAACCCTAGGACTCAAGAAAATGAACACTATTATATCGTTTGCAAAATAAGAACTCTAATGTTAAAAGTAATGCTTATTTTACATGTGAACTATTGTTAAAGCGGCCCCATTTGCCGCATAAGAATTGTGTAATTAATCTTTATTTTATATTCTGAATTTCATCATTTTCATCTCCCCTTATTTCCCACAGAGTGTATGACATTGGAAAGTTGAATGAATGATTAATCACTGTGCGAAAGAGTAGTGCCCCTTTTAAATCGGGAAATAAATAACCTGATTTAAACATCTTTCAACTCTCTTGTTATTCATAGTTTTTGAGAGGGACGAAAGAATTTGTACTATTGTTTTGCACCGTTCGTCTGTTCGTCCATTTATTCACATTTATGATACACACTCACAACACACACCGCCAATAAAACGTTCCTTGGCATGACATTAATAAAGTGGGCCCCACCCAAACATCAATGGAGTATGTCATGTGTGTCTATGTAACAACTTGACGCGACGTAGTACTGGCATACGTCACCGGGCTTTTCTTGGAGGTGCACCGGAGCAGGCCAAAATTAGACTTCACCCCTTGCATCTCTAACTTCAGCTCGAGGTCGGCTTGTAACGAGCCGCCCGTTTTGTGACAGTTACAAAGACCTAATTTACAGTTACAATACAATCTCTTTATTTCTAAAAAAAATCTTTAGATCTTGACTGCTTTTCAGAAAGAGCCTTTGTGACGTCAGGTCACATATTATTTTACACACAGCTGTCGTTCTCTAGAAAAGTCCGTGGAATTATGACTGTTTTAAAATACAGTAACAACTCGTGAAAGTTTATTACGGATAGTGTTACAGCCTGAATATGATAGCTAGAAAGGTCGTGTGAATAGTGGCTGTAACGGATAGTGTTAAAGCCTGAATATGATAGCTAGAAAGGTCGTGTGAATAGTGGCTGTAACGGATAGTGTTACAGCCTGAATATGATAGCTAGAAAGGTCGTGTGAATAGTGGCTGTAACGGATAGTGTTACAGATAGTGTTACAGCCTGAATATGATAGCTAGAAAGGTCGTGCGAATAGTGGCTGTAACGGATAGTGTTACAGCCTGAATATGATAGCTAGAAAGGTCGTGGGAATAGTGGCTGTAACGGATAGTGTTACAGCCTGAATATGATAGCTAGAAAGGTCGTGGGAATAGTGGCTGTAACGGATAGTGTTACAGCCTGAATATGATAGCTAGAAAGGTCGTGGGAATAGTGGCTGTAACGGATAGTGTTACAGCCTGAATATGATAGCTAGAAAGGTCGTGTGAATAGTGGCTGTAACGGATAGTGTTACAGCCTGAATATGATAGCTAGAAAGGTCGTGGGAATAGTGGCTGTAACGGATAGTGTTACAGCCTGAATATGATAGCTAGAAAGGTCGTGCGAATAGTGACTGTAACAGATAGTGTTACAGCCTGAATATGATAGCTAGAAAGGTCGTGGGAATAATGGCTGTTTTAAAATACAGTAAGAACTCGTGAAAGTTTTATATTTTAAAAAAAAGAATAAAGAGAGTGTTACAACCTGAATGTGATATCTTGAAAAATCGTTCAAACAGACACCTTTGTAAATAGAATATTATTTCTAGAAAAATCTATTTAATTTCCAAACATCTAATCATCTCTACCTGATCTTTGTAAACATAATATTATTTCTAATATAATCTATTCACTTTTCAAACATCTAATCAAGTCCTACCTGACTTTTTCGCACGAGTAACTGGTGCGCATGACTATTATGTTTTGATGGCGTATATATCTTCCGTGTAAAAACCCAGGGAAAAAAACACTCCGTCCAAAATACATGTTTATCAGTACCTTGTGACAAGGAAGGTAGTGTCATTGTCAATTCATCCATTTTGGCGACTGCAGTCCAATTTTTGTTTCTGCTATAAATGTATTTAAATTAAGGAGAAATTAATAAAACACAACTTATAACACGCTGTGAGCTGTTTTTTGTGTGCGTGCGCGCGTGTTTAAGGAATCTCTGTATGTGTGCACAAAGTTCTGACAATGTAACGTAATGAGAAATTTATTTTACTTGCTCATGTAATAATATCAAACTATGTGTGTGTGTGTGTGTGTGTGTGTGTGTGTGTGTGTGTGTGTGTGTGTCTGTGCGTGTCCTTGTGTGCTGTGAGTATACTGTTTCTCCCTTAGACACAGGCACACGCACGCACACACACGCACACACATAATGACCACCTCGCTATTTACGATCTTATCTATTAGGGAAAAAGTAAGGGGGAGATAAGCAGTGTGCACTCATTATGCACAAACAAACATTAAAACGTGCGTGCACAATCTTTTCTCATTATGCTGTAGCAACTGCACACACACACACACACACACACACACACACACAAACACACACACACACACACACACACACACACACACACACACACACACAATTTACAAGTACTCACGCTGAAAACGTTTATTGCTTACTGTATAATCTTCTTCCGGCTAAGTCCTCAAAGGATAGATTCGCATACTTGAATCTGGTGTGGCAAGGTGTGGCAAGTTGTTAACTTTGTACATAATCATGCAGAGCCAGTAAATCACATTATGTGAATAGATACTTGTACATAATCATGCAGAGCCAGTAAATCACATTCTGTGAATAGATACTTGTGCATAATCATGCAGAGCCAGTAAATCACATTCTGTGAATAGATACCAAGCCAATCATGACTTCAGTGATAGAATTTACTTCGTTTGCAATAAGATTAACTAAATTTAGCATGACTTCAGTAATTCAATTTAATAAGTTTGCAATAAGATAAGATTAACTAAATTTAGCATGACTTCAGTAATTCAATAATAAGTTTGCAATGAGATTAACTAAATTTAGCATGACTTCAGTAATTCAATAATAAGTTTGCAATGAGATCTACTGAACTCGCAGTGTAACATTCTCATTGACTGAGCTTAATACATTTCATTTCTGTCAATTAAATGAACGGTTTTACTCATGCTCTAGTCAGGCATTAATGCATTTCATTTCTGTCAATTAAATGAACAGTTTTACTCATGCTCTAGTCAGGCCTTAATGCACATCAACACCATTTACAGTTTGATGACAGTTATCGTCATCGGATAAATTCTCTACGTTTGCAAGCTAGTACAGCTAAGCAGACAAACCACATTTTATTTTAGATTTTAAACGTTGCATATAGTTATTAGCTAAACCTACATTCAATTTTTATTACATAATTATTAGCTAAACCTACATTCCATTTTTATTACATAATCATCAGCTAACCACATATCCTCATTTTCTTATAGATTTTAAGTTTTGCATATAATTATTAGCTAAGCATACATTCACTCATTATGAGTGTAACACAGATCAATTTACAGAGTGATGTCATTAAGCTTTATTAAAAAATAGAAGGTAATATCTTTTCACAGAAAATTATATCACTGAAGTCATCTCAAACGTAGTAAATTCTATCACTGACATCACGATTGATGAGTGTCATCTCATTGTAAAGGTGGTAAATTCTGTTTCTGGCGTCATGCTAGTGAATGTCATTTCATTGTAAACATAGTAAATTCTATCACTGATATCACGACTGATAAATGTCATCTCATTGTAAACATAGTAAATTCTATCACTGATATCACGACTGATAAATGTCATCTCAGTGTAAACATAGTAAATTCTATTACCCACAATAAATTTCATTTAGTTGATAAAAATGTAATCGTAGTAAATATAACCAGTAAAACTATCACACTGTAAACTAGTGTATTCAGTCACCGTCAGTGTCATGGTACACGTGACCTATATTTGTAAATTCTGTCACTATAGCTTAAATCTCCACTATATTCACTAATCAAACTTGAGCAGTGATAATATTAAATTAAAGGACACACACTGCCTGCCAATGAAAACCGCCTGTAAATCTAAATTGCTTGTGAATATAAACTCTAAACTCTCAGTAAATCTAGTATCTAAATTGCCTGTCGATCTAATCTCTAAACTGCATGCTGATCTAATCTCTAAACTGCATGCTGATCTAATCTCTAAATTGCCTGTCGATCTAATCTCTAAACTGCATGCTGATCTAATCTCTAAACTACATGCTGATCTAATCTCTAAACTGCATGTCGATCTAATCTCTAAACTGCATGTCGATCTAATCTCGACACTGCCTGCAAATGTAATTCTAAACTACATGTATACCTAAACTGTCTGAATATCTAAACTCTCAACTGCCTGCGTATCTAAACGATAAACTGCTTGTTGATATAATCTCTATACTGCTTGTTATCTAATCTCTATACCGCCTACATATATAAATTCTAAATTGCCTGAATACCTAAACTTTTAACCGCCTGCACATTTAAACTCTAAACTGCCTGAATGTCTAAACTCTAAACTGCCTGCAAATCCGAACTCTTGACATTCTCCATTGCACTAGCTTGTCACGTGTCCTTGTTGTACTAATTTAATCAACACTATCTTGTCACGTGTCCTTGTTGAACTGTGAATTTAATCAACACTAGCTTGTCACGTGTCCTTGTTGTACTGTGAATTTAATCAACACTAGCTTGTCACGTGTCCTTGTTGTACTGTGAATTTAATCAACACTAGCTTGTCACGTGTCCTTGTTGTACTGTGAATTTAATCAACACTAGCTTGTCACGTGTCCTTGTTGAACTATGAACTTAATCAGTACATACACTAGCTTGTCACGTGTCCTTGTTGAACTATGAACTTAATCAGTACATACACTAGCTTGTCACGTGTCCTTGTTGAACTGTGAACTTAATCAGTATACGCACTTTAGGCCCATCCTGTAAATTGTCAAACTGATGTTTTAGTGAACTGAACACATGAAAAGGGACGCAGTTTCTGTTCAGAGCCAATCGCTCAATCAGTCAGATATTTATCTAACGTTGTGTAAATCACTTAAGAAATCAAACAAAAATTATTGTTACTTACCACCAACATACCTATACACATGTTCTCTCTCTCACACACATACACACGCACTCACACTCAAGCTTCCGTAAGTCCATGCACACACACTCTCTCACGCACACACACACTTTCTCTCTCTCTCTCTTTCTCTCTCTCTCTCTCTCTCTCTCTCTCTCTCTCTCTCGCACGCACACACACACATACACACTCTCACTCTTTCTCAAAGTTACACCTGACAAGATGCAGTGACTTCAGACCCACCACCCCACTTCAGATGACTGAGCGAAGACAAGACAGAAGCAGACCGACATACGGGACAGACTTGATACATATTATTATTAAAAATACACGCATATCTCTTTTATTTAAAAAAAAATTCAAAACTGACGCTCATCCATGTCGCGAGATGGTTTCAAAAATAAAACAAAGGTGAACTACATTTACATGCTCACGAGAACAAATTGACAGCGGATATAAAATGAGAGAAGCAGGAATACATTCACATTAGTAAACTACTTCCGGGTCAGGACCCAATTACTTGTACTGAGGTGTTACTGTGCTGTTACGAGTATTAGGAATATGATTTGAAAACAACATTATTAGTATCACTATGCCCTGGGACAACGATTTACTTATGTTTGGGGATGTCCTAAGACAAATACTACAAGGACCGCTTTACTTATGTTTGGGGATGTCCTAAGACAGGTAATACTACAAGGACCGCTTTACTTATGTTTGGGGATGTCCTAAGACAGGTAATACTACAAGGACCGCTTTACTTATGTTTGGGGATGTCCTAAGACAGGTAATACTACAAGGACCGCTTTACTTATGTTTGGGATGTCCTGAGACAGGTAATACTACAAGGACCGCTTTACTTATGTTTGGGGATGTCCTAAGACAGGTAATGCTACAAGGACCGCTTTACTTATGTTTGGGGATGTCCTAAGACAGGTAATACTACAAGGACCGCTTTACTTATGTTTGGGGATGTCCTAAGACAGGTAATACTACAAGGACCGCTTTACTTGTGTTTGGGGATGTCACAGGAAATGAGGGACCGAAATTATATTTTATTTCATTTTAAAAAACCGCTAACAAAACTAATTGAAGTAACCCGAGTTTTGTTATTTTTCGTATGTAGCATGAAACTTCCAGTAACGGTCACCTAAGATCTCTTTAGTAGACAGACGTTCGTGACGCAGTGTGTGTTATTCATATTGAATATATATATTAGTTTATGAAGAATATGTATATTAAATAAATTGGGACAACTGCGCACTACAGTCACATGTTGTTGACGAGTGAAATGGCCAGTGCGCATTAGGATTGACCACAGAAAAGCGTGCATCACGATTACCACTATATATCCAAGGCAAAAATCATGTCACAGGACATAGCTTCTGGAAGTTTTGGAAACCTTCAGTGAGAGCTATATAAGAGGCAAAATGAAGACTTTATTCTCAATGTTGAAAACGTCGATTCGTCTGAAGCCAGTCTAACTTCACGTATGAATTATCTCATGTACAGAGATTTCATAAAGGAAAGCTGCAATAATCTCTTTCCATCCGTTTTCCATCCGTCTGATGCCATATATTGAGTAACGAGGCAAAATTACTCAGTATAATTGTTGGCAAAGTGGAAAGTTCGCTGTCAAAGAAAACCCGATGCATGCGACGCTGGTTGTATGCAGTTAACGACACGAGGGACCAACTTGTTCTTCCCCCTGTCTGAGTTCGTTTTGGCAGTCTATCCCGCAAATTGAGAGGCTAGCACCGAGATTTTCTTACAGATATATCCGGATTTCTACACTCAATGTAATGCGACGACACATCCCACTGGACGACTCTACCCGATAATGCTAAACGTCGTTGGGATGTCCGTTTCCACGACAACCGGTACAACGATAATTATCGAGGCTGACAACAGTCAGCTAAATTTCAGATTTCTCCCCAGTGATAATCTGAAAGTGGTGCCTAGATTCTGCAGAATCTTCACCTGTAATGCGACGCCTCCATTGCGTCGATCTTCACTTTGAAGTGCCGCTTATAAGTGACGTGTGAGCTTACGTCATCTCCTTGGAACTCTGACATTAATAGTGAGTAATAATTAGCACGGCTAACGCGCACATACTTAACCCTAGGACTCAAGAAAATGAACACTATTATATCGTTTGCAAAATAAGAACTCTAATGTTAAAAGTAATGCTTATTTTACATGTGAACTATTGTTAAAGCGGCCCCATTTGCCGCATAAGAATTGTGTAATTAATCTTTATTTTATATTCTGAATTTCATCATTTTCATCTCCCCTTATTTCCCACAGAGTGTATGACATTGGAAAGTTGAATGAATGATTAATCACTGTGCGAAAGAGTAGTGCCCCTTTTAAATCGGGAAATAAATAACCTGATTTAAACATCTTTCAACTCTCTTGTTATTCATAGTTTTTGAGAGGGACGAAAGAATTTGTACTATTGTTTTGCACCGTTCGTCTGTTCGTCCATTTATTCACATTTATGATACACACTCACAACACACACCGCCAATAAAACGTTCCTTGGCATGACATTAATAAAGTGGGCCCCACCCAAACATCAATGGAGTATGTCATGTGTGTCTATGTAACAACTTGACGCGACGTAGTACTGGCATACGTCACCGGGCTTTTCTTGGAGGTGCACCGGAGCAGGCCAAAATTAGACTTCACCCCTTGCATCTCTAACTTCAGCTCGAGGTCGGCTTGTAACGAGCCGCCCGTTTTGTGACAGTTACAAAGACCTAATTTACAGTTACAATACAATCTCTTTATTTCTAAAAAAAATCTTTAGATCTTGACTGCTTTTCAGAAAGAGCCTTTGTGACGTCAGGTCACATATTATTTTACACACAGCTGTCGTTCTCTAGAAAAGTCCGTGGAATTATGACTGTTTTAAAATACAGTAACAACTCGTGAAAGTTTATTACGGATAGTGTTACAGCCTGAATATGATAGCTAGAAAGGTCGTGTGAATAGTGGCTGTAACGGATAGTGTTAAAGCCTGAATATGATAGCTAGAAAGGTCGTGTGAATAGTGGCTGTAACGGATAGTGTTACAGCCTGAATATGATAGCTAGAAAGGTCGTGTGAATAGTGGCTGTAACGGATAGTGTTACAGATAGTGTTACAGCCTGAATATGATAGCTAGAAAGGTCGTGCGAATAGTGGCTGTAACGGATAGTGTTACAGCCTGAATATGATAGCTAGAAAGGTCGTGGGAATAGTGGCTGTAACGGATAGTGTTACAGCCTGAATATGATAGCTAGAAAGGTCGTGGGAATAGTGGCTGTAACGGATAGTGTTACAGCCTGAATATGATAGCTAGAAAGGTCGTGGGAATAGTGGCTGTAACGGATAGTGTTACAGCCTGAATATGATAGCTAGAAAGGTCGTGTGAATAGTGGCTGTAACGGATAGTGTTACAGCCTGAATATGATAGCTAGAAAGGTCGTGGGAATAGTGGCTGTAACGGATAGTGTTACAGCCTGAATATGATAGCTAGAAAGGTCGTGCGAATAGTGACTGTAACAGATAGTGTTACAGCCTGAATATGATAGCTAGAAAGGTCGTGGGAATAATGGCTGTTTTAAAATACAGTAAGAACTCGTGAAAGTTTTATATTTTAAAAAAAAGAATAAAGAGAGTGTTACAACCTGAATGTGATATCTTGAAAAATCGTTCAAACAGACACCTTTGTAAATAGAATATTATTTCTAGAAAAATCTATTTAATTTCCAAACATCTAATCATCTCTACCTGATCTTTGTAAACATAATATTATTTCTAATATAATCTATTCACTTTTCAAACATCTAATCAAGTCCTACCTGACTTTTTCGCACGAGTAACTGGTGCGCATGACTATTATGTTTTGATGGCGTATATATCTTCCGTGTAAAAACCCAGGGAAAAAAACACTCCGTCCAAAATACATGTTTATCAGTACCTTGTGACAAGGAAGGTAGTGTCATTGTCAATTCATCCATTTTGGCGACTGCAGTCCAATTTTTGTTTCTGCTATAAATGTATTTAAATTAAGGAGAAATTAATAAAACACAACTTATAACACGCTGTGAGCTGTTTTTTGTGTGCGTGCGCGCGTGTTTAAGGAATCTCTGTATGTGTGCACAAAGTTCTGACAATGTAACGTAATGAGAAATTTATTTTACTTGCTCATGTAATAATATCAAACTATGTGTGTGTGTGTGTGTGTGTGTGTGTGTGTGTGTGTGTGTGTGTGTCTGTGCGTGTCCTTGTGTGCTGTGAGTATACTGTTTCTCCCTTAGACACAGGCACACGCACGCACACACACGCACACACATAATGACCACCTCGCTATTTACGATCTTATCTATTAGGGAAAAAGTAAGGGGGAGATAAGCAGTGTGCACTCATTATGCACAAACAAACATTAAAACGTGCGTGCACAATCTTTTCTCATTATGCTGTAGCAACTGCACACACACACACACACACACACACACACACACAAACACACACACACACACACACACACACACACACACACACAATTTACAAGTACTCACGCTGAAAACGTTTATTGCTTACTGTATAATCTTCTTCCGGCTAAGTCCTCAAAGGATAGATTCGCATACTTGAATCTGGTGTGGCAAGGTGTGGCAAGTTGTTAACTTTGTACATAATCATGCAGAGCCAGTAAATCACATTATGTGAATAGATACTTGTACATAATCATGCAGAGCCAGTAAATCACATTCTGTGAATAGATACTTGTGCATAATCATGCAGAGCCAGTAAATCACATTCTGTGAATAGATACCAAGCCAATCATGACTTCAGTGATAGAATTTACTTCGTTTGCAATAAGATTAACTAAATTTAGCATGACTTCAGTAATTCAATTTAATAAGTTTGCAATAAGATAAGATTAACTAAATTTAGCATGACTTCAGTAATTCAATAATAAGTTTGCAATGAGATTAACTAAATTTAGCATGACTTCAGTAATTCAATAATAAGTTTGCAATGAGATCTACTGAACTCGCAGTGTAACATTCTCATTGACTGAGCTTAATACATTTCATTTCTGTCAATTAAATGAACGGTTTTACTCATGCTCTAGTCAGGCATTAATGCATTTCATTTCTGTCAATTAAATGAACAGTTTTACTCATGCTCTAGTCAGGCCTTAATGCACATCAACACCATTTACAGTTTGATGACAGTTATCGTCATCGGATAAATTCTCTACGTTTGCAAGCTAGTACAGCTAAGCAGACAAACCACATTTTATTTTAGATTTTAAACGTTGCATATAGTTATTAGCTAAACCTACATTCAATTTTTATTACATAATTATTAGCTAAACCTACATTCCATTTTTATTACATAATCATCAGCTAACCACATATACTCATTTTCTTATAGATTTTAAGTTTTGCATATAATTATTAGCTAAGCATACATTCACTCATTATGAGTGTAACACAGATCAATTTACAGAGTGATGTCATTAAGCTTTATTAAAAAATAGAAGGTAATATCTTTTCACAGAAAATTATATCACTGAAGTCATCTCAAACGTAGTAAATTCTATCACTGACATCACGATTGATGAGTGTCATCTCATTGTAAAGGTGGTAAATTCTGTTTCTGGCGTCATGCTAGTGAATGTCATTTCATTGTAAACATAGTAAATTCTATCACTGATATCACGACTGATAAATGTCATCTCATTGTAAACATAGTAAATTCTATCACTGATATCACGACTGATAAATGTCATCTCAGTGTAAACATAGTAAATTCTATTACCCACAATAAATTTCATTTAGTTGATAAAAATGTAATCGTAGTAAATATAACCAGTAAAACTATCACACTGTAAACTAGTGTATTCAGTCACCGTCAGTGTCATGGTACACGTGACCTATATTTGTAAATTCTGTCACTATAGCTTAAATCTCCACTATATTCACTAATCAAACTTGAGCAGTGATAATATTAAATTAAAGGACACACACTGCCTGCCAATGAAAACCGCCTGTAAATCTAAATTGCTTGTGAATATAAACTCTAAACTCTCAGTAAATCTAGTATCTAAATTGCCTGTCGATCTAATCTCTAAACTGCATGCTGATCTAATCTCTAAACTGCATGCTGATCTAATCTCTAAATTGCCTGTCGATCTAATCTCTAAACTGCATGCTGATCTAATCTCTAAACTACATGCTGATCTAATCTCTAAACTGCATGTCGATCTAATCTCTAAACTGCATGTCGATCTAATCTCGACACTGCCTGCAAATGTAATTCTAAACTACATGTATACCTAAACTGTCTGAATATCTAAACTCTCAACTGCCTGCGTATCTAAACGATAAACTGCTTGTTGATATAATCTCTATACTGCTTGTTATCTAATCTCTATACCGCCTACATATATAAATTCTAAATTGCCTGAATACCTAAACTTTTAACCGCCTGCACATTTAAACTCTAAACTGCCTGAATGTCTAAACTCTAAACTGCCTGCAAATCCGAACTCTTGACATTCTCCATTGCACTAGCTTGTCACGTGTCCTTGTTGTACTAATTTAATCAACACTATCTTGTCACGTGTCCTTGTTGAACTGTGAATTTAATCAACACTAGCTTGTCACGTGTCCTTGTTGTACTGTGAATTTAATCAACACTAGCTTGTCACGTGTCCTTGTTGTACTGTGAATTTAATCAACACTAGCTTGTCACGTGTCCTTGTTGTACTGTGAATTTAATCAACACTAGCTTGTCACGTGTCCTTGTTGAACTATGAACTTAATCAGTACATACACTAGCTTGTCACGTGTCCTTGTTGAACTATGAACTTAATCAGTACATACACTAGCTTGTCACGTGTCCTTGTTGAACTGTGAACTTAATCAGTATACGCACTTTAGGCCCATCCTGTAAATTGTCAAACTGATGTTTTAGTGAACTGAACACATGAAAAGGGACGCAGTTTCTGTTCAGAGCCAATCGCTCAATCAGTCAGATATTTATCTAACGTTGTGTAAATCACTTAAGAAATCAAACAAAAATTATTGTTACTTACCACCAACATACCTATACACATGTTCTCTCTCTCACACACATACACACGCACTCACACTCAAGCTTCCGTAAGTCCATGCACACACACTCTCTCACGCACACACACACTTTCTCTCTCTCTCTCTTTCTCTCTCTCTCTCTCTCTCTCTCTCTCTCTCTCTCGCACGCACACACACACATACACACTCTCACTCTTTCTCAAAGTTACACCTGACAAGATGCAGTGACTTCAGACCCACCACCCCACTTCAGATGACTGAGCGAAGACAAGACAGAAGCAGACCGACATACGGGACAGACTTGATACATATTATTATTAAAAATACACGCATATCTCTTTTATTTAAAAAAAAATTCAAAACTGACGCTCATCCATGTCGCGAGATGGTTTCAAAAATAAAACAAAGGTGAACTACATTTACATGCTCACGAGAACAAATTGACAGCGGATATAAAATGAGAGAAGCAGGAATACATTCACATTAGTAAACTACTTCCGGGTCAGGACCCAATTACTTGTACTGAGGTGTTACTGTGCTGTTACGAGTATTAGGAATATGATTTGAAAACAACATTATTAGTATCACTATGCCCTGGGACAACGATTTACTTATGTTTGGGGATGTCCTAAGACAAATACTACAAGGACCGCTTTACTTATGTTTGGGGATGTCCTAAGACAGGTAATACTACAAGGACCGCTTTACTTATGTTTGGGGATGTCCTAAGACAGGTAATACTACAAGGACCGCTTTACTTATGTTTGGGGATGTCCTAAGACAGGTAATACTACAAGGACCGCTTTACTTATGTTTGGGATGTCCTGAGACAGGTAATACTACAAGGACCGCTTTACTTATGTTTGGGGATGTCCTAAGACAGGTAATGCTACAAGGACCGCTTTACTTATGTTTGGGGATGTCCTAAGACAGGTAATACTACAAGGACCGCTTTACTTATGTTTGGGGATGTCCTAAGACAGGTAATACTACAAGGACCGCTTTACTTGTGTTTGGGGATGTCACAGGAAATGAGGGACCGAAATTATATTTTATTTCATTTTAAAAAACCGCTAACAAAACTAATTGAAGTAACCCGAGTTTTGTTATTTTTCGTATGTAGCATGAAACTTCCAGTAACGGTCACCTAAGATCTCTTTAGTAGACAGACGTTCGTGACGCAGTGTGTGTTATTCATATTGAATATATATATTAGTTTATGAAGAATATGTATATTAAATAAATTGGGACAACTGCGCACTACAGTCACATGTTGTTGACGAGTGAAATGGCCAGTGCGCATTAGGATTGACCACAGAAAAGCGTGCATCACGATTACCACTATATATCCAAGGCAAAAATCATGTCACAGGACATAGCTTCTGGAAGTTTTGGAAACCTTCAGTGAGAGCTATATAAGAGGCAAAATGAAGACTTTATTCTCAATGTTGAAAACGTCGATTCGTCTGAAGCCAGTCTAACTTCACGTATGAATTATCTCATGTACAGAGATTTCATAAAGGAAAGCTGCAATAATCTCTTTCCATCCGTTTTCCATCCGTCTGATGCCATATATTGAGTAACGAGGCAAAATTACTCAGTATAATTGTTGGCAAAGTGGAAAGTTCGCTGTCAAAGAAAACCCGATGCATGCGACGCTGGTTGTATGCAGTTAACGACACGAGGGACCAACTTGTTCTTCCCCCTGTCTGAGTTCGTTTTGGCAGTCTATCCCGCAAATTGAGAGGCTAGCACCGAGATTTTCTTACAGATATATCCGGATTTCTACACTCAATGTAATGCGACGACACATCCCACTGGACGACTCTACCCGATAATGCTAAACGTCGTTGGGATGTCCGTTTCCACGACAACCGGTACAACGATAATTATCGAGGCTGACAACAGTCAGCTAAATTTCAGATTTCTCCCCAGTGATAATCTGAAAGTGGTGCCTAGATTCTGCAGAATCTTCACCTGTAATGCGACGCCTCCATTGCGTCGATCTTCACTTTGAAGTGCCGCTTATAAGTGACGTGTGAGCTTACGTCATCTCCTTGGAACTCTGACATTAATAGTGAGTAATAATTAGCACGGCTAACGCGCACATACTTAACCCTAGGACTCAAGAAAATGAACACTATTATATCGTTTGCAAAATAAGAACTCTAATGTTAAAAGTAATGCTTATTTTACATGTGAACTATTGTTAAAGCGGCCCCATTTGCCGCATAAGAATTGTGTAATTAATCTTTATTTTATATTCTGAATTTCATCATTTTCATCTCCCCTTATTTCCCACAGAGTGTATGACATTGGAAAGTTGAATGAATGATTAATCACTGTGCGAAAGAGTAGTGCCCCTTTTAAATCGGGAAATAAATAACCTGATTTAAACATCTTTCAACTCTCTTGTTATTCATAGTTTTTGAGAGGGACGAAAGAATTTGTACTATTGTTTTGCACCGTTCGTCTGTTCGTCCATTTATTCACATTTATGATACACACTCACAACACACACCGCCAATAAAACGTTCCTTGGCATGACATTAATAAAGTGGGCCCCACCCAAACATCAATGGAGTATGTCATGTGTGTCTATGTAACAACTTGACGCGACGTAGTACTGGCATACGTCACCGGGCTTTTCTTGGAGGTGCACCGGAGCAGGCCAAAATTAGACTTCACCCCTTGCATCTCTAACTTCAGCTCGAGGTCGGCTTGTAACGAGCCGCCCGTTTTGTGACAGGGGATGTCCTAAGACAGGTAATACTACAAGGACCGCTTTACTTATGTTTGGGGATGTCCTAAGACAGGTAATACTACAAGGACCGCTTTACTTATGTTTGGGGATGTCCTAAGACAGGTAATACTACAAGGACCGCTTTACTTATGTTTGGGGATGTCCTAAGACAGGTAATACTACAAGGACCGCTTTACTTATGTTTGGGGATGTCCTAAGACAGGTAATACTACAAGGACCGCTTTACTTATGTTTGGGAATGTCCTAAGACAGGTAATACTACAAGGACCGCTTTACTTATGTTTGGGGATGTCCTAAGACAGGTAATACTACAAGGACCCGTAAAGAAGCATTGCACGCCTCTGAAGACATTTGAAAGCAGATTTGTTCATTTAAAAGGAAATAATGACACGTAATTATGCATAGTTAATTAGCTAGTTTATACTTTGACATCCTGGAGATTAGCTAGTTTATACTTTGACATCCTGGAGATTAGCTAGTTTATACTTTGACATCCTGGAGATTAGCTAGTTTATACTTTAATGGCTCTTTATTACTTTTATTAGTTTAACCCTGACCCTGACCCTGTGAACTACCAATCATCTAGCCGCGCTCAACAATGACATTCCGAGTAATCACCAGTCCACCAGAATTGTCTCCTCTTATTCTATCAATTTACCAATGTACTCAGAATTGTCTCCTCTTATTATTATCAGTTTACCAATGTACTCAGAATTAACTATCTTGGGATCTACAACATTTCATCAATAAATAATGATATTTTTTCTTCGGGGTAGTAACAAAACATAAAAGTCTACCAATATACAAAGAAATACCTCTGTGTATTCTATAAAATTTATCACCATACAAAGAAGTACCTCCTGGAATTCAATAAAATCTACCAACATACAAAGAAGTACCTCCTGGAATTCAATAAAATCTACAATCATACAAAGAAACACCTCCTTGGATTCAATAAAATCTAAAAAAAAACACACAAAGAATTGTCTTCACAGATTTTAAAGTCTACAAATAAAGCCGTGTCTTCTTGGATTTTATCAAAATATCAACATACAATGCCTTCTCACACTCTATCAAGTCTATCAACATACAATGCCTTCTGACACTCTATCAAGTCTATCAACATACAATGCCTTCTCACACTCTATCAAGTCTATCAACATACAATGCCTTCTCACACTCTATCAAGTCTATCAACATACAATGCCTTCTCACACTCTATCAAGTCTATCAACATACAATGCCTTCTCACACTCTATCAAGTCTATCAACATACAATGCCTTCTCACACTCTATCAAGTCTATCAACATACAATGCCTTCTCACACTTTATCAAGTCTATCAACATACAATGCCTTCTCACACTCTATCAAGTCTATCATCATACAATGCCTTCTCACACTCTATCAAGTCTATCAACATACAACGCCTTCTCACACTCTATCAAGTCTATCAACATACAATGCCTTCTCACACTTTATCAAAGTCTATCAACATACAATGCCTTCTCACACTTTATCAAGTCTATCAACATACAATGCCTTCTCACACTCTATCAAGTCTATCAACATACAATGCCTTCTCACACTCTATCAAGTCTATCATCATACAATGCCTTCTCACACTCTATCAAGTCTATCAACATACAATGCCTTCTCACACTTTATCAAGTCTATCAACATACAATGCCTTCTCACACTTTATCAAGTCTATCAACATACAATGCCTTCTCACACTCTATCAAGTCTATCAACATACAATGCCTTCTCACACTCTATCAAGTCTATCAACATACAATGCCTTCTCACACTCTATCAAGTCTATCAACATACAATGCCTTCTCACACTCTATCAAGTCTATCAACATACAATGCCTTCTCACACTCTATCAAGTCTATCAACATACAATGCCTTCTCACACTTTATCAAGTCTATCAACATACAATGCCTTCTCACACTCTATCAAGTCTATCAACATACAATGCCTTCTCACACTCTATCAAGTCTATCAACATACAATGCCTTCTCACACTTTATCAAGTCTATCAACATACAATGCCTTCTCACACTCTATCAAGTCTATCAACATACAATGCCTTCTCACACTCTATCAAGTCTATCAACATACAATGCCTTCTCACACTCTATCAAGTCTATCAACATACAATGCCTTCTCACACTCTATCAAGTCTATCAACATACAATGCCTTCTCACACTCTATCAAGTCTATCAACATACAATGCCTTCTCACACTCTATCAAGTCTATTATCATACAAAGTTTTCCCAGTTCTATCAAAGTCTATGAATGTACAATTTCTTCTCAGATTCTATCAAAGTCAGGCAAGACGTAAAGACGTAAAGACGTAAAGTCTATTCACAACTTAATTACAACTGAGTTCCGAATCCGTCAACATACAAATAAATTTCTCCTTGAGATCTGTCAAAGTTCACAAGCATACAAATAAATTTCTCCTTGAGATCTGTCAAAGTCCACAAGCATACAAATAAATTTCTCCTTGAGATCTGTCAAAGTTCACAAACATACACATAAATTTCTCCTTGAGATCTGTCAAAGTTCACAAGCATACAAATAAATTTCTCCTTGAGATCTGTCAAAGTCCACAAGCATACAAATAAATTTCTCCTTGAGATCTGTCAAAGTTCACAAACATACACATAAATTTCTCCTTGAGATCTGTCAAAGTCCACAAGCATACAAATAAATTTCTCATTGAGATCTGTCAAAGTTCACAAGCATACAAATAAATTTCTCCTTGAGATCTGTCAAAGTCCACAAGCATACAAATAAATTTCTCCTTGAGATCTGTCAAAGTCCACAAACATACAAATAAATTTTTCCTTGGAATCTATCAAACTCCACACACATACACATAAATTTCTCATTGAGATCTATCAAAGTTCCGAATTCTCGGGTACGATTTCTCGGGTACTCTCCTAGTTCACCACCATAAAATACAAGGAATGAAGGGGACAGACATGTGATCAACACGGCCTCATTATTCTTAAATAATTAGAGAGAATATTATCTTTTTGGATAATGGAAATTCCGGTTTCTCATTTGATTAAAAGTTTAGAAATTTATGAAATTACTGCCGTATACACCATTTGATTAAAAGTTTAGAAATTTATGAAATTACTGCCATATACACCATTTTTGCAAGAGAGCGATCTCAAAAGCGCCGCAGAATTTCAATTGCTCTCTTTTTCGTACTTTGTAATAATATTAATTTCCATTTTAAAATTAACTGTTATATACTGTTATTTAATTACGATAAATTCCTTGCCTTTCTATTTTCCTACAATAAAATAAAACGAGGAAGTAAGAACGACAACTAGCAGCATAATCTCAGTCATGACTAATATTTGCACTGCTTCTTTCAGTCACCACCCACCCGTTAACCCTTTAGCTTCAACCACCACGACTAGCAACACCAGCCGCTCTCCTCAAGCTTGTACACCTGCTCATATTCAACAAAAATATTATAATATTAAGAATTATTTTATTATGACAAAATCTTGGGAATTCATGTTGATTTAAAGTGCACTTCATAAACGTCTTCAAGGAACTACAGGAAAGCTTGCAGCGGTGGCGATTCCACACATGTTGTTGTAGTTGCGCCTCATCTTAATGTAACCTTGGTCACCCCAGGCAATACCCCAACCGTCAGGATAAGTACATAATGAATTATATATGTGGACGACTTGTTATGGTTACAACTGTCTGTACATAATGAATTACATATGTGGACGACGTGTTATGGCTACAACTTTCTGGACTAGTACTTAATGAATTACATATGTGGACGGTGTTATAATGATAGGTATACTGTGTGGTGTTGCTGTGATTGTGGTTGGAGTTGAGTTGCTTTTTGCGGTGGTTATTGTGCTAAACTGGGACATATTTTATGGTAGTTGTATGGTGGTGATTAATGTGCTAAACTGGGACATATTTTATGGTAGTTGTATGGTGGTGGTTTTTAGTGTACTGTGGTTGCTGCTGGTATGTTGAACTGTATTGTGTTATGGTACGATTTTTTTGGTACTATACATGTATATATCATGGCATGTGTTGTGGTTGTGGTATTAGACTAGGTTGTGCTGTGATATTGAAGTTGTGTTATAGTTTATTGTTGTGTTGATGTTCTGTTGTGATATGTGGTCGTTATAGATTGGTTGTGCGGTGATATAGAAGTTGTGTTATAGTTTATTGTTGTGTTGATGTTCTGTTGTGATATGTGGTTGTTATAGATTGGTTGTGCGGTGATATTGAAGTTGTGTTATAGTTTATTGTTGTGTTGATGTTCTGTTGTGATATATGGTTGTTATAAATTGATTGTGCGGTGCTCAGTTGTATTTGTCACAAGTTTTATTGTGTTGTAACGTCACATCATATTAAGCTATAGGTCATATTGTTTTAAGGTCTTCTACAAACACAATATGTTGTGGTTATTTTCGGTAATAAGTGAGTTTTCTTTTGATGTGGATATTTTATAACTCGTATGTTGCCCTCTCATCTCACAATCCTCACCTGTTCTTGATGTGGATATTTTATAACTTGTATTTTACCCTTTCATCTCACAAACCTCACCTGTTCTTGATGTGGATATTTTATTTCTCGTATGTTACCCCCCCCTCATCTCACAATCCTCACCTGTTCTTGATGCGGATATTTTATAACTTGTATTTTACCCCCTCATCTCACAATCCTCACCTGTTCTTGATGTGGATATTTTATAACTTATATATTACCCCCTCATCTCACAATCCTCACCTGTTCTTGATGTGGATATTTTATTTCTCGTATGTTACCCTCTCATCTCACAATCCTCACCTGTTCTTGATGTGGATATTTTATAACTTATATATTACCCCCTCATCTCACAATCCTCACCTGTTTTTGATGTGGATATTTTATTTCTCGTATGTTACCCTCTCATCTCACAATCCTCACCTGTTCTTGATGTGGATATTTTATAACTTATATATTACCCTCTCATCTCACAATCCTCACCTGTTCTTGACAATCCAGTAATCGATGCCACCTTCTGTGCCATACCCGACAACCAGCACCCCGTGATCAAGTAGTGTCGAGCTGCAGTTTGGCTCAGTGTATATTCCTGGTAAACGTCATTTCAAATTGACAGTAAGCATTGCAATGATATTGTACTTTATTTCCCATGCTATAAATAGCTTATTTTTCTTTTTAATTAAACTTCAGACCGCTATATTTCTATTTGTTTCTTATTAGTAGTATACATCTATTTATCTATCATGTTTGCTTGTGTACAGGACAAAAACTGTTAAAAGAAGAAAGCAGGACTTATTTATCTTCTCATTGACATCAACATCTCGACATCGTCAATAAGTGGTTAATGAAATGACACCTCTAAGTGAGCGTTTGCTTACGCGCGATGAGTGAAAGTAGGAGTTAGTGCAATAATTGTCATGTTATGGCGATGAGTGAAATTAGGTTAGTGCAATAATTGTCATGTTGTGGCGATGAGTGAAAGTAGGAGTTAGTGCAATAATTGTCATGTTGTGGTTATGAGTGAAAGTAGGTTAGTGCAATAATTGTCATGTTATGGCGATGAGTGAAATTAGGTTAGTGCAATAATTGTCATGTTGTGGCGATGAGTGAAATTAGGTTAGTGCAATAATTGTCATGTTGTGGCTATAAGTGAAAGTAGGAGTTAGTGCAATAATTGTCATGTTATGGCGATGAGTGAAATTAGGTTAGTGCAATAATTGTCATGTTATGGCGATGAGTGAAAGTAGGAGTTAGTGCAATAATTGTCATGTTATGAAGATGGCGCATCATCATTACACACATAGCGGTCGCTTTATTTTGAGAAGGATGAACGTTTGATCCTTGTTTGTGATGACGTCTTTTGATGACGAATTACTTCACGATATATGCTGATGTCTTGGTGATGACGTCTTTTGATGACGAATTGCTTCACGATATATGCTGATGTCTTGGTGATGACGTCTTTTGATGACGAATTGCTTCACGATATATGCTGATGTCGTGGTGATGACGTCTTTTGATGACGAATTGCTTCACGATATATGCTGATGTCGTGGTGATGACGTCTTTTGATGACGAATTGCTTCACGATATATGCTGATGTCCTGGTGATGACGTCTTTTGATGACGAATTGCTTCACGATATATGCTGATGTCGTGGTGATGACGAATTGCTTCACGATATATGTTGATGTCTTGGTGATGCAATGATGAGAAGTTGAAAGAGGCGTTTTTAATTTAGGTTTATGGGGATACTGGAGTGATTATATGTTGTACGAGAAAATTATGTTTACTGTGAACATGAATTTCCTATTGACTGATGACTTATTTAAGTATTCTATATACTATTTTAAAAAACAATGTTTTATTCAGTTTTATTTGTTAATCGGCTCTCACGCTCGTTGATTGAAAAGTGTGCTAGAACATGAGAATGGTGGAGGGTGGGGTGAATAACGAAGAGTGCTAGAACATGAGAATGATGGAGGGTGGGGTGAATAACGAAGAGTGCTAGAACATGAGAATGATGGAGGGTGGGGTGAATAACGAAGAGTGAAATGACCGGTGATATAACTATTGGCCCTGCGGCCCCCGAAGTGCTGGGGGACTTTTCAAAAAAAAGGGGGGGCCGATTTTTGTTTGTGGGGGGAAAAAAGTTCCTTGAAATTTAAAAAATGCACACCTGATCAAGTTTTCGCATGGCGTACAGAAAACTGAATTTTTAATTTTCAGAGTGTGTGTGTGTGTGTGTGTCCGTGTTCGTGGATGCGCGAGTATGTACGTGTGTATGTACATGTAAAAAGTGAAAGGGTGTACATTATATTTTTTTGAGGGGAGTGGGGGGAGGAGCAGCATTATCACTACTGGAAATGATTATTACATGAACGATCCCATAACAGCTAAATTTAGCCCATAGGCAACGATGAATATTAAATGACACTTACTGTTATCAAAAAACATAATATCAAGAGACAGATCGCTTCAGTAACTGATTTGGCAATAAATTCTAGCAACACGTCTTATTCATAAATATTATTTTTTATAAACACCATGACCTAGGCAATACAATCAATTCTAGCAACACGTCTTATTCATAAATATTATTTTTTATAAACACCATGACCTAAGCAAGACAAAAGTCGCATTTGCGTTTTCTATAGTTTTATTCATTAATTATCTTAATTTTATAAACACCCTAATCTAAGCAATACAAAAATCGCATTGCATTTTATGATGGTTTCTACATCAAGGAAAAAAACTAAACTTAATCAGTTCAGAGTTTAGTTTTGTTAGAAATCCATCCCTAATGTGACTATTTTAAGTATTGTTAATATTATTTATTTGTTTATTATTTGTTTATTATTTGGGGAATTGGACAGGAAGGAGAGAGTATGTACCTTTCATGATTAAAATTCAAAGATGTCCACTGTTTCGAGAACTTACCCTTCGAATATAACTGAAAAGACCAATGGTTAGCATCGATGGCTACTGAAATAGGGCCCTGTGACGTCACTGCTCTCTGCAGCTCACTCTCGCTACCTTGTAGGATGTCATGGCAACCTGACACCGTCACCGCCACTTTAGAGGGGTCAAAATGACAAACTCCATCCTGAGAATGAACAAAAGAAAACTAGTTAGCACTGACGAGTGACGTTTTGACATGAACTTCATCGCCGTTTATTCAACATATTTTCCTGTTCTCAGAGTTTCTATCTTGAGACATTACATGTTTTCTGTTCTCAGAGTTTCTATCTTGAGACATTACATGTTTTCTGTTCTCAGAGTTTCTATCTTGAGACATTACATGTTTTCTGTTCTCAGAGTTTCTATCTTGAGACATTACGTGTTTTCTGTTCTCAGAGTTTCTATCTTGAGACATTACATGTTTTCTGTTCTCAGAGTTTCTATCTTGAGACATTACGTGTTTTCTGTTCTCAGAGTTTCTATCTTGAGACATTACATGTTTTCTGTTCTCAGAGTTTCTATCTTGAGACATTACGTGTTTTCTGTTCTCAGAGTTTCTATCTTGAGACATTACATGTTTTCTGTTCTCAGAGTTTCTATCTTGAGACATTACGTGTTTTCTGTTCTCAGAGTTTCTATCTTGAGACATTACGTGTTTTCTGTTCTCAGAGTTTCTAATGTGAGAAAATTCATTTTTTTTTCCTGTTCTCAGAGTTCTAACGTGAGAAATTTCTTTTTTTTTTCTCATCTCCTATCCATCAGTCGCTATCTTCAGTTACATACGGATTGTTTCTATGGATTCTATGGACTGACTCTAGGGATTGACTCTATGGATTCTATTTATTAACTCTATGCCACTTTTCAGGTCAAATTGCATGCGCACTTTGTTTTGTGGTCAATATACACAAACTTCTTTTCATCCACATTGTGAACACAAAGCCTAACAGTGGATACTACTGTATCACTCGCGTCTTTGTGATTAATTTCGTTATAAATTCTCTCCATTATCATTACTTTTTCATATTAAAGTTTTTTTTATTTTATCCCCAAGTTCACAAGTATTTGTTTTCTTTTATATGTTATCTTTGTTTTCGTATCTTCGTTAGGTTGGGATTGGGGATCTTGTCGTCGCCGTTTGTAATGTTTTAAATATTTACACGTAAATACTCGTGACACCGTTGAAGTGTGGGTGGACATGTGGTTGGCCATGTTAGGGTTTAAATATTTTTATAACACCTTTTTAAACCCCACGCCACAGATATGTTGAAAACATATTTGTACTGACATGTACACAAGCAAATCTGATGCATGTATACAGATTGTAGTGACGTGTACACAGATTGTAGTGACGTGTACAAAAGTGTTCTGGTATGTATTCGAACATTCACTAAACAATAACACAAACATGTACTCTTGCGTTCACAGTCAAGAAATAATGTTCATACATACATATTGGTATTAAGATGGCTACCTATTTATTTAAGAACCGCTCATGTACATCTACTCGTTTCCTCTCACTCCCCCCCCAAAAAAAAAATCTACTCGCTTTCTCTCACCCACCCCCAATCTACTCGTTTCCTATCACCCACCCCCAATCTACTCGTTTCCTCTCACTCCCCCACCCCATCTACTCGTTTCTTTTCTCTCTATATCTACTCACTTCATTTCTGTCTATATCTCGTTTTATTTTTTGTCTATATATATACTCAATAAATGCCGAAGTGATTTTGTAGATTTATAAATTGGTATACCCTGTTTCAAAACATACCTTTGCAGTGTACGGGTAATCTGATTCTCTCTCAATGCCACCTGTACTGTTGATGTAGATAAAAGCGTTGTCCATCAGGCCGCCATCACAACCTTCATTGCCAAAGTCACCAGAGCAGTCAACCAACTGTTGTTCGGACAGAGACACCAAGTTGTTAGTAGCTCGCTTGTTTTGGCCCTCCAGTGAACCTGTCTGAACACACAGGCATCAAACTGCTAGAGGTTATCTTAATTTAACCCTCCAATGAATCTGTCTGAACACAGACATCGAACTATTAGTCGTTATCTTATTTTGATCCTCCAGTGAACCTGTCTGAACACACTGACATAGAACTGTTGACCCTTCCATAAACCTGTCTGAACACACTGACATAGAACTGTTGACCCTCCCATTAACCTGTCTGAACACACTGACATAGAACTGTTGATCCTCCCATTAACCTGTCTGAACACTCAGACACCATACTGTTAGTGGCTTCCTGCTTTTGACCCTCCCATTAACCTGTCTGAAAACAGACTTACTGAGTTAGTTCCATGCTGGGATGCCTTCGGTTTTATTAACTAACTCTTGTGATCATCAAAATCCACGCCCTTTTCATCAGGTCAATTTTAAGACAAACAAATATAATAATTATATTTTTCTTGTTGACACTGTATTTCTTCCTGTGTATACATAGTGATGGTGACATTTATCTGTTTCCTGCCATTTTAAACTGTCATACTTAAACCCATTTGACTCGTACTTACCTTTTCCTTTCATTGAACTATTTTACTAATAATTACTCTGTGCTTGAATGGGTTCAGTCCCTTGAGGTGAACTATTTTACTAATAATTACTCTGTGCTTGAATGGGTTCAGTCCCTTGAGGTGAACTATTTTACTAATAATTACTCTGTGTTTGAATGGGTTCAGTCCCTTGAAATGAACTATTTTACTAATAATTATTCTGGGTTCAGTCCCTTGAATTGAAATATTTTACTAATAATTATTCTGCTATGAGTGTGATTGACTGGGTTCAGTCCCTTGATTGTCAATAAATATAATTTCCTAATGACGGTCGAAACACACATCTTGTGGCACCAGTTCGAATCCTAGATTGCTGGGTACGCGAGTTGCGAAGTCTCTACACACGCACGCACACACACACACACACACACACACACACACACACACACAACACACACACACACACACATACACACACACACACACACACACATACACACACACACACACACACACACACACACACACACACACAGAGACAATGATAATATGCATTTATGACCATAATTATGTCACATCCAGCAAGCCTATAATCAGTTCAGGAATAATCATGTATCACTACCTAATTAAGATTAGCAATTCTGAAACATTTTTCACTAAACTTCAGAGACAATTTGGTAATTCCTTTAACAAACATTATTGTTGTTGTTGTATTTAAAACGCCGTGACTAATGCGATAGAAAAATATTTCTCTTATTTTGCTTTTTTATAATTTATAATTAAATGTTAAATTCTCTAATGCCACATTCCCTAAAGCGAGCTAAGTTGCTACAATAGTCTGCGTACATCTCATCATTTGTTCTTGATTTTGCTTAAAAGACAAACTTTAGTTCAGTGAAATGTTTCTTAATGCAACGAGCTTCTAATTAAATGCAACTCAATTTCCTTTACATTTTATAAGTTATGTTAGTAATCAGGTTTTTATTATATACCTACATTTTATAAGTTATGTTAGTAATCAGGTTTTTATTATATGCCTACAGTTTATAAGTTATGTTAGTAATCAGGTTTTTATTATACACCTACAGTTTATAAGTTATGTTAGTAATCAGGTTTTTATTATACACCTACAGTTTATAAGTTATGTTAGTAATCAGGTTTTTATTATATACCTACAGTTTATAAGTTATGTTAGTAATCATGTTTTTATTATATACCTACAGTTTATAAGTTATGTTAGTAATCATGTTTTTATTATACACCTACATTTTATAAGTTATGTTAGTAATCATGTTTTTATTATATACCTACAGTTTATAAGTTATGTTAGTAATCAGGTTTTTATTATATACCTACACACAAAACATTAACTAACAGGGCTAACACGTTTTTATTATATATCTACAGTTTATTTCTGTCCAAGTTATGTTAGTAATCAGGTTTTTAATATATATCTACAGTTTATTTCTGTCCAAGTTATATTAGTAATCATGTTTTTAATATATATCAACAGTTTATTTCTGTCCAAGTTATGTTAGTAATCAGGTTTTTAATATATATCTACAGTTTATTTCTGTCAAGGTGACAGGACGAATTCATTTTTTGTAAATATTTGTAAAAGTATTTCATCCTAGCGCATGCTGTCACGTATGATTTGACAATGATGTCCATTTTAGTTTACAGATGTGTGCGTGAATAAAAGAGTTTTTGTTTGTCACGTATGACTGGACAGTGGTTTCCAGTTTTAGTTTCATAATTTTGTGTATGAATGAAGGAGTTTTTGTTTGTCACGCATGGCTGGACAGTGGTTTCCACTTTTAGTTTCATAATTTTGTGTATGAATGAAGGAGTGACAGTCACATGCTTCCTAAGAATGTCGTCACGTTCATGAGAGTGTGACACTCTAACAAGAGAAGGCGTGACATTGTCAGTCTAGGAGAAAAGATCCGGTTATGATAAACGAGAACGTCCAGAAATTTCAGAGCAAAATGCCTCACACAGAACAAGAACATGAACAGTACATTAATGGATAACTAATAAAACTGTGGATACGGATTGTGGCTCTGGTAGAACAAGAACAGAACAGTACACTTAATGGATAACAAAACTGTGGATACGGGGGTGGCTCTTGTAGAACAAGAACAGAACAGTACACTTAATGGATAACTAGCAAAACTGTGGATACGGGGTGTGGCTCTTGTAGAACAAGAACAGAACAGTACACTTAATGGATAACTAGCAAAACTGTGGATACGGGGTGTGGCTCTTGTAGAGTAGGTATTCACTATGGACGGTATTGTTCACTAAAGACAAGCACACTCCGACAAAGAGTTCAAACAAGACACTCCAACAAGACACTCAAAGAACTCATAGAAGACGCACCCTCATGGAACTAAAAAAAAAATAGAAACTCCCTCAAAGAACTGTAAAAAGGAAACTCCCTCAAACAACTCAAAAAAGAAACTCCCTCAAGAACTAAAAAAAAAAAAGAAGAACTCGAACATGACACCCCCTCAAAGGACTCGAATAAGACACTTCGACAAAGGACTCGAACAAGACACTTCGACAAAGGACTCGAATAAGACACTCAGGCAGTTGGGATCAGGAACGAAATAGACTTTAGAATTTAGATGTTCAACTAACTGCAAAACAGGGCATCGGCTGATTTTCACCTAGTTATAAAGAGTTTGAATCTAAGCGAGATCTTCATGACATAAAAACAATGTTGAAATAAGAAACATAAAAATAAAAAATGCTGAAATAACAAACAATAAACAGTTACAATTACCCGACAACTCTTAATAACAACAGTAGCTAATCTCAAAGAACATAAAGAGCTTAAGAAGGAAGAGTGTGTGAGTGGGGAGAGGGGGATAGACTGAAACAGAACACAAACCGCACTGAATGCCCAGCAAGACCCGCACTGGCCTTGATTTTTCACTGGGGTGACGTAACCTTGGGAACGCCAGTCTACGTCACGAAGAACGCGCGGGTTGCCGGAAGTTGTAAAGGGAGTACACTGAATGAGTCCAAATCTTGTGTCGGTGTCAGTTTTCAGTTTGTTGTAGGAACGATACTCGTCCAATGTCTGAAAAACAAGGTTACAATTAAACATGGATTATAACTAATGAGAAAACAAGGTTACAAGTAAACATGGATTATAACTAATGAGAAAACAAGGTTACAAGTAAACATGGATTATAACTAATGAGAAAACAAGGTTACAAGTAAACATGGATTATAACTAATGAGAAAACAAGGTTACAAGTAAACATGGATTATAACTAATGAGAAAACAAGGTTACAAGTAAACATGGATTATAACTAATGAGAAAACAAGGTTACAAGTAAACATGGATTATAACTAATGAGAAAACAAGGTTACAATTAAACATGGATTATAACTAATGTGAAAACAAGATTACAAGTAAACATGGATTATAACTAAAGTGAAAGCAAGGTTACAATTAACTGGATTATAACTAAGGTGAAACAAGATGAAAACAAGGTTACAATTAACATGGATTATAACTAATTTGAAACAAGGTTACAATTAACTGGATTATAACTAAAGTGAAAACAAATGCTTGTATAGGTGTCACTGGAAAAACATTGAAATTGAACAGTTTATCTCAGGACAGAGTTCACTTCCAAAATCAGCCGACAAAAACTTCATTTTGCAAACAAAACTGATAAAATTAAAGCACTGATTATGTTTACATGGATATTTACCATTTAATATCTCTGACATTTCCTCTAACAATATTCTATTTGTATCTGACCTTGCTTCTGACATTATTCATTTTGTATCTGACCTTTACGGAACTGTACTTCAGTTAATTCGCGTACATGATAGGATTAGTAAGATGTACGTGTACCAATTCATAAAATCAACAAGCAATGGATGAGGGCTTTAAGCAGAAATAAATAGATCAATCAAAATAACAATATACGAACATGTCAGTACGAGTCCAATTATTCAGTTTGTCATCAACCTTGCAGAATCTCACATGAAGCAATACACAGTACTCGCCCTTGTAAAGTCTTGGTACAATAATTAATATTCAGCAATCTAGGCAATCACGCATAATTAATATTATACTGAGAAATATTATCACTTCCTTTTATAATTACATTTCAACCAAAAATTATTAAACGTTGGCATTTTCTATTAAAATAGACAAACTAATATAAATAAAATACTGTAAATAATATTCTCAAAATGCCATTATTTAAACAATGGGCAGAATTGGTTTACAAAGTATTGCAAAGATACTGGGTCTTTATAATTACCCAATTATCATCTGGAATACTAACCTACCATTACTTTGACAATAACCATAAATGGATGATTCCAAAATGGAACGCTAACCTACAAGAACAATTACCAACCCTGCAAACTGTTTAATTCCCATACATAACATAATGTGCTGCTATATATATATATACTATGTCAGAAAACTGGTTGTTCAAATATAGACCTTTGGCTAAAACTAAACTCACCATATCTGTAAATTGGTTGATTCCCATATAGAACGTTTCTTTTCCTGTGAAGTAGTTCCAGTTATGGGTTTCAATCGTTTTCACATTGTCCATGAACACCGAGCGCCTGTACGCCTCTTCCACATCGTCTACATACTGTCGATCTAAAAATAGAAACAATTTCAGCACCATTAGCTTCTTCACGTATGATTTTAGATCAAAACTTCCGGTTCCAGAAAGATCCACTCGGAAATGTTAAAATAATGGTTCCATTGTTGTTAAGTCTGAGGTTGACAAACTAGTTAGTTCCTAATAACAGATGGCGAGATAGGGTGACTCACTGACTGAATGAATAGCTGACTGACTTAATAGCTGACTGACTGAATAGCTGACTGACTGAATAGCTGACTGACTGATTTCCGTTTATTGTTTGATCTGATCTTTGAGTGACAGATGGTAATGTTGTGTGTCCTGAAGAGATTTTAATCATTTAAGCAAACGCAGTAAAGAGAGTTTGTCTGACAGCTAACACTGATTAATATATATATATTATAAAATTCTGATTTATTAGGAAGACAGTTACTTACACCTTAAGTACTGAGTTTATGTCAATCAATCAATCACTTTTGAAATAGTGAACTGGTATCGATCAGATTAACATTAATTATGTGTTTGAATATGATCAATCCTTCATTTAAAGGAAGATGTAACAAACCCCATCCTCTCTCTCTTGCGAAAGGGGAGGTGGAAGATGACTTTGTCAGCAGCAATCTGTGTTGATGTTTACTATAGGAATCCACAAAGAGATGCACCATGGATGTCTGGCTGGCTCTTTAATTTTTATTCCGCATGCAAGGGTTACAATTTGATGACGTGTTTGTATGTGCGAGTGAAGATGTTAAAGTGTGTGCGAGTGAAGATGTTAAAGTGTGTGCGAGTGAAGATGTTAAAGTGTGTGCGAGTGAAGACGTTAAAGTGTGTGCGAGTGAAGATGTTAAAGTGTGTGCGAGTGAAGACGTTAAAGTGTGTGCGAGTGAAGACGTTAAAGTGTGTAGACAGTACAAAACGATACAACATAAAAATAACAAGGCAAGACAATCCTGCACTTGCCTGTTCAAAACAGTAATAAGCAAGTTTTGACAAATTTATGATTTAGGTTTATTAACCTATGGGCTTTCTCTTTCATGTGGTGGTTAGATCAGTTGCTATGAATTACTCACAACATGCACTCTTGGGGAGGGGGTAAATGATGAGTAATGATAATAATAAAGATAAATTAAGATTTTACAACTGAACAGTAAACGCTGCTGGTAATGACTACTCTAGTAACACAAAAGTTATAAATCAATTTAAACAGTTCTGGGATCATCAATCCCATGAAAATAGTAATAAATAGTCTCTCAAGTACGATAATTTAAATTTGCGATTGTCTAACCATAGTAATGTTCTAATATACTAAAAGTTCCATGTACATAAAATGTAAGTAGGCAAAATAGTTCTCAAGTTAATTTAGAGTGCACTGAGGTTTTTATTGTTATTTCTTATTCTTACTCACACACGCTGTAGTAACTTTTCTTTGACAGGAATCCTAGTGTCGAATTTACATAATTTCTTGTTTTAATACAATCTTCCAGCATTTCTTGTTTTAATACACACTTCCAGCATTTCTTGTTTTAATACACACTTCCAGCACAGAGTTCTCACCTCAGCCTAAAGTTTTCCTATCACAATCTCCAGTGAACTTTCAAGTCCTAACTACAATGTATATCATACTGGTTTAAATAAATATTTATCTTGATTACAAGGATATAGATATTCACAATATTATATTTATATTAACTTCTGATAAATCTTTCCACATTCAATAGTGAAATTAAATAAGACTCCAATCACACAATGCATAAATCCATAGATTCAATCTTGTTGCTAATGAAATACACTGAACTTTATGATTCAACTCTTTAAATTGGTGTCCTTTAAACACAAATACCGGCCGTAGTTATGAGCGTTTGGGCGACCTTGAAGCAAATATATAAATATATAAAATTAATTATAGGGCGAGTATTATCTCCCTTTGACCGTCACAGAAGACACTTGGAAAACATTGTAGAGGATTCAAGCAAAGTTAAGACCTCAATGTGTCTGAATGAGCAACGACATTAAGACTCTGAATGACACATAAGTTCATTAAATGCAAGAACGTAGGTCAAAGTTCGATCTTTTTCTTCGTTCCGCAGTAAATAATTCTCTGAAACTTGCACGCGCCGATCATAAACTCACACAGATACACACACACGCGCACGCACATATGTAAGCATTTCCTTAAACATAAGTAAACATACACACACAAATACACACACACACAAACACACACACACACAACTTCCGATCAATCAATACATCGAAATCTTCATGAATTTATATACTTCCATACTAATAGCACATATAAATATTACCCGAAATAAATACAAGTACACTTACATCCATACTCATAGCACATATAAATATTTACCCGAAATAAAGAACACTTACATCCATACTCATAGCACATAAATATTTACCCGAAATAAAGAACACTTACATCCATACTCATAGCACATAAACACACACAAACAAGTAAATATTCGTTCGCGCTCTCACTTATACAAACAAACAAACAAACACATAAACGACACGTCCGCACGCACACATAAAAGTTCTTACACGCAGTAAAATGCAAATAATACACACTTGAGCGCGCATATATAAACACACCCCTCTTACGTAAACAAACAAACACGTTAATACACACATATATACACACACACAACCAAACACATTCACACTTACATACACTTAAGATACCCCACTTATATTGTCAAATAAACACACACACGCATACCACGCATACCATTAAGTACACACAACACAACACACACACACATACATGCAAACCCAATATACGCATACAAACTTACACACATATATGCAAACAGTGTGCATGCACACAAGCATACATAAATACATACAAATATACACACATAACCAAACACTTATTCATATTCACTACAAGAAGTACATGCAAATATCCACACATTCGCCCACTCACAAAACGCTCCATTTATACACGCATATCAAACCACATGCACCAACAAATACCAAACAACTTACATATGCATATACACAGACACACACACACAGCACTTGCATCTTTACTATCTATGCCACACCTTACCCTTGCTTGACTTCGTCAGTGTGAAATCGTACTTACTGTATTTACTCTTAAATTCAGTCCATGTGACGTCATAAGGATCGTACCGCAAGTTGAACCCAGCATCAAATTTCAAGGGAGGTAATAGATCCAACCAAGAGAGTGACTGCGAAAAGTGTTTAACATTCTCTCTTACAGGTGTGGCTTGGATACCAGCCACGAGAGCGAGGAGACACGAGAAAAACATGAGTTCTTGTTCCTGTTTGTGAGTAAAAAATAACGGTGGGGAGTAAATTTATATTAATAAAAATACCAGGTACAGAAATATTGTTTACATGTCCCGTCTAACATCCTAAATAATTTCATGTGATAGCCAGAATAGTTTCCCTTTTGACACAACACCGGTAAAATTCATAGCCTTGAGACGTCAAGTGAGTAAACACAAAGACATGACGAGCAGCATAGCTACAAGCCACAACGAAAGTTTAAGTGATAATGAATCATTAGAGATATCTCGATTCTATAATAAGAAATAATTAGCTCCTTATTAGTCTACTGAATAGCAAGTGAAAGTGATTCACCGGATACTTTCACACACATTTGCAACTCGGGTTTGTGAGTCAATTTCTATGGAAGCAGATGATAGATCTAGTCTGGCAATCATGAGTAACCTCTCTAAATAAACTATAGATCTAGTCTGGCAGTCAGTCTAAATAAACTATAGATCTAGTCTGGCAGTCAGTCTAAATAAACTATAGATCTAGTCTGGCAATCATGAGTAACCTCTCTAAATAAACTATAGATCTAGTCTGGCAATCATGAGTAACCTCTTTAAATAAACTATAACGATAGATCTTGTCTGGCAATCATGAGTAACCTCTCTAAATAAACTATAGATCTAGTCTGGCAATCATGAGTAACCTCTCTAAATAAACTATAGATCTAGTCTGGCAATCATGAGTAACCTCTCTAAATAAACTATAGATCTAGTCTGGCAATCATGAGTAACCTCTCTAAATAAACTATAGATCTAGTCTGGCAATCATGAGTAACCTCTCTAAATAAACTATAGATCTAGTCTGGCAATCATGAGTAACCTCTCTAAATAAACTATAACGATAGATCTTGTCTGGCAATCATGAGTAACCTCTCTAAATAAACTATAGATCTAGTCTGGCAATCATGAGTAACCTCTCTAAATAAACTATAACGATAGATCTTGTCTGGCAATCATGAGTAACCTCTCTAAATAAACTATAGATCTAGTCTGGCAATCATGAGTAACCTCTCTAAATAAACTATAGATCTAGTCTGGCAATCAATAGTTCATGCGTTGTTGAGTTTGTGTGTATTATTTCTATGACTGCTCGATGTCGCGACTGTTGTCGGTGTGTGGGTAGGTGTGCGGTTTTTTTTAAATAACTGTTATGAATTTTACCAGACAAATTTAAAGTATCCTACCAGGCAGAGTTAAGTATCCTACCAGACAGAATTAAGTACTACTGACTTACTATGTTTTTTAAATCTTCCTCAAATTTTCCATTCTATATTTTAATTTGTTCTCTAAATCAGTGATAATGATGCAAATTAATGATAATGGATGCAGATTATTAAATCAGTGCATATACTACTTAATTTACTTACAATTACTAATAATAACATACATAATATAATTGCCTTGTTAATTAGAAACTGACCTAGTATATATATGTTGTTTGTTTTATCAATCTGCTAATTTTTTGCTACTGATAATTATTAAAATACATAACAAAGATGTACATTTGAATTTTTAGTTTAGCCTTACTCTTATAGCACTAATATTTAATATCATTTAGTACACAACTTTTTATTAATTATTAAAATAATAATTATTAAAACTAATAATTATTAAAATCCTTAACAAAGATGTACATTTGAATTTTTAGTTTGGCCTTACTCTTATGGCACTAATGTTTAAAGTCAATTAGTACACAACTTTTTATTAATTATTAACAAAGATGTACATTTGAATTTTTAGTTTGGCCTTACTCTTATGGCACTAATGTTTAATATCATTTAGTACACAACTTTTTATTAATTAAATAAAGATCTTCCAAGTAAATTTATTGTGAGCATGCACTGGAAATTTCTGGTACATGCATAAACATTTTTAATATTTTGGAATACAGATAAAAAATCTAATACACAACTTCTTGGTGATTATTCAACATCATGCCGATCAATTGTTCACGTGAGCCTTCAATATTAAACAGAGTTTCAAAAAATGAAAATTTACTGATTAAGTGTTTGTACAATTTGAAGTGTTTCAGTTATGTGACTAATACAGATTGTGATTATTAATATTTTTGTTATTGATCAGTTCATTGTAAACTGAGCACCCTTCCTTGATTGGCTTGTTTAAAAATCATATGAAACAAATCAATATATTTATGATATAAAATTTTGTTTTTATATTTTATTTTTTCTGCACTTCTAATGTAGCATATAAATAAAAATTAAAAATTAAAATACAGAGAGTTATTGACGTCAGTTTGGAGTCAAGTGATTAGAAACATTTACCTGAGTAGCGAGAAAAGTGAAATGAACTTTTATTCAAACATCTGACTGTTGGTGAATGGACTCTATATGTGTACTCGTTTTTCTGAAGACAGCCGTAATAAAATATACAACTTAGAATAACCCCAGGTGATAAAAATAGCAAGTATAGAAAAACCCGAGAACTGTCAAAATAAAACAAAGTTCAAAGTAATAATAATAAAAAAAAAATAAAGAAAAGCTTGATCTTAGCAACGCGCGGAGCTAAAAATAAATGGACGACGTTTGACATCAAAGTCTAAGCCAAAAAAAAAAAAAAAATCGGGGCGGCGTTTATTAAGCAGCAAATTCACGTGATCAAAATCTGAATAGTTCGTGGAAGTCCCAGACTGAAACTTTACGAAATTTAAAAAAACAACTTAAGTAAGACTTGACCTATTTACCTCAGAAGGGGAGAGGAGCACCCTCACGAGACAGACGGCTGACAGGAAAGTAAGAATTGACGTATTTACTTCTGAGTGGGACAGCACCCTCGTGACAGACGGCTGACAGGAAATGAAAGTAAGAATTGACGTATTTAATTCTGAATGGGACAGCACCCTCGTGACAGACGGCTGACAGGAAATGAAAGTAAGAATTGATGTATTACTTCTGAGGAGGGCAGCACCGTTACGTGACAGAGGCTGATAGGAAACGAAAATAACAGTTTGGTGTATTCACCTCTGAAGGGGATGCGCCCGATCAAAACACTTAATAAGATTTAAGACAAGACAAGAAATAACAAGACAATTTGGAACAGCATATTAGAAGCCATTGGCTTATAAATAGATGTCATTTAAATTTAATTGTTTCCTTTTAATTATTATTATTAAATGTACCAGTTCCGTGTCGCCAGACAAACTGTATTGAGGGACGCTTTCTAAACGTCTGGGAAGCAGTGACCTAGATCAATACGAACATATCGATAACTGGTGATATCCTGTATTAATATGTACAGACTGGTGAATTACAGCGTCATGTATTAATACGTACAGTCTGGTGAATTACAGCGTCCTGTATTAATACGTACAGACTGGTGAATTACAGCGTCTTGTATTAATACGTACAGACTGGTGAATTACAGCGTCCTGTATTAATACGTACAGACTGGTGAATTACAGCGTCCTGTATTAATACGTACAGACTGGTGAATTACAGCGTCTTGTATTAATACGTACAGACTGGTGAATTACAGCGTCTTGTATTAATACGTACAGACTGGTGAATTACAGCGTCCTGTATTAATACGTACAGACTGGTGAATTACAGCGTTTTATATCATTACACAAAATAAAAACCATAATAGAAGTGAAATCACTCAGTGCAAATTGCTGACAAGTAATGTACTGCAGCATTACTAGAACAATTTGATGGCTGTCTAGCAGTCTTGCAGCATTACTAAAACAATCTCATGGCTGTCTAGCAGTCTTGCAGCATAACTAAAACAATCTGATAGCTGTCTAGCAGTCTTGCAGCATTACTAAAACAATCTGATAGCAGACAGCAGCCTTGCAGCATTACTAAAACAATCTGATAGCAGACAGCAGTCTTGCAGCATTACTAAAACAATCTGTGATAGCAGACAGCAGTCTTGCAGCATTACTAAAACAATCTCATAGCTGTCTAGCAGTCTTGCAGCATAACTAAAACAATCTGATAGCAGACAGCAGTCTTGCAGCATAACTAAAACAATCTGATAGCAGACAGCAGTCTTGCAGCATTACTAAAAATCTGATAGCTGACTGCGAACTGCGTCGTCACGTAAAAAGAAAATAACGAGTGACGTATTTTCCATATCGCTACAAACAGATAACTTGCTGCGTCCGATGTCGCTGCTCATAGAAAATAATTAGTTTATAATTTTCTGTATCACTATGAACTCATCGCTGGCTGCGTCCTCAACACTCTGTAGAGAGTGATGACTATCAATGCTAGATTAATTTGTACAAAGGACGCCTGGTAATGTCCGTTAACAGTATTACGTGGACCTGATATCTGGCAATGTTCAATAACAGTATTATATGTAAATGATGTCTGGCAATGTCCAGTAACAGCATTATTTGTAAATGATGTCTGGTAATGTCATCTAACAGTATTATGTGGATATAATGTCTGGCAATGACCTGTAACAGTATTATGTGTAAATGATGTCTAGCAATGTCTTCTAACAGTATTATGGGTAAATGATGTCTAGCAATATCCTATAACAGTATTATGTGTAAATGATGTCTGATAATGTCCTGTAACAGTATTGTGCGGACATGATGTCTGGTAATGGTCTATTTATTTATGAAACTGTAGCTGTTACCAGAATAATCTAGCACACTACAATATTTTCCTTTAAACAATTTAAATAATATATTATATAATTTATGTTAAGGTTTATATCAAATCACAGAAATTGACGACGTTACAATGTCGTGTTACGTCATAAACCGTTGATGTCATTAAAATCTGTTAGTTATTAACAAATTGTAGTTGTCTATTTATTATCACGTTACTCAGCTATATTTAACTTCTAATAAAATGCGTGTTTACCACGTAGAGACAGGATATCTCATCGTCACGCGAAAAATAAATAAACTGATGAGAAATATTCTTTTCTCAGAAAGCCAGCAGGATATCCCATCGGCACGCGAAAAATAAATAAACTGATGAGAAATATTCTTTTCTAAGAAAGCCAGCAATGTACAACACGAACCAAACTTTGTCTTTGACGTAATCAGTCTTTGTCGAAGCACTTGAATAAAGATTTACTTGGATTCATACGACAGGCGGCAAGAATTAAACAGGAGACGACAACTCAGTGTACAAAAAGGAAATCCCTTGTCAAGATAGAATAGTCATGAACTAAAACTAGACAAGTATCTGGTGACTGTCATAACAAAAATATTTCTATAACGATAAGAGTGAATGCATTCAGGACGCAAATCGGTGTGTGCTTTAGTACTCATGATTGTGTTAATTTTACGTGTGGTGTGAGCGTGTGTGCGTGTGTGTGCGCGCCCTGCAAGTGTACACATATTTAGTGGTAAGATTTCTTTTATGGAGTTTATTTTGTTTGCTTTGACATGTTGCGGTACGTGGGGAAAGAAAAAGTATAGATAGTTGGGGCTATTTAAAAAGTATACTATAGATAGTTGAGGCTATTTAAAAAGTATAGATAGTTGAGGCTATTTAAAAAGTATACTATAGATAGTTGAGGCTATTTAAAAAGTATAAATAGTTGGTGCTATTTAAAAAAGTATAGATAGTTGGGGTTATTTAAAAAAGTATAGATAGTTGGGGCTATTTAAAAAGTATAGATAGTTGGGGCTATTTAAAAAAGTATAGATAGTTGGGGCTATTTAAAAAGTATAAATAGTTGGTGCTATTTAAAAAAGTATAGATAGTTGGGGCTATTTAAAAAGTATAGATAGTTGGGGCTATTTGGCGGGCACTCCATCAACGATGAAATATGAAGTATGGATTTATGACCTACTGTTCAGTGAATTTTCTTAAAGATAAGTATGTCAAGAGAGTACTGTAAATTTACAAAAATACTCTGCTGTTAGCTGAGGTTATTGTTATATATGTCTGTAGTTAGCTGTTGCTGTTATTGAATCTTTTATGTTGCTATTTATGGTTATTCAGCTGTTTCTGTTATTGAATATGTTGTATCGCTATTTATGTTGATAGTTGTTGTTATTGAATATTTTGTAGGGTTATTTATGTTGTTAGTTAGTTGTTGTTATTAAATACTTTGTAGTGTTATTTATGTTGTTAGTTAACTGTTGCTATTATTGTACAGTTAAGGAAGATGATAAACATTGAGAAAAATCCGTTTTGTCATTCAATTAAAGGTTGGAAAATTATTAATAAACTGCAATATGCACCATCTTTGTAAGAGAAAATTATTAATAAACTGCAATATGCACCATCTTTGTAAGAGAGAAATCTCAAAGCATCGCAAAAATTCATTCCCATCTTTTTTGCACTGTGCAAAAATTACTATTTCTAATTACTAAAATTAACTATTGAATACTATTGTTTCATTATGATATATTCTTGGCCATTATTGTTTCATTATGATATATTCTTGCCATTATTGCTTCATTATGATATATTCTTGCCATTATTGCTTCATTATGATATATTATTGGCCAATTTTGATTCCTATAATAAAATAAAAGGAAGAGATGAGAACGAATTGAGCAATATGATCTGTATTCACTAAAATTTGCAAACACACCACTTCTTGCTGTTTCCTTAAATTACCACCCTCCCGCTTACACTTTAACAAAATCAACAAAACCAGCACCATCAACTGCCCATGAATGCATGTATACATGCGCACATATTTAACAACATGAATATTACAGTTAAGAAATATTTTATTATGACAAAATCTTGCAAATTAAAAATATCTAATCTACAGACTGAGAACACACAAGATAAACATTTTAAATCAGAATGTTTATTAATTGCATATATTAATATGAAATGTGTTTTTTTAAAAACTGTTTGAACTAAGTCAGAATATTTCAAATGATGAAGACATGATTAAAAAGGTGATATAAGTTCAGAAAATATATTCAGGACAGTCACTAAAGTGGGGAATTAAATTGTGGGTTCTTGCAGATACTGTTACAGGTTATGTTTATAACTTTGAAGTTTATGTGAGAAGAAAAGATAATAGGACCATTTGTACTGTGTCAAGCATTCATACAGTTAATGGACATGAGATAACAAAACTATTTCACTATGTCAACCATTCATAGAGCTAATGGACATGAGATAACTAAACTATTTCACTATGTCAACCATTCATAGAGCTAATGGACATGAGATAACAAAGTATATCTCTGTGTCAACCATTCATACAGTTAATGGACATGAGATAACAAAACTATTTCACTATGTCAACCATTCATACAGTTAATAGACATGAGATAACAAAACTATTTCACTATGTCAACCATTCATAGATCTAATGGACATGAGATAACTAAACTATTTCACTATGTCAACCATTCATAGAGCTAATGGACATGAGATAACAAAAGTATATCTCTGTGTCAACCATTCACTTCATAAGCGTCTTCAAGGAACTACAGGAAAGCTTGCAGCGGTGGCGATTCCACACATGTTGTTGTAGTTGCGCCTCATCTTAATGTAACCTTGGTCTCCCCAGGAAGTAGCCCAACTGTATAGACACGTAAATAAAGAATGACACGTGTCAATGACTTGTTATGATTATGGTTATATTGTGTGACGTTGTTGTGATTGTAGCTATAGTTGTGGTAGTTGTTCTTTTGAAGTATATATTAATTTATTATGCTAGACTGGGATATGTTGTGGTAGTTGTGTTAGTTGTTCTTTTGAAGTATATATTAATTTATTATGCTAGACTGGGATATGTTGTGGTAGTTGTGTTGTGTTTTTGTTAGTGTACTGTGGCTGCTATTGGTGTGTTGAACTGTGTTGTGCATTGGTTATGTTATGAGTGGTTTGTGCTGTTCTGTGCTAGTTATGTCTCGACATGTGGTTGTGGTATTAGACATGGTTGTAATGTGCTATTCTAGTTGTGTTCTGGTTGTGTGTTGTTGTGTTGTTTGTTGTCCTTTTGTGAGGTGTGGTTGTTGTGAAATGTGGTTGTTACAGATTGGTTGTGTAATGCTGAGTTGTATTTTTCAAGATAAGTGTTATTGTGTTGTCACGTCACATCATGTTATGCTTGCTTTAAGCTCTCACCGCAAACACAATATGTTGTGGTTATTTCCAGTAATAAGTGCATTTGCTTTCGATGTGGATATTTTATAACGTGTATGTTACCCTCTCATCTCACAAACCTCACATGTTCTTGATGTGGATATTTTATTTCTCGTATGTTACCCCCTCATCTCAATCCTCACCTGTTCTTGATGTTGATATTTTATAACTCGTATGTTGCCCTCTCATCTCACAATCCTCACCTGTTCTTGATGTGGATATTTTATAATTGTAATTTTACCCCTTCATCTCACAATCCTCACCTGTTCTTGATGTGGATATTTTATTTCTCGTATGTTACCCTCTCATCTCGCAATCCTCACCTGTTCTTGATGTGGATATTTTATTTCTCGTATGTTACCCTCTCATCTCACAATCCTCACCTGTTCTTGATGTGGATATTTTATAACTTGTATGTTACCCTCTCATCTCACAATCCTCACCTGTTCTTGATGTGGATATTTTATAATTGTAATTTTACCCCCACATCTCACAATCCTCACCTGTTCTTGACAATCCAGTAATCGATGCCACCTTCTGTGCCATACCCGACAGCCAGCACCCCGTGATCAAGTTGTGTCTTGCTGCACTTTGGCTCAGTGTATATTCCTGTCATGTTGAAATTTACAGTAAGAATTGCGATAATATTGTACTTTATTCCCATGTTATAAGTTACTTATTCTTGTGACAATTAAAATTCAGACGGCTGTATTATACTTTTTTTTATTTGTAGTAGTATAGTTATATATTTATTAGTAGTAGTATAGTTATATATTTATTAGTAGTAGTATAAATCCATTTATCTATAAAGTTTGCATGTGTGGGCTTATTTCAATGATCGCTGTTGTCGTGACAATACTCGTCTGTTGTTATTTTAAGTGGCCGGCATGCTACGTGTCGAATGTGAGGATGTGTTCAGTTACAAGTGATGAGTGACAGCATTAAGTGACTGTTTCTTACAAGTCATGAGTAACAGCATTAAGTAACTGTGTTCAGTTACAAGTGATGAGTGAGAACATTAAGTGACTGTGTTTAGTTACAAGTGATGAGTCACAGCTTTAAGTGAGTGTTTTCTTATTAGTGATGAGTGACACGTTAAATAGCTATGTTTTCTTGTGAGAGATGAATGACTGCTTAATGTAACTGTATTTTCTTACAAATGCTGATTGACAGATTTGTATAACTTGTTTATTTACAAGAGATGAATGACTGCTTAATGTAACTGTATTTTCTTACAAGTGCTGATTGACAGATTTGCATAACTTGTTTATTTACAAGAGATGAATGACTGTTTAATGTAACTGTATTTTCTTACAAGTGCTGATTGACAGATTTGCATAACTTGTTTATTTACAAGAGATGAATGACTGTTTAATGTAACTGTGTTTTCTTACAAGTGATGATTGACGTTTTATGTAATTTGTTTACTTGAAATCGGAAGTAAGAGTCAGTGCAATAACTGCCCTGTTAGTGCGCATGCACATTTTACTACTCACAGCTGTCGCTTTATTCTGAGAAGGATGAACTTTGTGATGACGTAATACGATGACGAATTTCTTCACTATATACGCTGATGTCGTGATGATGACAGTGAATCTAAGCTAATGATAATGAAAGCAATTATATGATGCTACATCAATGGTATGTTTGGTGTGTACAAGTACTCCCTACTGACTAAAGACTTATTTACGATTGGTGTAGTAAGTAATAAATTATGTTTAGTGTATACAAGTACTTATTACTGACTAAAGACTTATTTACGATTGGTGTAATAAGTAATAAATTATGTTTGGTGTGTACAAGTACTCCCTACTGACTAAAGACTTATTTACGATTGATGTAGTAAGTAATAAATTATGTTTAGTGTATACAAGTACTTATTACTGACTAAAGACTTATTTACGATTGGTGTAGTAAGTAATAAATTATGTTTAGTGTATACAAGTACTTATTATTGACTAAAGACTTATTTACGATTGATGTAAGTAACAAATTAAAATTTTGTTTTATTTGCTAACCGACACACGCTCGTTTATTGAAAGGTTTGATAGAACACGCGAAAGGAGGAGGGTGGGGGGGTGATGAAAGAACAGTGAAAGTGATGATGACATGATTCAGTATCGGCTAAATGTCGGCTTACCACACAGACAAACAAGAATACTAAATGACACTTATTGTTATCAACAACTCTGAATGTAGTGAGACAGATATGTTAGCTGACCTAGGAATTCCTTTTGTCCATTTTTTTTCAGTTTGTAAAACGCATTCTAAAACTCTTCAATATCTTCCTGATTGTGGCAATCAATGCTTACCAGCACGTTCTATAATTAAATATTAATATTAAAACACTCTGACCTAAACAAACAAAAATCACGTTCTATAACTAAACATTAATATTAAAACACTCTGACCTAAACAAACAAAAATCACGATCTATAACTAAATATTAATATTAAAACACCCTGACCTAAACAAACAAAAATCACGTTCTATAACTAAACATTAATATTAAAACACTCTGACCTAAACAAATAAAAATCACGTTCTGCTAACGATGGTCACCACATCAAGGCACAAACTAAAATTAATCAGTTCAACGTCAGAAGTCCATCTCTAGTGTGACTATTTTTAATTTGTTTATTATTTCTTTTATTTTTTTATTATTTTGTTTATTATTTCTTTTATTTGTTTATTATTTTTTAATTTGTTTATTTATTTCTTTTGTTTGCTTATTATTTCTTTTATTTGTTTATTATTATTATTATTTCAGGAAAAGAAGAGGAGACGATCTACCTTTGATTCTAATTATTAAAACTCAAAGATTTTCACCGTTTCTAGAACTTACCTCCCTTGTATGACTGAAAAGAATCATGACTAGCATCGATGGCGACTGAAATGGGGCCCTGTGACGTCACTGCTCTCTGCAACTCGCTCTCGCTGTATTTGCGGATGTCATGGCAACCTGACACTGTGACCGCCACTTTGGATCGAACAAAACGGCAGACTCCATCCTGGTTGAGAATTAAGAAAAGAAAAAATATAACTAGTTAACAGTGACGAGTGAAGGTTTGACATAGCCTTGCCTTTTATTCAATATTATTATCTGTTCACGTAGGAGTTTCTAAACGGATAATGGTGTTTTTCTTCCCGTCTTTTCCACCAGTCTCCAAAAGGGAGGGAAGGAGGGAGAAAGAAGACACTCTTGTACTGACGTCACCATTTAGTCTCGCAATGATTTGTACACATAGTGAGTGTGTAGATGTTTATGGACATATACTAAACAGTGTGTAGACTAACAATGACAATGTCACGTGATGTGTATGTACTTGTTTGTCAGGGGTCTCTGCAAATTAAGCTGATTTAATTAATCGATTTATTAATTGCATTTCTATTTCTCTTTATTAACGAACGCCGTACTGCAAAAGCACAATCTTACACACATGGTGCAATACCGTCCTTGGTGGTGTTGAGGATATAGCGTCACGCGTGGACAGACCAAAAGGTGAGAGATGGATGGGGGGAGTAGCGGGAGGTAACTTGTTAACGGAGGCTCATTGCCTGTATACGTTTTTTTCTGTTCGTGACGTAGATTAAAACTGAGAATCATGGGCATATGTAGATGCCTTTAAATAGGACTAAAACTGCACCATAAAGATTTCAATGACAAAAGGCGGTTTCGGCCCCACACCCCACCGATGGAGGGCGGTTGAGGGTGTGCGCCAAACTGGTGCAACCTGTTTCACCCCCTTCCGCCAGCCTTCCTGCCATCCACCTCAGACGCACCGCTAAGCTATGGGGATCCCCCAGAAGCAGACCAAGACTGAGAACATCGTGAAGATGAAAGGTCTATTGAGGCTTCTGGGGTGAGTGTAAGTGAAACACAAACACCATAAAGACTCAAGACCGCGCCCAAAACTCCAAGGGTAGAATTTAATTGAGCGAACTAACGACTTTAACACGCAGTTACAATAGTGAAGGTAAGCACATTGAATTCTCAGAGATTGGTATATGTACTTAATGTGTACCTGGCGATCTCTGGTGATATTGACCAATCTAGTAGGTCAAGTTGTAATAATTCACCAAACATTAGCGCGACTGACCACGAGTTTGTCTCTGTTTGCGCCGAAACAGGCCCCAAAATACCAATCAAATCTGCTGACGTCAGAGTAATTTTGCTCAGAAACGTTCTCCTAGAGACACCACTAGTATAAAGTTGCCGATAGTCAGTCAGAAACGTTCTCCTAGACACCACTAGTATAAAGTTGCCGATAAAGGTCAGTCAGTGACGTTCTCCTAGAGACACCACTAGTATAAAGTTGCCGATAAAGGTCAGTCAGTAACGTTCTCCTAGAGACACCACTAGTATAAAGTTGCCGATAAAGGTCAGTCAGTAAAGTTCTCCTAGACACCACTAGTATAAAGTTGCTAAGAAAGCTTAGAACTTAGAACTGAACTATGTGCAGTAGTTATGATTATGCATGTTCATTTATGTCTATATTTTGTCATTTTAATTCGTCCTTTTCTATTTTCTTCTTTCATTCACTTATCATCTGTCCTTCCTATTTTCTCTGTATGAATGACGTCTGTCTGGTGTGCCAGTCATTATCTTAGTGTCGCCAGAAATTTAGGAAATAATTTTGTATGTTTTAGAATTGGCACCATATCTATTCTATCTCTCCACTGGCACTCCATTGGCAAGCCAATACCTGTCCTGTCTTGCCCCTCAACAAGCAATAGAATGAATAGATAAGGTCCCGGCCGCTAAGGTTCCTCGACAGGCGCAAATAGACGAAAAGCCCACAGCCTGCACTACATGTCTAGCTAAACAGGTAGACGTGAAAACCGACTTACCGCCATTCTATATAGTCGCAGCCCGGAAAGTTGAAAAAATACAAAATTTACAAAAACAAATCTCATTCTGTAAGTGTACACTGGGCAAATATTGAACACTCGGGACGCTCTTACGTCATCGAGATTTAATTTTATAATTTTTTCCCCACCATCACTCTTTTCTTGAAAGTTTTCATTTATTCCTAAGTTTATAAGTATTTTATAATTCTTTCCTCAACCATCACTCTTTTCTTGAAAGTTTTCATTTCTTCCTAAGTTTATAAGTATTTTATAATTCTTTCCTCAACCATCACTCTTTTCTTGAAAGTTTTCATTCATCCCTAAGTTTATAAGTGTTTGTGTTTTTCTTTTAATTTAAAATTATGTCAGGTCGAGACTGTGGGATCTCGTAGCCGTTTTTGTGATTGTTAATGTTCAAAGTATCCTGTAACTGTTTTTGTGATTGTTAATGTTCAAAGTATCCTGTAACTGTTTTTGTGATTGTTAATGTTCAAAGTATCCTGTAACTGTTTTTGTGATTGTTAATGTTCAAAGTATCCTGTAACTGTTTTTGTGATTGTTAATGTTCAAAGTATCCTGTAACTGTTTTTGTGATTGTTAATGTTCAAGGTATCCTGTAACTGTTTTTGTGATTGTTAATGTTCAAAGTATCCTGTAACTGTCCAATGCTTGTAACACCTGACGCCGCTAAAGTGTGAGTGGATGTTATGATTTTATGTCTATTAATAACATTTTCTTAAACGTCACGCCACAATGACAGACGTATTGATGTGCTGACACAGATATTTCCTAAGTGTGATGATAAAACATATTTGTACTGACTTGTACACAGACAATTACTGATATACAGTGACCTATGTACAAACGTGTTCTGATGTGTATTCGGACATACTCTTCATTTCAATCAACACATACTCGCTTCACGTTTGTCTACATCTACTCGTCAGTTTCCGAAGTGATGTTCGTATAGATTTATAAAATGTCTACCCTGTTTCAAAACATACCTTTGCAGTGTACGGGTAATCTGACTCTCTCTCAATGCCACCTGTACTGTTGATGTAGATAAAAGCGTTGTCCATCAGGCCGCCATTACAGCCATCATTGCCAAAGTTTTTCGAGCAGTCAACCAACTGTTGTTCGGACAGAGACACCAAGTTGTTAGTAGCTCGCTTGTTTTGGCCCTCCAGTGAACCTGTCTGAACACACAGGCATCAAACTGCTAATGGTTATCTTAATTTAACTCTCCAGTGAACCTGTCTGTATACACACAGGACACAAAATTATTAATAGCTCTCTTAATTTGACCTACCAAATGAACCTGTCTAAAAAAACAGGACACAAAACTATTAGTCGTTATCTTATTTTGACCCTCCAATGAACCTGTCTGAACACACAGGACAAAAAATTATTAATAGCTCTCTTAGTTTACCCTCAAATAACCTGACTTGTTAGTGGCTCTCTTGTTTTGCGTGCAGCATTATGCTCTGAAATTTCTGCCTGTTGTCTTCAACTGTGACCGAGATCTTTTCTTTTCTTTCTTTCTTTCTTTCTTTTTTTTTTTTTTTGCTGTTGTTCGTGTTACTTTTTTTGACGATTTAAAGACTGAATCGCAAAAATGTTACGAAACTTTTCAGCTCAACCTTTCAAAGATGTTCTATTAGCCCAAAACTAACCCAACCTTTCAAAGATGTTCTATTAGCTGCAAAAAATAGCATCATATGATTTCCACCACAGTTTGAATCTGAGAAAATTCTAATGGCGCAAACACAATGTTGAAATAACAAGTATAAAAACAAGTACAGACAACCCACCCAACTATTAAAAAAAAAAAGTAGCTAATCTCAAAAGACGTTCAAAGCGAATAAGTGGGGGAGTCGGGTGAGGGGGGAGGACTGAAACAGAACACAAACCGCACTGAATGCCCAGCAAGACCCGCACTGGCCTTGATCTTTCACTGGGGTGACGTAACCTTTGGAACGCCAGTCCACGTCTTGAAAACTCTCTGGGTTGCCGGAAGTTGTAAAGGGAGTGCAGCGAATGCGTCCAAATCTTGTGTCGGCGCCAGTTTTCAGTTTGTTGTAGGCACGATACTCGTCCACTGTCTGAAAAACAATTTCACGAGTTAGCTCGGATCACAATTAGAGTGAAACAATGTCACGAGTAAAGACGGATTACAATTAGAGTGAAACAATGTCACGAGTAAAGACGGATTACAATTAGAGTGAAACAATGTCACGAGTAAAGACGGATTATATAACAGATGAGAGGTGCGTGTTTAGGTGTCCATGGACTGCATGGAATTTGAAAATTCGACTTAGAATTCATTTCCAAACATCATCGGACAAAAGATTCATATTTACAAGCAAAACATCATCGGACAAAAGATTCATATTTACAAGCAAAACTTAAAATCAAAGTACTTATTATGTTTACATAGTAATTTTGCCAATTGTCGTCTCTGACCTTTGCCCCAGACATCATGAATTTCTATTTTAGAACTGTACTTCATACTCGTACACGTCTGATTAGTAAAATAAAAGTACTCTCCTGTCAGAGAAAAGGAAATAAAAAAGATTAAACTTAAATTGTCCATTCTATTAATCATTTTGGACACAGACACGTTAACAAACACAACGTCAGATAAATTAAAAGCATTCTGGACGAGAGAACACAATAAGTGTGTGTGGTGTTTAGATAGATCTTGCTTTCTTAGTATAAATGTCTGGTATTTAGATAGATCTTGATTTATTAGTAAATGTAGGTCCAGTCGGCAAAATGTGCAAACATTAAATATTCTCAGCTCTTAAATTAGCAATGTTGACAAAAGTTAGTCCATACTGCCTAAATACAAATACAGATAATTATTAAGATAGTCTGTACTCCACAAATACAGATATCATTAAGATAGTCTGTACTCCACAAATACAGATATCATTAAGATAGTCTGTACTCCACAAATACAGATATCATTAAGATAGTCTGTACTCCACAAATACAGATATTAAGATATCCTGTACTCCACAAATACGAATATCATTAAGATAGTCTGTACTCCACAAATACAGATATCATTAAGATAGTCTGTATTCCACAAATACAGATATTAAGATATCCTGTACTCCACAAATATGAATATCATTAAGATAGTCTGTACTCCACAAATACAGATATCATTAAGATAGTCTGTACTCCACAAATACAGATATTAAGATAGTCTGTACTCCACAAATACAGATATTAAGATAGTCTGTACTCCACAAATACAGATATCATTAAGATAGTCTGTACTCCACAAATACAGATATCATTAAGATAGTCTGTACTCCACAAATACAGATATCATTAAGATATCCTGTACTCCACAAATACGAATATCAAGATAGTCTGTACCCCACAAATACAGATATCATTAAGATAGTCTGTACTCCACAAATACAGATATCATTAAGATAGCCTGTACTCCACAAATACAGATATCATTAAGATAGCCTGTACTCCACAAATACATATATCATTAAGCCTGTACTCCACAAATACAGATATCATTAAGATAGCCTGTACTCCACAAATACAGATATCATTAAGCCTATACTCCACAAATACAGATATCATTAAGCCTATACTCCACAAATACAGATATCACTAAGCCTGTACTCTTCAAATACAGATAACATTAAATTAGTCTGTACATCACAAATACAGAAACAATTGCAGACTTGCAGCACTTCCCCTTAGTGCAGTGTCTGGAGCAACTACATTCTTGAAGAGGGCGTCTTCCAGAACAGGAAACGGAGTGATTGACAGTTTAGTCTAGGATGAGTACAATGGTAGTTACTCTAGTAGCACAATAGTAGTCAATCGAGTAAGATAATCTGGTGATGAAAGCTTTATAGCCTTGAGCCAAAGAGAGATAAAGCTTCTAGCATAAGCCATATGCTTACGTGTAAATTTTGTATGGTTTCGCATTATCATGTAGCAGTGACGTAGCAAAGAGAGATAAAGCTTCCAGCATAAGCCATACTTTTACGTGTAAATTTTGTATGGTTTCACATTACCGTGTAGCAGTGATGTGATGTAGCAATGGATTATTCAGGTTATGCAGAGCACAAGGACCTCGGAGGTCGGGAAGATGGAGGGGCTGGCAGTGAATGGAGTCTGATTTATTTTGTATGCAAAAGCAGTTTGTTTTTTTCCTTTGAAATCGATTGGACCCACAACCGAAGCTCTGCACAAGGGCCCGCAACTATCATGTAGGCTACATTTTAGTTGTAAATTTGCAATAAAGAAAAGTCAAAATATAATAAAGATTTTAAATACTGTTTTAAAACTTAGTTATATTTACAATTTAGTATAGACTTGCTGCACCTATTGTAAAATAAATCTTTACAAAATCGGTTTCTAAAATAAAATATTTGCATAAGCTTGTAGAAAAGAATAACAATTGTCTAGCCGGGCAGTGCAAATAAAGGTCACTATAAAATTAGAAAAAAAGTAAATGCTAAATTTAAAAAATAACATATTAATAAGAACAAAAATTGTTTATTTTGTACTGTAATCATTATATTATATTATTATTCAAATAAACACTGATTATTTTCTGTCGGAATGAATTGCCATTTCCTCTGTTTCAACATTTGATCCAATGATTCAATCCAACTAAAATATATAAAAACATGGTCTTATAAATGGGGTTAATGAATTCATTTTTCAAATAATTAATCCACCTAACCTTTACCCAGAAATGTCTATTCCCCGTCACTAACTTTAATATTACACAATAATCATTAGCCCCGTTACTAACTTTAAGATTACACAATAATCATTAGTCCCAACACTATTTAAATTTAATATTACACAATAATCATTAGCTCCGTCACTAACTTTAAGATTACACAATAATCATTAGTCCCAACACTATTTAAATTTAAGATTACACAATAATCATTAGTCCCAACACTATTTAAATTTAATATTGCACAATAATCATTAGCTCCGTCACTAACTTTAAGATTACACAATAATGATTAACCCCAACACTCACAAACTTTAAGATTACACAATAACCATTAACCCCGCCACTGCCAATCAACATTATCATCTTTCTTTATAAAGTCAGAAAGTTCATCAGCTCCTTTAAAATAAAATAATTTATCAATTCAGCTTAAAAACAATGAATATTCCAACAAGCAGATGCAAGGAAATTCACACATACACACATCCTCTACAGGTAGAAAGATAGACAGACGGATGGATGGATGGATTGTGACAAATTTTTCCACCCTTTCCTCTATTCGTCATATTATTTTATTTATATTTTATTTAAAATTTTATGATAAAATAAGCTGCATGTTTAGTCTTGTTGCTAAGACTAATATATCGATATTTAAAGTAGACGTTTTGTTTTGCACATTAAGCGCAAACTGTAGACTACATAATGCAAGTATTTTCCTAGATTGTAATTAAACAGCTCACTGGGGTGACTTTCCACAATAGAGAGATAGATGGATGGATGGATGGGTGGATGGGTGTGTGGGTGGGTGGATAGATAGATAGATAGATAGAGAGATAGATAGATAGATAGATAGATAGATAGATAGATAGATAGATAGATAGATAGATACTACTGGCAAAATCATAGATTATTCAAACTAACAATTAAATGAAGACAACTGACTAATTCAGCTCACTGCATACCTTGTGCAGGTGTTAATACAATTGTAACAAATTTTCCTCTACAGTTATATGTAGTTTTATTGTTCATAATAATTTTATATTCTGTCTTTCCAGAGTATTAATACAATTGTAACAATTTTTTTCTCTACAGTTATATGTAGTTTTATAGTTCATATTAACTTTATATTCTGACTTTCCAGAGTTTTTCTTCACAATCGATCCTTTGGATGCTAAAAGTGTTGGGAATAAAAAAAAATCGTGGAGTAAGACAAGAAGGGGTGTGCACAATATTATGGAACAGTCATCTGATCTGCCAAGCTGATTTTTCTTGTCTTCTCTACCCTCAGTTCAAAGTGAAGTTCGGATCCATTTGTGCCCAGGTCCAGCCACTGAGCAAACAGGTCAATTCACTACACAGAACTCTCTGTACCAATAAGCACAAGAACCCTCTGTACCAATAAGCAATCCCAGAACCCTCTGTACCAATAACCACTACCCAGAACCCTCTGTACCAAAAACCACTACCCAGAACTCTCTGTACCAATAAGCACAACAAGAACCCTCTGTACCAATAAGCAATCCCAGAACCCTCTGTACCAATAACCACTACCCAGAACCCTCTGTACCAAAAACCACTACCCAGAACTCTCTGTACCAATAAGCAATACCCAGAACCCTCTGTACCAATAAGCATTACCCAGAACCCTCTGTACCAATAACCACTTCCCAGAACGCTGTGTACCAATAAGCAATACCCAGAGCCCTCTGTACCAATAAGCAATACCCAGAACCTTATGTACCAATAAGCAATACCCAGAGCCCTCTGTACCAATAAGCACTACCATTTTGATTAATACTTGCCACCAGTGGAAGACAGTGACTGGCGAAAAATGCTACCCATTCTTCCTGCTAATTCCCGCATGAAAGTGCCAAGCGTAAATCTTTCGCTATTATTGCCAAAACCTAGAAAGTGGCTACCGTGTTGTTGCAAGGTGTGGTCACAGAAGTTCTAAAAACATGGACGAGAGTTCAGCTAGCAAGAAATGGTTAGATATGGCCTTCAGTTATATTTACAGCCATTCTTTCGTGGCCATGATTTACAAAATAGCTGGAAATGGTTAGTTATGGCCTTTAGTTATACATCCTATTTACAGACATTCTTTCGTGGCCATGCATTACAAAATAGCTGGAAATGGTACCAACGCTACCAATAAAAATGTCACATAAAAGGACAGTGTCAATCCTCTCCATCAGCAATTTTATCATTTTGTCTCAGCTCTTTACGCTTGACCCGTTAGAGCAAAGTCATACGTCAGCAATTTTATCGTTTTGTCTTTACGCTTGGCCCGTTAGAGCAAGGTCATACAGAAAACTTCATCATTTGTTCTTTTCACCCATTTTGTGTCAGAGATGTCGCACCCGACAGGTTATATCCTGGTGTTCTTTGTGATATGTCACTGTCATATTAGATAGGTTGTGCTGTCAAAGAAAGATTGAGAACATAGTGAATTATAATTATGCTACAAGACCACAGAGATACATCTATTTATACTTGTATTATTTCAGTAGCAGACCTTGAGTCTAGTGGTAACCATCAAGACTACAGAGATAAATCTATTTATACTTGTACTATCTCAGTAGCAGGCCTTGAGTTCAGTGGTAGCCATCAGGGACAACACTATGTCAAACATACAAAATATGCAAAATACAAACACGGTAAACATGCAGAAATTTACAGACTATGGATCCCTTATCTTAGACACCCTTTCCAAACATAAGCGTTTTATATTTCTTTTTAAAAATAATAATAATTCCCAAGATGTTCGGACACCAATCCATGAAATCAACAAACAGTGAATGTGGGTATTAATAGATAAATCAGTCAGTGCAATACAATGCAAATATAACAATACGAGCCCCATTATACAAAGCTTGTCATTGGCAAGAACATCATTGCAATGCACCCGGTAATCTACTAAACTAAAAGGGTACAGTCGTACTTTACGTGGGTAACTCTGTCTGTCTGATTAGCTAGTTGATAAAAGATTCCTGTTTGCAGAAGTTAAAATGTCATCAGCCTTGCAAGATCTCACATTCATATATAATACTGTGAGAGATATAAAATGTCATCAGCCTTGCAAGATCTCACATTCACATATAATACTGTGAGAGATATAAAATGTCATCAGCCTTGCAAGATCTCACATTCACATACAATACTGTGAGATATCATAAATTGTCATCAGCCTTGCAAGATCTCATATTCACATATAATACTGTGAGAGATATAAAATGTCATCAGTCTTGCATGATCTCATATTCACATACAATACTGTGAGATATATAAAATGTCATCAGCCTTGCAAGATCTCACATTCACATATAATACTGTGAGAGATATAAAATGTCATCAGCCTTGCAAGATCTCACATTCACATATAATACTGTGAAAGACACCATAAAATGTTCTGGCACAGTCGAACTTAACACGTCCTAGCGTGTCTACTAAAGGGAAGTAATACACAGTACTCGCCTTTACAAAGTCTTAGTACAAAGATTTATTTTCAAACATCCACAAAATCACATATAATTAATATTGTACAGAGAAATACCATCACTTAGATTATAATTGTATTTCAACATTAAATAATTAAATATAATATTTTTCTATTAATGTAGAAAACACAACACAAAGAGAATACTACAAATTTTATTCTCAAAATGACATTATTTAAACAAAAAGCAGAAATGGTTAGCAAAACATTGCAAAGATACTGGGTCTCTATAATTACTCAATTATTTCCTAGAATACAAACCTATCATTAGCCTGACCATAACCACAAGTGGCTGATTCCAATATGGGATGCTGACCTGCAGTCACAGTACCAACTCTGCAAACTGTTTAATTCCCATATAGAACATAACGTGTTGCTATACATACCATGTCAGTAGATGGTTGTTCAAATACAGACCTTTGGCTAAAACAACATTCATCATATCGGTAAACTGTTTAATTCCCATATAGATTATATTTTTGTTGCTATGCATATCACATCATTAAACTGGTTATTCAAATATAGACCTTTGATTAAAGCAAGACTCACCATATCTGTAAACTGGTTGATTCCCATATAGAACGTTTCATTTCCTATGAAGTGGTTCCAGTTGTGGGCCTCAATCTTTTTCACATTGTCCATGAACACCGACCACCTGTACGACTCTTCCACATCATCTGCATACTGTCGATCTACAAATAGAAATAATTTCAGTATCATTAGATTTTCCGTGTACGATTTAAGATCGCAGCTTCCGGCACAATGAAGATTCTCTAGGAATATGTTAAAATATAAACTCCATTATTGTTTATTCTGAAAGACTGAGAATGTCCAGCTACGTAGTTCCATTGCTGTCTGATAACCGATTTGGTGAGGTGGGGTGACTGACTGACTGAATGACTGACTGAGTGACTGACTGATTTCAATGTATTGCTTAATCTGACGAGAGTTTGGCTGACAGATTATAGTGTTGTATGACCTGGAGAGATTTTGACTTAAAGGTTTTAGTGGTTTATGATCTATGTGTGTGTGTGTGTGTGTGTGTGTGTGTGTGTGTGTGTATGTGTGTGTGTGTGTAAGAGAGAGAGAGAGAGAGAGAGAGAGAGAGAGAGAGAGAGAGAGATTGACAGAGAGACTTCAGTGATTTATTATCGGAAGTGAGTTTGAGTGACAGATTCTAGTGATTTAACAGGAAAAGAGACACTCCACCTTAGTACTGAATTCATCTTAAATTGATTAAATCACACCGGTTGGTTTTCATCAGGTTGATATTAATAATGAGTTTGAATATGATCATCCTTCATTTAAAGGAGACAACTGAAAAGAACTGTATGGGATTCAAGGAGGGTTAAGTCAAGACCTCAGTGTATCTGAGTGAAGAGCATAGGTCGAGGTCATTCCTTTTCTTCGTTCTGTAGTAAATGTCAGCCGACTGGAATAATTGGTAAATAATTTATTTCTGGAACTTGTATGCGCCGATTATAAACTCTCACACACTAACACAGCACTTACATAAATGCACATGCACACACATAAACTCTCACACACAAACACAGCACTTACATAAATGCACGTGCATACACATCCTTAAACACAAATAAGTACACATACATCTCACAGAGCAATTACGTCCAAAGTACACGTTACACATCCAAACATACATGAACATATGTATTTCCATGCGCGCTCGCACACACACATATACACACACATGAACTTAAAATGCGTATATTTACGCACATTCTAACAGTGCATGTGCACTAAAATAAACAAGAAAACACTCGTTCACGCATTCACAAGTACAACACAGTTCTTAAAGTATATACATAAACTTACCCTACAAACAAGTTCTTAAGTCTATACATAAACTTACCCTACAAACAAGTTCTTAACACACAACAAAACCACGGAAATAATGCACATTTAGGCGCGTACATAAACACACACACACTCACACACACACACACACACACACACACATACTTCTTACGTATACATGCGAACATGTTAATACACAAACACACATACACAAAAGTATGCACACACACTTATATCCACTTGGACACTCCATTTACATTTACAAAATTACCACACACACATACAAACATTTACACACACATACAAACATTTACACACACATACAAACATTTACACACACATACAAACATTTACACACACATACAAACATTTACACACACATACAAACATTTACACACACATACAAACATTTACACACACATACAAACATTTACACACACATACAAACATTTACACACACATACAAACATTTACACACACATACAAACATTTTACACACACATACAAACATTTACACACACATACAAACATTTTACACACACATACAAACATTTACACACACATACAAACATTTACACACACATACAAACATTTACATACACATACAAACATTTAAACACACCACTTATGTTTATGTAAATGTACTCGTGATCGTACACACATACAAACACTTACACACTCTAGGTGTGTACAAGCAGAAACACGTGCAAATGCCCACATTTGCACTTGCACAAGCACACGCCATTTACGCAAGCATATAAAACACACACGCACCAACAAACACTCATGCAATTTACATATATGTACACACAAACAGACCCATGCACATAAACATATGCACAACACTTATACACACAAAGCACTACCACAACACAACGTACCATTTTATAGCATTGTACTTACTGTATTTACTCTTAAATTCGTTCCATGTGACGTCATAAGGATAGTACTTACTGTATTTACTCTTAAATTCGTTCCATGTGACGTCATAAGGATCGTACCGCAATTGGAACCCGTCGCCAAACTTCAAGGGAGATAATAGATCCGTCCAAGAGAGTGACTGCGAAAAGTGTTTAACATTCTCCTTTTCTGGTCTGGCCTGGATACCAGCCACAATGAGAGAAAGGAGGAGATACGGAAGAAACATTAGTTTCTGTTCCTGTTTGGGAGTAAATTAAAAGGGATTAAATTTACATTAATATAAATGATAAGTACAGAAATTGTATGTGTGTCCCATCTAACCCTAACATCTTGACCTTTACCTGAAATTTGTATTTGTTTTGTCAGTTGATTGCCGAAATGCATTCCTTCTGACACAACAACGTAAAAAATATATATATTTTAAAAATATAAATAAATAAATGACATAATCTGTGCCAGATAAAATATGTAAAGCAAAAATCAATTAAACGAGTTTAAAATAACTGAAATAAATATTTACTTTATGAAATAAAGATCTAAGTGCACACAGATCAACCCACCGACGGAGGGCGGTTGAGGATGTGCGCCAAACTGGTGCTACCTACGCCTGCCCTCCCGCCCTCCACCTCAGACGCACCGGTAGGCTATGGGGTTCCCCCAGCAGCAAACCAAGACTGAGAATATCGTGAAGATAAAAAGTCTAATGCGATTTCTGGGGTGAGTCAGCGAAAGAGAGAGCAATGTTTGCACCCACCGACAAGGGGCGTTTGAGGGTGCGCGCCAAACTGGTGCGACCAATTTCACCCCCTTCCACCAGCCCTCCTGCCCTCCACCTCAGGACGCAATGTGAGGCTGTGGGGTTCCCCCAGAATATTTTATGCGGCTTCCGGGGTGAGACAGCACGAACAAAAAAGAAAGAGGTGTGTTTTAGCATATATAATCAGTGGTGACGTTAAACTGCTATCGATCACACACACACACACGCCGAGCTGTGTTCTAGCATAATCAGTGGTGACGTTAAACTGCTATCGATCACAATCACACACACCGAGCTGTGTTCTAGCAAAATCAGTGGTGAGGTTAAACTGCTATCGATCACACACACACACACACACACACACACACACACACACCGGGCTGTGTTCTAGCATAATCAGTGGTGACGTTAAACTGCTATCGATCACACGCACACACGCACACACGCACACACACACACACACACACACACCAAGCTGTGTTCTAGCATAATCAGTGGTACATTCAAATGACAGTACATTCCAGAGATAATGAGTTCATAAAAAATATTTCTTTCATTAAAACCAGGGAAAATAGAATTACAAGAGTGGATAAAATAACAATTCATGTCGAATAAATTAAATAATAATACAATACAGATAACCTCCTTCAAGAATTCAACATATTTACAATTTGTGTCAAATAAATTAAATAATAGAATAATGCCTTTAAATATACAAGCAAAATTACAAGTCATGCTAGAGGAAATACACCAAACATTCATAATGTTAATTAATAATGGATCTCTTTCACTCTTAATTACAAGTCATGCTAGAGGAAATACACCAAACTTTCATAATGTTAATTAATAATGGATCTCTTTCAGTCTTAATTACAAGTCATGCTAGAGGAAATACACCAAACTTTCATAATGTTAATTAATAATGGATCTCTTTCAGTCTTAATTACAAGTCATGCTAGAGGAAATACACCAAACTTTCATAATGTTAATTAATAATGGATCTCTTTTAGTCTTAATTACAAGTCATGCTAGAGGAAATACACCAAACTTTCATAATGTTAATTAATAATGGATCTCTTTCAGTCTTCAGCAGCACGTTGAACGCATTACAAGAGCGATTCTTTTCTTCTTCTTTCTGAGGGGGGGGGGGGGGAGGGGTGTTGCTTGTTAGAGCGCAACTATTCTCATCCAAAAATTAAAAAACAAACTCCAAAGTATTCTGATAAGTGATAGCGTGTCATTTGACGTCTTATGTAGAAACTGACGAATTGCAACGCCTACAACAGTTTGTACTGTGACGTCATGCAGCATCTAATCTTTACTGTGACGACATGCAGCATCTATTTTGAACTGTGACGACATGCAACATCTAATTTGTACTGTGACGTCATGCAACATCTAATTTGTACTGTAACGTCATGCAACATCTAATCTGTACTGTGACGTCATGCAACATCTAATCCATACTGTGACGACATGCAACATCTAATCTGTACTGTGACGTCATGCAACATCTAATTTGTACTGTAACGTCATGCAACATCTAATCTGTTTGTACTGTGACGTCATGCAACATCTAATCCATACTGTGACGACATGCAACATCTAATTTGTACTGTGACGTCATGCAACATCTAATCTGTACTGTGACGACATGCATTACCTATATCACCCCCTACTGTGTGATGACATGTCAAGTCTACATCAGTTTGTAGTGAGATAACATGTTAAGTCTACATCAGTTTGTAGTGAGATAACATGTTAAGTCTACATCATTTTGTAGTGAGATAACATGTTAAGTCTACATCATTTTGTAGTGAGATAACATGTTAAGTCTACATCAGTTTGTAGTGTGATAACATGTTAAGTCTACATCAGTTTGAGGTCTTCAAGAGATGTAATAAATTCGTTGACTAGTAGCACTTACCGGAGTGGCGAGAAAAGTTGGATAAGCTTTTATTCAAACGCTCGAATCCTGGCGAATAAATTCCATACTGAGTGTAATGTGATTTATATAAACAGCAGTGATTAATACAGCACTTGGAATAACCCAATTTCATTTTTTTTAAATACCACTTTACCCGAGTTGATAAAAATAAACTACGAAAAAACCCGAGACTGTCAATAGAAAGCAATTTTCAAGTGTAATACAAAATTTAAATAACGACTTGACCTTGGCTCTGCGCGTGGCAAAAAAAAAAAAAGTAAGATCGGTGACATTTGACATCAAAATCTAGGTGCCTAAAAAAAAAACGGGACGGCATTAAGCGGCAAATCACGTGATCAAAAGCTGAATAGTGCCGGGAATCCCAAACAAAATTTCTGATTGCGTGCATTAATGATCGAAAGTTTATGAAATAGAAAAACCAATCACGTGACAGATAGATTATAAGAAACGAAAGTAAGAATTGACGTATTTACTATAGATTATAAGAAACGAAAGTAAGAATTGACGTATTTACTATAGATTATAGGAAACGAAAGTAAGAATTGACGTATTTACCTCTGAAGGGAGCAGCACCGTCACCTGACAGACGGCTGCGAAGAAACGAAAGTAAGAATTGAGGTATTTACCTCCGAAGTGAGAAAGCACCGTCACGTGACAGACGGTTTGCGAAGAAACGAAAGTAAGAATTGTGGCATTTACCCCCGAAGGGGTTGCACCCGATTCAAGACAATTGATAAGAATTAGAAATAACAGTTTGGAACAACCTCACTGTAGCAACTGGATTTTTAAAAACAGTCAATTTAAAATGAATTGAGTTTAGTTTTAATTATTACTATTAAATGTATCAACACTACCAGACAGAAAAATTGAATTGAGTTTACTATTAATTATTGCTATTAAACGTATCAGCACTATGTTATCAGACAGAGAAATTGAACTGAGTTTATTATTAATTATTGCTATTAAACATATCAGCACTATGTTATCAGACAGAGAAATTGAATTGAGTTTATTATTAATTATTGCTATTACTTTGTTATCAGACAGAGAAAAACTGTTTCGAAGTTCGCGGTCTAAAGTTTGGGAAGCACTGACCTAGATCAATACAAACGTATCGATGATTGGTGATGTCGTGTATTAATACGTACAAACTGATGAATTGCAGTTTCCTGTATTAAGAATACGTAAAATCTGATGAATTGCAGTGTCCTGTATTAAGAATACGTACAGATTGATGAATTGCGGTGTCCTGTATTAAGAATACGTAAAATCTGATGAATTGCAGCGTAATGTATTAATACGAACAAACTGATGAATTGCCGTGTCCTGTATTAATACGAGCAAACTGATGAATTACAGTGTCCTGTATTAATACGCACAGATTGATGAATTGCAGTGTCCTGTATTAAGAATACGTAAAATCTGATGAATTGCAGCGTAATTTATTAATACGTAAAAACTGATGAATTTCACTGACCTGTATTATTAATACGTAAAGACTGATAAATACTGTAATAATAAAGGACACTGCAATTCACCAATCTGTATTATTAATGTAAGACATTAAAGTTTATCAGTCTATCATTAATACAGTACAGTGTAATTGATAAGTTGTATATATTAATTCAGGACTGTGCAATTAATAAGTTGTATATATTAATACAGGACAGTGTAATTGATAAGTTGTATATATTAATACAGGACTGTGCAATTAATAAGTTGTATATATTAATACAGGACTGTGCAATTGATAAGTTGTATATATTAATTTAGGACAGTGCAATTGATAAATTGTATAATACGTACAGACTGGTGAATTGCAGCGTCCTGTACCATAACGGTAAAAAAAAAAAGCCAGAGTGGCGGTGACAGATTTCTGTATCACTCCGTGAAAATTGCTAACCTCTAGCGTTCTGCAGGATTACTAGAACAGTCTGATAGCTGACCTCTACCGTTCTGCAGGATTACTAGAACAGTCTGATAGCTGACTGCTACAGTTCTGCAACTAGAACAGTCTTAAAGCTGACTGCTACCGTTCCGCAGGATTACTAGAACAATTCGATACCTGACTGTAATCGTTCTGCAGGATTACTAGAATAATCTGATAGCTGACTGCTACCGTTCTGCAGGATTGTTAGAACAATCTGATAGCTGACCTACTACCGCTCTACAACATTGTTAGAACAATCTGATAGCTGCCTAGTACTACTACAGCATTACTAGGACAATCATATAGCTGTCTAGTAGTCCAAAAGAATTAATAGAACAATCTGATAGATGTCTAGAAGTCCAACAGCGTTACTAGACCAATTTTATGGCTGACAAATAGTCTAGAGCAATACTAGGACAATCTGATGTCTGTCTAGTAGTTTTACAACATTACTAGGACAATCTGATGGCTGTCTAGAAGTTTTACAACATTATTAGGACAATCGGATGGCTGTCTAGTATGGCAGACTGCGTCGACACGTATAAAAGGAAGTAATGAGTTTTCCATATCTTTACAAACTGATAAATGGCAAGAGTCCGGTGTCAGTGCTCATAGACTATACTGAGTTTGTAGTTTTCTGTATCACTACAAACTGATCCGTATGAAGTAATGACTGACAGTGTCCTGCAGCAAAAATATGTACAAACGATGTCTGGCGTGTCCTGTAGCAGTCTTACGTGTAAATGACGTCTGGCACTGTCCTGTAACAATTTATTACGTGTAAATGACATCTGGCAATGTCTTGTAACAATGTATTACGTGTAAATGACATCTGGCAATGTCTTGTAACAATGTATTACGTGTAAATGACATCTGGCAATGTCTTGTAACAATTTATTACGTGTAAATGATGTCTGGCAATGTCCTGTAACAGTATTACGTGTATATGATGTCTGGTAATGACCTGTTACAGTATTATGTGTAAATGATGTCTGATAATGACCTGGTACAGTATTACGTGTAAATGACGTCTGGTAATGGTCTATTTATTTATGAAACTGTAGCTGTTACCAGAATAATCTAGCGACATTACAATATTTTCCTATATACAATTTTATGACTTGATAAGGTATATATCAAATCACAGAAATTGACGACGTTACAATGTCGTGTTACATCATAAACTGTTGACGTCATTAAAAACTGTTAGTTATTAACAAATTGTAGTTGTCTATTTATTATCACGTTACTCAGCTATATTTAACTTCTAATAAAATGCGTGTTTACCACGTAGAGACAGGATATCTCATCGTCACGCGAAAAATAAATAAACTGATGAGAAATATTCTTTTCTAAGAAAGCCAGCAGTGTACAACACGAACCAAACTTTGTCTCTGACGTAATCAGTCTTTGTCGAAGCACTTGAATAAAGACTTACTTGGATTCATACGACAGGCGGCAAGAATTAAATAGGAGACAACTCAGTGTACAAAAGGGAAATCCCTTGTCAAGAAAGAATAGTCATGAACTAAAACTAGACAAGTATCTGGTGACTGTCATAACAAAAATATTTCTATAACGATAAGAGTGAACACATTCAGGACGCAAATCGGTGTGTGCTTTAGTACTCATGATTGTGTTAATTTTACGTGTGGTGTGAGCGTGCGTACATGTGTGTGCAAGTGTGCACGTATTTAGTGGTAAGATTTCTTTTATGGAGTTTATTTTGTTTGCTTTGACATGTTGCGGTGCTTGGGGAAAGAAAAAGTATAGATAGTTGGGGCTATTTAAAATGTATAGATAGTTGGGGCTATTTAAAAAGTATAGATAGTTGGGGCTATTTAAAAAGTATAGATAGTTAGGGCTACTTAAAAAGTATAGATAGTTGGGGCTATTTAAAAAGTATAAATAGTTGGGGCTATTATATTAAAAAGTATACTATAGATAGTTGGGACTATTTAAAAAGTATAGATAGTTGGGGCTACTAAAAAGTAGGGACTATTTGGCGGGCACTCCAACAAAGATGAAATGTGACATTTATGACCTACTGTTCAGTGAAATTTCTTAAGGATAAGTATGTCAAGAAACTACTGTAAATTTACAAAAATACTCTGTTGTTATTGATGTATATATAGTTATTACTCTGCCTCTGCCATTAGTAAGCTGTTGTTAAATATTGAATATTTTGTATTGCTATTTATGTTGTTAGCTGTTGTTAATATTGAATATTTTGAATTGCTATTTATGTTGTAACTGTTGCTAATATTGAATATTTTGAATTGCTATTTATGTTGTAACTGTTGCTAATATTGAATATTTTGAATTGCTATTTATGTTGCTAATACTAAACATATAATGTTTACGCTTTTTGTTGTTAGTTAACTGTTGCTATTATTGTACAGTTAAGGAAGATGGAAAACATTGAGAAAAATCCGTTCTGTCATTCAGTTAAAAGGTTGGAAAATTATTAATAAACTGCAATATGCACCATCTTTGTAAGAGAGAAATCTCAAATCACCGCAAAAATTCATTCCCATCTTTAGTGTACTTTGCAAAAATTACTATTTCTATTTAAAAATTAACTATTGAATGCTATTGTTTCATTATGATATATTCTTGGTCATTATTGTTTCCTATAATAAAATAAAACTAACTTTTGAATACTATTGTTTCATTATGTTCTTGGCCATTATTGTTTCCTACAATAAAATCAAATAAACTATTGAATACTATTGTTTCATTATAATAATTTCTTGGTCATTATTTTATCCTACAATAAAATAAAATTACTATTGTTGAATACTATAGTTTCATTATAATAATTTCTTGGTCATTATTTTATCATACAAATAAATAAAATTAACTATTGAATACTATAGTTTCATTATGATATATTCTTTGCCAATATTTTTTCATTATTATATATTCTTTGCCATCATAATCATTGTTTCATTATGATATATTCTTTGCCATTATTACTTCATTATGATATATTCTTTGCCATTATTGTTTCATTATGATATATTCTTTGCAATTATTGTTTCATCATTATATATTCTTTGCCATTATTGCTTCATTATGATATATTCTTTGCCATTAAAAGGAAGAGACGAGAACGAATTGAGCATTATGATCTCAGTCATGATTAAAATTTGCAAACACACCTTGCTGTTTCCTTAAATTACCACCCTCCCGTTTACACTTTAACTTCAATCAACACAACCAGCACCATCAACTGCCCATGAATGCATGTATACATGTACACATATTTAACAGCATGAATATTACTGTTAAGAAATATTTTATTTTGACAAAATCTTGCAAATTAAAAAAAATCTAATCTACAAACTGAGAACCCACAAGACACTTTTAAAATCAGAATGTTTTTTAATTGCATTTATTAATAATTAATATAAAATAATGTTTATAAACTAACTGTTTCATCTAAGTCAGAATATTTCAAATGATGAAGACATGATTAAAAAGGGGAAATAAGTTGAGAAAATATATTCAGGACAAGCCACAAAAGTGGGGAATTAAATTATGGGTTCTTGCAGATATTGTTAGAGGTTGTGTTTATAACTTTGAAATTTATGTGAGAAGAAAAGATAATAATGGACCATTTGGCTTATGTGGTGGAATAATTATGTATTTAATGAAGTGTCTAGTCAGGCAGGTGTACAGAGTATTTTTAAAATAATTTTTACACGAGGAAACAATTGCTGAAAGACTGTAAATGGAGCAGGTGTGTGACTTAGGAACAGAAGAGGTTTTTCAAATGTATTAGCAAAAATAAAAAGTTTTGAAAAACATAGAGCTATTGGACATGAGATAAGAGAAATATATATCAGTGTGTCAACTATTCATAGAGCTATTGGACACGAGATAACAAAACTATATCACTGTGTGAACAATTCATAGAGCTAATGGATATTGGAGATAGCAAAACTATATCACTGTGTGAACAATTCATAGAGCTAATGGATATTGGAGATAGCAAAACTATATCACTGTGTGAACAATTCATAGAGCTAATGGATATTGGAGATAGCAAAACTATATCACTGTGTGAACAATTCATAGAGCTAATGGATATTGGAGATAGCAAAACTATATCACTGTGTCAACCTTTCATAAAGCACCAGTTTGTTTAGGACTATAATCAGTACATGGGGAGGAAGATTTATAATGACCAGTTAATATATAAATATATTTTATTAGAAAACCATAAGCAATACAAATAATACAAATCAAAATTGTGTTATCAAACCATGCAAATTGAAAGGAAAACAAATGTCAGGGGTACAGTTTGTGACACGTACTTATGCTTTCACAAAAACTGTCCATAAGCCATAGTCACCATATTAAGTTTGCAAGATACATAATGATTAACCACACTAATATTTGTAAGAAAATATTAAAGTATATACAGCATATGTGTCTCAATTTTAATGTTTATCTTTAAGTCAGTTTGTAAATATATTTCAAGACTATTTCAGTATCGGCTATGTTACCGTTATATATTTTTAAAACTAAACTTTGAAATTGAAATTTCTGACTTTTATAAACATAAAGTCGTGAATTTGCTGGTAATAGCAATAGTACTTAAAGACTTGTGATTTTATTATTTACTGTCACATTTACCTGGCAATAGTAGTAGTACTTAAAGACTTGTGATTTTATTATTTACTGTCACATTTACCTGGCAATAGTAGTAGTACTTAAAGACTTGTGATTTTATTATTTACTGTCACATTTACCTGGCAATAGTAGTAGTACTTAAAGACTTGTGATTTTATTATTTACTGTCACATTTACCTGGCAATAGTAATAGTACTTAAAGACTTGTGATTTTATAAGACTTGTGATTTTATTATTTACTGTCACATTTACCTGGTAATAGTAGTAGTCCTTAAAGACTTGTGATTTTATTATTTACTGTCACATTTACCTGGCAATAGTAGTAGTACTTAAAGACTTGTGATTTTATTATTTACTGTCACATTTACCTGGCAATAGTAGGAGAACTTGTGATTTCATTATTTACTGTCACATTTACCTGATACTTGGTCTCCTGTTGGGAATATTGTTATATTTTAATAATATAACAATTGCTTTTCAATTATCCACCATACCTTCTTTTTTACCTTCTTTGTCAAAGAGTAAAATCTGTACTTTTGTCTTTATAAACTTTAATTAATCCTCACATTTATTTCATTAAAATCTACAAATATCTGCCAATACTTTTTTAATGTATTTGTATAAAAGCCCATTCAATGTCCTATACAATGACATAACTAACATATGCACTCTTCAAAACTTTGGCAGTACTATATTCAAAATAAACCCTATATGTAACAAGGAAAAAAAATCACCGAAATCTAAATCGGAAAAGAGTTCATTTTGATTTTGATTTAAAAGTGCACTTCATAAACATCTTCAAGGAACTACAGGAAAGCTTGCACTTCCTAAACATCTTCAAGGAACTAGAGGAAAGTTTCCACTTCATAAAGGTCTTCAAGGAACTACAGGAAAGCTTGCAGAGGTGGCGATTCCACACATGTTGTTGTAGTTGCGCCTCATCTTAATGTAACCTTGGTCTCCCCAGGAAGTTCCCCAACTGTTTGGACAAGTAAATAAAAAATTACATATGTGGATGATTTGTTATCATGAACTCTATACTGTGTGGTGGTGTTGTGATTGTGATTTTAGTTGTGTTGTTATTGGCCTCATCCTAATGTAACCTTGGTCTTCCCAGGAAGAAGCCCAATTGTTTCGACAAATAAATAAAGAATGACACGTGTGGACAATTGGTTATGACAATCGGTATACAGTGTGATGTTGTGATTGTGTTGTTCTTTTGAGGTGGATATTGTGCTAGACTAGGATATGTTGTGGTAGTTGTGTTGTAGTGTTCTTTTGAGGTATATATTAATTTATTATGCTAGACTGGGATATGTTGTGGTAGTTGTATTGTGGTTTTGTTAGTGTACTGTGGCTGCTGTTGGTGTGTTGTGCATTGGTTATGAGTGGTTTGTGCTGTTCTCTGCTAGTTATGTCATGACACGTGGTTGTAGTATTAGAATGGCTGTATTGTGCTGTTCTAGTTGTGTGTTGTTGTGTTGTTTGTTGTCCTTTTGTGGGGTGTGGTTGTTGTGAGATGTGGTTGTTATAGATTGGTTGTGTAATGCTGAGTTGTATTTGTCAAGACAAGTTTTATTGTGTTGTCAAGTCACATCATGTTATGCTTGCTTTAAGCTCTCCCGCAAACACAATATGTTGTGGTTATTTCCGGTAATAAATGCATTTGGTTTCGATTGGGATATTTTATAACTTGTATGTTACCCTTTCATCTCGCAATCCTCACCTGTTCTTGATGTGGATATTTTATAACTTGTATGTTACCCTTTCATCTCGCAATCCTCACCTGTTCTTGATGTGGATATTTTATAACTTGTATGTTACCCTTTCATCTCGCAATCCTCACCTGTTCTTGATGTGGATATTTTATAACTTGTATGTTACCCTCTCATCTCGCAATCCTCACCTGTTCTTGATGTGGATATTTTATTTCTCGTATGTTACCCTCTCATCTCACAATCCTCACCTGTTCTTGATGTGGATATTTTATTTCTCGTATGTTACCCTCTCATCTCACAATCCTCACCTGTTCTTGACAATCCAGTAATCGATGCCACCTTCTGTGCCATACCCGACAACCAGCACCCCGTGATCAAGTAGTGTCGAGCTGCACTTTGGCTCAGTGTATATTCCTGTCATGTTGAAATTCACAGAATTGCAATAATATTGTACTTTATTCCCATGTTGAAATTCAACAGAATTGCAATAATATTGTACTTTATTCCCAATTTGAAATTCACAGTAAGAATTGCAATAAAATTGTACTTTGCATATGTGGGCTTATTTCAATAGTCGCTGTTGTCATGACGGTGCTCGTCTGGTTTTTTTCTGCAAGTGACCGACATGCTACCTGTCGAATACGTGTGTGCGTGCGTGCGAGTGCGTGCTTTTGTGTGCGTGTGTATGTGTGTCTATGCGTGTGTCTGTACGTACGTGCTCATCTACATAGTCTGTAATTAGTCTGTTCGGGTGGACGGAGCGAGGATTCTACGAGTCAAATCCATGTACGAGTGTCACATACGTAAAGTATCGCTTTATTTTCCATTTGACTTCTGCCTCCGGTTTTTAATTGCGATGAAATTAATTTACACATGAAATGATATTTGTTCATTCGTGACTCTTCTACAACTTTCTGTAGTAACGGTTGAAATCTTTTAGTCTGATGTATACTGTATTTGTGTGTCGTGTGTGTGTGTGTGTGTGCGTTTAGTGTGATTGTAATAATTCCCGTGCATACACCAAATAAGATATCCAACCTGTTCTCTTTCGTTACACTCATAAATGGAGGCAAAAACTGTTTATAAATAAGATACTCAACATATTCTCCTATTTATTTTCGTTACACTCATACATGAAGGCAAAAACTGTTTATAAATAAGATATTCAACATATTCTCCTATTTATTTTCGTTACACTCATACATGGAGGCAAAAACTGTTTATAAATAAGATATCCAACATATTCTCCTATTTATTTTCGTTACGCTCATACATGGAGGCAAAAAACTGTTTCTTTATAAATAAAAATCTATATTATAAAATAAAAAAACTATGACTTTACTTACTTATCTTCTCCTAGACATCAATATCTCGACAAAGTAATCAGTGATTATTAAACTAACACCTGTAAGTGACTGATTTATTACAAAGGATGAGTGACAGGTTTATGTAACTGTGTTTACTTACACATGACCAGTGACACCTTTAACAAACTGTGTTTAGTTACAAGTGATGACTGATAGCTTTAAGTAACTGTGTTTAGTTACAGCTGGTGAGTGACAGCTTTAAGTAACTGTGCTTAGTTACAGCTGGTGAGTGACAGCTTTAAGTAACTGTATTTAGTTACAGCTGGTGAGTGACAGCTTTAAGTAACTGTATTTAGTTACAACTGGTGAGTGACAGTGCTAAATAACTGTGTTTAGTTACAACTGGTGAGTGACAGTGCTAAATAACTGTGTTTTCTTACAAGAGAAGAATGACTGTTTAATGTAACTGTATTTTGTTACAAGTGATGGTTGACAGCTTTAAGTAATTTTTTTAATTTCAAGCGAAAGAAAGAGTCAGTGCAATAACTGCCCTGTTAGTGCGCATGCGCATTTTACTACTCACTGCTGTCGCTTTATTCTGAGAAGGATGAACTTTGATTGTTTGTGATGACGTGATACGATGACGGATTTCTTCATGGTATACGCTGATGTCATGATGATGACAGTGAATCTAAGCTAATGATAATGAAGGCAACTGTATGATTCTGAAAAGGGAGCAGTTTTTATTTATGTTTATGACGACACTTAAGTGAGTAGACGTTGTATGAGAGAATTATGTTTAGTGTGTACAAGTACAACCTACTGACTAAAGACTTATTTACAATTGATGTAGTAAGTAATAAATTATGTTTAGTGTGTACAAGTACTTATTACTGATTAAAGACTTATTTACGATTGATGTAGTAAGTAACAAATTTAAATTTTGATTTATTTGCTAACCGACAAGCTCGTTGATTGAAAGGTTTGATAGAACACGCAAATGGAGGAGGGGTGGGGGGTGATGAATGAACAGTAAAAATGATTGTGATGCCTGGAAATCATCCCTAATTGATTTGGGCTTAGGATTGACTAACATTTAATTATTTACACTCTATGCTGATGGGAAGGGAGGCCATCTGAATCAAACAGTTAGTTCAGTCACGCTTGATTGACAGTCACCTGCGAAAGCTCTCTGGTCAGTCCTCTTAATTGTAATCATGTGGAAGTCTGCAGCAACCACCTTTGGACTAGAGATAGAGTGGGGTAGCCTTCATCAAAGATGATTAGGATGCGGTATTGAAGTGGACAGGTCTAGATAGACATTCCCGACCCACCGAAGCCCAAAGTCCATAAATAGCCTGTCAGGCCCATGTCAAGGCACTGCAATAATATTCTTTTATGATATTCAGGTCTGGCTTTGAAAGGCGGCTGTGAAGACCCATGGTAAACTGTCTATTCAAACTTAGAATAATTTTGTGTTAAACTATTGTTCATATATTGTGAGATATGTTAGAATTCTTTATTAATTGAGATGTTAGAATGTTGTTGATTAAGATGTATTAGAATTGTTTATTGATTCATTGATATGTATCATTCATGTTTGAAATGCTGTATTAATAAATGAAGGATGTTTGTGGCTGAACAATTCTCTTGCAGATAAAATGTAAGTTTAATGATTGGGGAGAGAATGAGAGAGAGGACAGAAAGTTATGAATTGTCTCTAACTGCTATGCTCTCTTGTTACAGTGGACGTGCCTTTCTTTTTGCATTTCTTCATTTGAGTCCTGTTTTGGAAGGCTACCAGCTAAGCCCAGGGACAGTGTTTTTTGTCATTATCTATTCGAGTCCTGTTTTGGAAGGCTACCAGCTAAGCCCAGGGACAGTGTTTTTTGTCATTATCTATTCGAGTCCTGTTTTGGAAGGCTACCAGCTAGGCCCAGGGACAGTGTTTTTTGTCATTATCTATTCGAGTCCTGTTTTGGAAGGCTACCAGCTAAGCCCAGGGACAGTGTTTTTTGTCATTATCTATTCGAGTCCTGTTTTGGAAGGCTACCAGCTAAGCCCAGGGACAGTGTTTTTTGTCATTTTCTATTCGAGTCCTGTTTGGAAGGAAATCACCCAAGCCCAAGGGACAGGATACAAGCTTCAGTTGGAGGACTGGCTCAACTCAGCCTCCAGACTTCGCCCAGTCATCACTTACAGTACACGACTGTAATTTGATTCTTCATCTGGCTGGCGCAGTGCAATCCAGTGGTGTGTGAACGTTCAATAGCCTATTAGCTAAGATTCATTATGGAAAGCCAGGGTAATGAAAAGAATTGACAATCCAGTGGTGTGTGAACGTTCAATAGCCTATTAGCTAAGATTCATTATGGAAAGCCAGGGTATTGAAAAGAATTGACATTGACCTTTTATTATTCTCGCAGTGGGTTCATCTGTATCATCAGAAAAGAGAGACAACTCATCATTGATAAATCATCCTCGCATCTACACTCAGGTCAAGAAATTGTTTATTGTTGGCTCTTTCTATCCAACCGCATGTAAAGAATCATAAGAATTGGCGAACTTTGTAGAATATTAATTGTCTAGGTTAGAACATCATTAATACAAGAACTGTTTCTTTCTAAATTATTTTTGTATTTGTTATGATCATTATTATTTTATAATAAATCTTTATTTTACGTTATATATTTCTTACGTGTGCCTTGACGCATGTCTGGAGTAGTTAGTGGGTGGGTGGGGGTTCGGGAGCTAGACTAATGAATGAAAGTAAATTTATGTTGTTGTTTTAGATTACTCCTTAGGTAAGAAACTCCATCTGCGAAGAAGTTATATACTTTTAGTCTGTAAGCTTATAGTGATAGGAGAGTAGGGAACTCATGTTAAGGAACAAAACTTAATTTAATCACTGATAAGCGATTAAGACAAACTAATTCATAAATATAATTATTAACTAGTATTAACACACCAGGCATGTCACAATGATGATGACATGTTTCAGTAATGGCTAAATGTAGGCTTAACACACAGGCAAACAACAATCAACAAACAAGAATAGTAAATGACACTTATTGTTATCAACAAACAAGAATATTAAATGACACTTATTGTTATCAACAATTCTTATGTAGTGAGACAGATATGTTAGCAGACCTCGGAATTCCTTTTGTCCATTTTATTTTTCAGTTTGTAAAACGCATTCTAAAACTCTTCAGTATCTTCCTGATTGTGGCAATCAATGCTTACCAGCACGTTTTATAATTAAACATTAATATTAAAACACGCAATTAATGCTTACCAGCACCTTTTATAATTAAACATTAATATTAAAACACGCAATTAATGCTTACCAGCGCGTTTTATAATTAAACATTAATATTAAAACACGCTGACCTAAACTAAACTAAACAAAATTCACGTTCTGCTAACGATGCCACATCAAGGCACAAACTAAAATTAATCAGTTCAGATATTAGTGTCATCAGAAGTCCATCTCTAGTGTGACTATTTTTAATTTGTTTATTATTACTTTTATTTGTTTATTATTTCTTTAATTTGTCTTTAATTTGTTTATTATTTTTTAATTTGTTTATTATTTCCTTTATTTGTTTATTATTTCTTTAATTTGTTTATTATTTCTTTTATTTGTTTATTATTTCTTTAATTTGTTTATTATTTCTTTTATTTTTTCTTTTTATTTGTTTATTATTTCCTTTATTTTCCTTAATTTGTTTATTATTTCCTTTATCTGGTTGCTATTTCTTTAATTTGTTTATTATTTCTTTAATTTGTTTATTATTTCCTTTAATTGTCTTAAATTTGTTTATTATTTCTTTAATTTGTTTATTATTTCTTTTATTGTTTATTATTTCTTTAATTTGTTTATTATTTCTTTTTATTGTTTATTATTTCTTTTGTTTGTTTATTATTTCTTTTGTTTGTTTACTATTTCCTTTGTTTGTTTATTATTTCTTTTATTTGTTTATTATTTCTTTTATTTGTTTATTATTTCTTTTATTTGTTTATTATTTCTTTAATTTGTTTATTATTTCTTTTATTTTTTCTTCTTATTTGTTTATTATTTCCTTTATTTTCCTTAATTTGTTTATTATTTCCTTTATTTGGTTGCTATTTCTTTAATTTGTTTATTATTTCTTTTATTTGTTTATTATTTCCTTTATTTGTTTATTATTTCTTTAATTTGTTTATTATTTCTTTTATTTTTTCTTTTTATTTGTTTATTATTTCCTTTATTTTCCTTAATTTGTTTATTATTTCCTTTATTTGGTTGCTATTTCTTTAATTTGTTTATTATTTCTTTAATTTGTTTATTATTTCCTTTAATTGTCTTAAATTTGTTTATTATTTCTTTAATTTGTTTATTATTTCTTTAATTTGTTTATTATTTCTTTAATTTGTTTATTATTTCTTTTATTGTTTATTATTTCTTTAATTTGTTTATTATTTCTTTTTATTGTTTATTATTTCTTTTGTTTGTTTACTATTTCCTTTATTTGTTTACTATTTCCTTTATTTGTTTATTATTTCTTTTGTTTGTTTATTATTTCCTTTATTTGTTTATTATTTCCTTTATTTGTTTATTATTTCCTTTATTTGTTTATTATTTCTTTTGCTTGTTTATTATTTCCTTTATTTGTTTATTATTTCTTTTGTTTGCTTATTATTTCTTTTATTTGTTTATTATTTCGGGAAAAGAAGAGGAGACGATCTACCTTTGATTCTAATTATTAAAACTCAAAGATGTCCACTGTTTCGAGAACTTACCTCCCTTGTATAACTGAAAAGACAAATGACTAGCATCGATGGCGACTGAAATGGGGCCCTGTGACGTCACTGCTCTCTGCAACTCGTTCTCGCTGTATTCACGGATGTCATGGCAACCTGACACAGTGACCGCCACTTTGGATCGGACAAAACGGCAGACTCCATCCTGGTTGAGAATTAAGAAAAGAAAAATATTTAACTAGTTAACAGTGACGAGTGAAGGTTTGACATAGCCTTGCCTTTTATTCAATATTATTATCTGTTCACGTAGGAGTTTCTTCGTCTTTGCCACCAGCCTCCAAACAGAGGGAGGGAGAAAGAAGACACTCGTGTACTGACGTCACCATGTAGTCACGCAATGATGTAATATGTGTGCAGACTAATAATGACCTGTATTTAAAATGTTCTGAAGCAGAAAAATATTGATGTGTTCACCTAGAGATTTCCTAACTTTTATGACAACCATATTGATCTGTTGAAATAGAGATTTACTAAGTGTGGTGACAAACATATTGTTGTTGACAGAGACTTTCTAATAGGGATTGGTGACAGACATTTTGATGTGTTGACATAGAGATTTCCTAAGTGTGTTGACAAACACACTTATCACATAACATAGGAACTTCTTAACTGTGCCGACAAACATATTAATGTGTTGACATAGAGATTTCCTGTGTGTGCCGACAAACATATTGATGTGTTAACACAGAGATTTCCTAAGTGTGATGACAAACATAATGTTGTGTTGACAGATATTTCTTAAGTGTGATGTTCAACACAAAGACGTTTCCTAAGTATGATGACAGTACGAGGGGTGGCCGCCAAATTTTCATCCATCTGTTGGGTTCTCTCGGTTTTAATCTACTGTTACACCCGTGAGAGGGTGGGGGTGGTGGTAGCTCCTCTCTTGCGCGATGGCTCTGGCGATCTATGGTGATATTATTCAGTTGTAATAATTCACCAAATATTTAGCCGACTGACCACGTGACTGGCACAGTCTGTCTGTTTGCGCCGAAACAGGCCCCAAAATATCAGTCAAATCTGCTGACGTCAGAGTAATTTTGCTCAGAAAAGTTCTCCTAGTCACCATTAGTAAAAAGATGCTGAGAAAGGTCAGTCAGTAAAGTTCTCCTAGTCACCATTAGTAAAAAGATGCTGAGAAAGGTCAGTCAGTAAAGTTCTCCTATAGTAAAAAGATGCTGAGAAAGGTCAGTCAGGTTGAACTCATAATTGAACTATGTGCAGTAGTTATGATTATGCTTGTTATGTTAGTGTGTAATATGCATGTTCATTTATGTCTATATTTGTCATTTTAATTCGTCTTTTTCTATTTTCTTCTTTCATTCACTTATCATCTGTTCCCTCCTATTTTCTCTGTATGAATGACCCCTGTCTGGTGTGCCAGTCATTATCTTAGTGTCGCCAGAAATTTAGGAAATAATTTTGTATGTTTTAGAATTGGCACCATATCTATTCTATCTCTCCACTAGCACCACATTGGCACGCCAATATCTGCCCTGTCTTGCATCTCAACAAGCAACAGAATGAATAGATAAGGTCCCGGCCGCTAAGGTTCCTCGACAGGCGCAAATAGATGAAAAACTCACAGCCTTCACTACATGTCTAGCTAAACAGCTAGACGCAAAAACCACTTCACCACCAGTCTACATAGTCGCAGCCCGGAAAGTTAAAAGAAATAAAATATACAAAATGTCTCATTCAGTAAGTGGACATGACACTAAGCAAATTTTGAACACTCGGGACGTTAATGTGCATGTACCCGCCTCATGTCTGTCTACATCTACTCGCCTAATGTCTGTCTACATCTACCCGCCCCATGTCTGTCTACATCTACCCGCCTCGTGTCTGTCTACATCTTACTCGCCAGTTTCCAAGTGATATTAGTATAGATTTATAAAATGTCTACAATGTTTCAAAACATACCTTTGCAGAGTACGGGTAATCTGATTCACTCTCAATGCCACCTGTACTGTTGATGTAGATAAAAGTGCTGTCCACGCTGTCATTCAGGCCGCCATTACAGCCTTCATTGCCAAAGTCACTCGAGCAGTCAACCAACTGTTGTTCGGACAGAGACACCAAGTTGTTAGTAGCTCGCTTGTTTTGGCCCTCCAGTGAACCTGTCTGAACACACAGAACACAAAATATTAATAGCTCTTGTTTTGACCCTCCAAGCAACACAAAGACACTAAACTGTTAGTGGCTCTCTTGTTTTGACCCTCCAAGCAACACAAAGACACCAAACTGTTAGTGGCTCTCCTGTTTTGGCCCTCCAAGCAACACAAAGACACCAAACTGTTAGTGGCTCTCTTGTTTTGACCCTCCAAGCAACTCAAAGACACCAAACTGTTAGTGGTTCTCTTGTTTTGTGTTCAGCATTATGCTCTGGAATTTCTGCATGTTGTCTTTAACTATGACCAAGATCTTTTTTCTTTTCGTGCTACTTTTTTACTTTAGGTTTAAAGACTGTATTACAAAAATATTTACAAAACTTTTCAGCTCAGCCTTTCAAATGTTCTATTAGCTACAAAACATGGCATATACGATTTCCTCCTCAGTTTGAATCAAAGAAAACAATGTCGAAATAACAAGTATAAAAACAAGTACAGACAACCCATCCAACTATTAAAAAAAAAAAAGTAGCTAATCTCAAAAGACGTTCAAAGCGAATAAGTGGGGGAGTCGGGGGGGGGGGGGGGGGGGAGACTGAAACAGAACACAAACCGCACTGAATGCCCAGAAAGACCCGCACTGGCCTTGATCTTTCACTGGGGTGACGTAACCTTTGGAACGCCAGTCCACGTCTTGAAAACTCTCTGGATTGCCGGAAGTTGTAAAGGGAGTGCAGCGAATGCGTCCAAATCTTGTGTCGGCGCCAGTTTTCAGTTTGTTGTAGGCACGATACTCGTCCACTGTCTGAAAAACAATTTCACGAGTTAGCTCGGATCACAATTAGAGTGAAACAATTTCACGAGTTAGCTCGGATCACAATTAGAGTGAAAACAATTTTACAGCTCAAATCACAGAGTGAAACCAACGTCACAAGTAAACATGGATTACAATAGAGTGAAACAATGTCACGAGTAAACACGGATATAGGGTGAAAACAATGTCACGAGTAAACACGGATATAAGGTGAAAACAAATGGGAGATAGTTGTTTAGGTGTCTGCATGGACTGCGTGGACTGCATGGAATTAGAAATTTCACTTAGGGACAGAATTCATTTCCAACATCATCGGACAAAAGATTCATATTTACAAGCAAAACATAAAATCAAAGCATTTATTATATTTTACCAAATGTCCTCCCCGATGTTTGCCTCTGACATCATTGTATTTCTACTTTACCTTCACAGAACCGAACTTCTGATTCGTACATGAACCATTAGTAAAATTAAAGTACAGTGCTGTCAGAACTTAAGGAAATAAAATAAATGAAACTTAAATTATTCATTTTATTAAACAGTATACTTTGGACAAACATACACAAAGTCTGTTAAATTAAAAGCATTCTGTACGGGTGAACACATAAGTGTGTCTGGTATTTAGATAGACCTTGCTTTCTTAGTATAAGTGTCTGGTATTTAGATAGACCTTGCTTTCTTAGTATAAGTGTCTGGTATTTAGATAGATCTTGCTTTCTTAGTATAAGTGTCTGGTGTTTAGATATACCTTGCTTTCTTAGTATAAGTGTCCGGTGTTTAGATATACCTTGCTTTCTTGGTATAAGTGTCTGGTATTTAGATAGACCCCTTGCTTTCTTAGTATAAGTGTCTGGTGTTTAGACAGACCTTGCTTTCTTAGTAAATGTAGATCCCGTTCGCAAAATGCACAAACATTAAATGTTCTTTGCTCTTAAATGACCATGTTGACAAACGTTAGTCCATACTGCCTAAATACAGATATCTTTAAGTTAGTACGTACTCCACAAATATCATTGAGACAGTCTGTACTCAAAATATACAGATATCATTGAGACAGTCTGTACTCAAAATATACAGATATCATTGAGACAGTCGGTACTCAAAATATACAGATATCATTAAATTAGTTAGTACTCCACAAATACAGATATCAATGTTACTCCAAGCATACAAATTATTATTAAATTAGTCTGTACTCCACAAATATATATATAATAAAATTATTCAATTCTCGACAAATACAGATATTATTAAGTTAGTCAATACTCCACAAATACAGATAGCATTAAATTAATAAGACCTATACAAATACAAACATCATTAAGTTAGTCCATACTCCACAAATACAGATAGCATTAAATTAATAAGACCTATACAAATATAAACATCATTAAGTTAGTCCATACTCCACAAATACAGATAGCATTAAATTAATAAGACCTATACAAATACAAACATCATTAAGTTAGTCCATACTCTACAAATACAAACATCTTTAAGTTAGTCCATACTCTACAAATACAAACATCTTTAAGTTAGTCCATACTCTACAAATACAAACATGTTTAAGTTAGTCCATACTCTACAAATACAGAAACAATTGCAGACTTGCAGCACTTCCCCTTAGTGCAGTGTCTGGAGCAACTACATTCTTGAAGAGGGCGTCTTCCAGAACAGGAAACGGAGTGATTGACAGTTTAGTCTAGGATGAGTACAATGGTAGTTACTCTAGTAGCACAATAGTAGTCAATCGAGTAAGATAATCTGGTGATGAAAGCTTTATAGCCTTGAGCCAAAGAGAGATAAAGCTTCTAGCATAAGCCATATGCTTACGTGTAAATTTTGTATGGTTTCACATTACCGTGTAGCAGTGATGTAGCAAAGAGAGATAAAGCTTCCAGCATAAGCCACACTTTTACGTGTAAATTTTGTATGGTTTCACATTACCGTGTAGCAGTGATGTAGCAAAGAGAGATAAAGCTTCCAGCATAAGCCATACTTTTACGTGTAAATTTTGTATGGTTTCACATTACCGTGTAGCAGTGATGTAGCAATGGATTATTCAGGTTATGCAGAGCACAAGGACCTCGGAGGTTGGGAAGATGGAGGGGCTGGCAGTGAATGGAGTCTGATTTATTTTGTATGCAAAAGCAGTTTGTTTTTTTCGTTTGAAATCGATTGGACCCACAACTGAAGCTCTGCACAAGGGCCCGCAACTATCATGTAGGCTACATTTTAGTTGTAAATTTGTAATAAAGAAAAGTCAAAATATAATAAAGATTTTAAATACTGTTTTAAAACTTAGTTATATTTATAATTTAGTATAGACTTGCTGCACCTATTGTAAAATAAATCTTTACAAAATCGGTTTCTAAAATATTTGCATAAGCTTGTACAAAAGAATAACAATTGTGTAGTCGGGCAGTGCAAATAAAGGTCACTATAAAATTAGAAAAAAGAAAGTAAATGCTAAACTTTAAAAAATAACATATTAATAAGAACAAAAATTGTTTATTTTGTACTGTAATCATTAATATATTATATTATTATTCAAATAAACACTGATTATTTTCTGTAGTAATGACTTGCCATTTCCTCTGTTTCAACATTTGGTCCAATGATTCAATCCAACTAAAATATATAAAAACATGGTATTATAAATGGGGTTAATGAATTCATTTTTCAAATAATTAATCCACCTAACCTTTACCCCCCAAAGTCTATTCTTCTTAATATGCAGACGGGAAAATCTACATAATGCCTCTGTCTCCTTCATTAACAAAATTATTCCATACACACACGCACGCACACACACACACACACACACACACACACACACACACACACACACACACACACACACACACACACACACACACACACACACACAGTATTATTGGATTCAAACAACCCTCATCAGTCAATGTTCTACTTGGTTCAGAAATCGACCTCAGGCCCTATCGTGATCTTTTTCCTTTGACAAGATACTTAAATAAATATTTCACTCACTATAAGATTACACAATAATCATTAACCCCATCACAAATTTTAAGATTACACAATAACCATTAACCCCGCCACTGCCAATCAACATTATCATATATTTTTATAAGTTAGAAAGTTCAAGATCAGCTTCTTTAAAATAAAATAAAACAATTTATCAATTCAGCAAAAAACCACTGAATATTCCAACAAGCAGATGAAAGGGAAATTCACACATACACACATAGATACACATAAGTACACACACTCAGACAGAAACACAGACGGATGGATGGATGGAAGGAATGTGACAAATGTTCCCACCCCTTCCTCTATTTGTCACTTTATTTCATTTATGTATTAACTCCCTATGATAAATAAAGTTGCATTTTAAGTCTTGTTGTTAAGACTATTTATCACTATATTTTATTTATGAACTCCATATGATAAATAAGTTACATTTTAAGTCTTGTTGTTAAGACTATTTATCACTATATTTTATTTATGAACTCCATATGATAAATAAGTTACATTTTAAGTCTTGTTGTTAAGACTATTTATCACTATATTTTATTTATGAACTCCATATGATAAATAAGTTACATTTTAAGTCTTATTCTCTTTCCAGAGTTATGCTACACAGTCGATCCTGTTAGGAATAAAAAAATTCGTGGAGTAATACGAGAAGGGGTGTGCACGATATTATGCAACAGTCATCGGATCTGACAAGATCATTGTTTTCTCTTCCCTCAGTATAAAGTGATGGTCGGATCCATTTGAGCCGAGATGCATCACTGAGCAATCGACTACCCAGAACCCTCTGAAATAAAATACACTACCCAGTAAAACACCTGTAACAATATCCACTACCCAGTAAAACACATGTAACAATATCCACTACCCAGTAAAACACCTGTAACAATATCCACTACCCAGAACCCTCTGAACTAAAATACACTACCCAGTAAAACACCTGTAACAATATCCACTACCCAGAACCCTCTGAACTAAAATACACTACCCAGTAAAACACCTGTAACAATATCCACTACCCAGTAAAACACATGTAACAATATCCACTACCCAGTAAAACACATGTAACAATATCCACTACCCAGTAAAACACCTGTAACAATATCCACTACCCAGAACCCTCTGAACTAAAATACACTACCCAGTAAAACACCTGTAACAATATCCACTACCCAGAACCCTCTGAACTAAAATACACTACCCAGTAAAACACCTGTAACAATATCCACTATCCAGAACACTCTGAACTAATAGGCACTACCCAGAACACTCTGAACTAATATGCAATACCCAGAACACTCTGAACTAATAGGCACTACCCAGAACACTCTGAACTAATATGCAATACCCAGAACACTCTGAACTAATATACACTACCCAGAACACTCTGTACTAATATGCACTACCCAGAACACTCTGTACTAATATACACTACCCAGAACACTCTGAAGTTATACCAACCTTACCAATAATAGCTAGAAGTGAAACCAACCCTACCAATAAAATAATAGCTAGAAGTGAAACCAACCCTACCAATAAAATAATAGCTAGAAGTGAAACCAACCCTACCAATAAAATAATAGCTAGAAGTGAAACCAACCCTACCAATAAAATAATAGCTAGAAATGGTAACAACCCTACCAATATTAGCTAGAAATGGTACCATCCCTACAAATAATAGCTAGAAATGGTACCATCCCTATCATTAATAGCTAGAAATGGTACCAACCCTACCAATAATAGATAGAAATAGTACCAACCCTACCAATAATAGCTAGAAATAGTACCAACCCTACCAATAATAGCTAGAAATGGTACCAACACTACCAATAATAGCTAGAAATAGTACCAATCCTCCCAATAAAAAGTCACATAAAAGATAGTGTCAATTCTCTCCATCAGCAATTTTATAATTTTGTCTCAACTCTTTATGCTTGGCCTGTTAGAACAAGGTCATACATCAGCAATTTTATAATTTTGTCTCAACTCTTTACGCTTGGCCTGTTAGAACAAGGTCATACATCACCAATTTTATAATTTTGTCTCAACTCTTTATGCTTGGCCCGTTAGAACAAGGTCATACATCACCAATTTTATAATTTTGTCTCAACTCTTTATGCTTGGCCCGTTAGAGCAAGGTCATACACACCAAAAAAAAAAACATCGACCCGAAAGGTTACATCCTGATGTTCTTTGTGACATGATACTGTCATATTAGGTTGTGCTGTCAAAGAAAGTTTGAGAACACAGTGGATTATGCTACAAGACCACAGAGATAAATAAATTTATACTATTATCTCAGTAGCATGCCTTGAGTCTAGTGGTAGCCATCAAGACCACAGAGATACATCTATTTATACTTGTATTATCTCAGCAGAAGGCCATGAGTCTAGTGGTAGCCATCAAGACCACAGAGATACATCTATTTATACTTGTATTATCTCAGTAGCAGGCCTTGACTCTAGTGGTAGTCATCAAGGACAACACTATGTCAGAGAAATGCAAAATACAAACACGGTAAATATGCAGAAATTTACAGACTATGAATTTCTTATCAGACACACCCACCCTATCCAAACATAGGCGTTATAATTATTTTTTAAAATTTCCCAAAATGCACGGACACCAATCCATTCAATATCAAAAACAGTGAATGTGGGTGTTAATCTGAAATAGATAAATCAGTAAGTGCAATAGAATGCAAACATATCAATACGAGCCCCATTATACAAAGTTTGTCATTGGCAAGAACAGAATTGCAATGCACCCGGTAATCTGCTAATGGGTACAGTCATACTTTACCTGGGTAACTCTGTCTGTCTGATTAGCTAGTTGATAAAAGATTCCTGTTTGCAGAAGCTAAAATGTCATCAGCCTTGCAAGATCTCACATTCACATATAATACTGTGAGAGATATAAAATGTCATCAGTCTTGCATGATCTCACATTCACATATAATACTGTGAGATATCATAAAATGTCATCAGTCTTGCATGATCTCACATATAATACTGTGAAAGATATAAAATGTCATCAGCCTTGCAAGATCTCACATTCACATATAATACTGTGAAAGACATCATAAAATGTTCTGGCACAGTCGAACTTACAACGTCCTAGCGTGTCTACTAAAGGGAAGTAATACACAGTACTCGCCTTTACAAAGTCTTTACAAAGGATTTATTTTTAAACATCCACAAAATCACATATAATTAATATTGTACAGAGAAATACCATCACTTAGATTATAATTGTATTTCAACATTAAATAATTAAATATAATATTTTTCTATTAATGTAGAAAATACAACACAAAGAGAATACAACAAATTGTATTCTCAAAATGACATTATTATTTAAACAAAATGCAGAAATGGTTAGCAAAATATTGCAATAGTCAATTATCACCGAGAATACAAACCTATCATTAGCCTGACCATAACCACAAGTGGCAGATTCCAATATGGAATTCTGACCTGCAGTCACAGTACCAACTCTGCAAACTGTTTAATTCCCATATAGAACATAACGTGCTGCTATACATACCATGTCAGTAGATGGTTGTTCAAATACAGACCTTAGCTAAGGCAAAATTCATCATATCGGTAAACTGCTTAATTCCCATATAGAACATAACGTGTTGCTATATACAGACCTTTGATTTAAGCAAGACTCACCATATCTGTAAATTGGTTGATTCCCATATAGAACGTTTCATTTCCTATGAAGTAGTTCCAGTTGTGGGCTTCAATCTTTTTTACATTGTCCATGAACACCGACCGCCTGTACGCCTCTTCCACATCGTCTGCATACTGTCGATCTAAAAATAGAAACAATTTATGTACCATTATATTTTTGTGTACGATTTGAGATCATAACTTCAGACACAATGAAGATTCTCTCGGAATATGTTAAAATATAAACTCCATTATTGTTTATTCTGAAAGATTGAGATCGTAACTTCTGGCACAATGAAGATTCTCTTGGAAATGTTAAATTATAAACTCCATTATTGTTTATTCTGAAAGACTGAGAATGTCAAGCTACTTAGTTCCATTGCTGTCTGATAACCGATTTGGTGAGGTAGGGTGACTGACTGACTGACTGACTGACTGAGTGACTGACTGATTTCAATGTATTGCTTAATCTGACGAGAGTTTGGCTGACAAATTGTAGTGTTGTATGACCTGGAGAGAATTTGACTTAAAGGTTTTAGTGGTTTATGATCTGAGAGAGAGAGAGAGAGAGAGAGAGAGAGAGAGAGAGAGAGAGAGAGAGAGAGAGAGAGAGAGAGACTTATTATCGGAAGTGACTTTGACAGATTCTAGTGATATAATTGGAAGAGAGACACTGCACCTTATTACTGAATTCATATATATATATATGGTTTTCATCAGGTTGATATTAATAATGAGTTTGAATATGATCAATCCTTCATTTAAAGGAGACAACTGAAAAGAACTGTATGGGATTCAAGGAGGGTTAAGTCAAGACCTCAATGTATCTGAGTGAGTAACCTTCACTCAGTCTGAATGACAGAGAAAGAACATAGGTCGAGGTCATTCCTTTTCTTCGTTCTGTCATCCGACTGGAATAATTGGTAAATAATTTATCTCTGGAACTTTAATGCGCCGATTATAAACTCTCACACAAACAAAGCACTTACATAAATGCACATGCACACACATACAAACACACACGTTGGGTGTGTACAATCAAACACGTGCTAATGCCACATTTGCACTTGCACAAACCCACGCCATTTACGCAAGTTATAAACACACACGCACCAACAAACGCTCATGCAATTTACAATATATGTACACACAAACAGACGCGCACATAAACATATTGTCACGGCCGCCTATGCTGTGTTGTTGTTGTCTGACTGTAGCTGGCCTCTCTCTCCTTCTCGGTCAAAGGGGGGGGGGGTCAGGTCAGATACCGTGACTTGCTGGATTTAAGGTGTTATACAAGCATTCTCACATGCAAATACCACGTTGGTCTTGTGGGGAAATATATTTATTTTGCATGTGGGGTAAAGTGTGAAAATCAGCGTGTATGTATGAATGTGGGATGAATGTATTTTGAGGGACGGACAGAATGAACAATCAAACAACCGTAGCACCGCACTTGCACCACAGAGAGAGAGAAAAACCCAACTCTTGATGAAGAGTTAAAAAAAGAAGAAATTTTTTCTAATAACTTGAGGCTAGCTCTCTCGTACGGTGTTAGTCATTCATTCAAAAAAATAATCCAGTCAGCAACATTCAAGGGATAGGGGGAAAAAGAAAGAAAGAACAATGGATATGATAAATGAAATAAAATGACAAGCTGAATTAATAATAGATCTGGCAGTGAAAACCGCAATACTATCAAATCATGTACGGAAAAGAGCGGTGATGACCGCAAATAGCAACACTAAAAAGAGCCGCGGTGAAAACCGCGATACTATATCAAATTGTATCAAAAATTACTAATACCAATCTGTGGGTAAAATCCCACCACAAAAGATAAACAAAGAAAGTGGTGATGACCACAAAAGTTACCACAATAATTATAAAACAAAACTGTCTCAAACAAATTAAATGTCTGTAAAAAGTTTAAGGTAAATACCCTATTATCAATCAATCATCAATGTTTATATAAAGAAATGTCAATAATGTTTGTAAAGGAAAAATTGTTCAATAATGATAATGTTCGTATTCTAACTAACCTACCTAAATGAATGCACCCTGTATTACTTTAACCTATTTACTAATGTCAAAGAAAAGAAAACGCACGTCTGCGTGACGAAAAATAAACGTAGTGGTATTGGCCAATAAACTAAGAAAATCACGATGATACCGCAGATAATGTACGTAGTACATTTGACGAGTTGAGGTTGTAGAACCGTCAGGCCTCGTTGTGATAGCAGATAATGTACGTAGTACATTTGACGAGTTGAGGTTGTAGAACCGTCAGGCCTCGTTGTGATAGCAGATAATGTACGTAGTACATATGACGAGTTGAGGTTGTAGAACCGTCAGGCCTCGTTGACTGGCACGCAGGCTGATGAGCCCGGTGGCCCTTTCGCGTTGAAAAACGCCGAAAGTATAACTCTAACTCCTCGCTGAAGAATAGCGGGCGAAGTTAAAAGATGGTTGGTATATTGATGAGTGGTGGTGAATATCTTTCTCCCGGCCCAGTCTTGTCCCGTCAGCACTTGGCGCAAAGTCACTGATGAACAACCACTGTCCAGGTTTCGGGTCCAACGTATAATACTGGCATCCAATGCAGGTTACCATAAAAGAGTTGGGTGCGACAAAACACACCTCCAACACTGTATAATACGTGGAAGATATTCTGGTCTTTCTTCCTCGATTGTGACGGGAATAGAAAGACGGTCCGGACTCGGTGTAGGCGAACCAAACAAGACCTCACACCTCTCTGTAGTCCAGAATGTACACACACACACACTAATTCAAAATGGCCGGATGAATCCTTTTATATTCTTTCCCTCCCAGAAAAAAAAACAACTCATTAGTCATGACTGCTTGGCTTAGGCTATTGTTCTCGGTTTTGGCGCATTCATTCTAGTGGTGCATTGACTAAAAAAATAGTCCCTAACTAAATTTATACTTAAGGACTAAAAACTGACTAAATGCAACTTCTATCTATTGTTAAAATAACTAGCCTACCTTGACATAAATAAATATACAAATGATCTTAATTATAAAAGTAAAATTACAAAGTAAGTATTCACACTCTCAAACACTCTGACAAAGCATGAACATCGTACCACTCGCTCATTAATACATTGAAAAAAACTGTACACAAAATAAGCCAAAAGCCCTGATGGCAATTGGGAACAAACTTGCTGTCAGCACATTTAATTAACCTTTCACCCTAACCTGCAGATGAACTCTGAGAGCGTGACCCAACGGGGACACGTATGGGCAAGGGGAGACAATCAGACGAGAAAAATAAATTTTCTGACTACCCCCTCACACCCCCGTGACACATATGCACAGCACTTACACACACACAGCACGACCACAACGTTCCATTGTATAGAATCGTACTTACTGTATTTACTCTTAAATTCGTTCCATGTGACGTCATAAGGATCGTACCGCAATTGGAACCCGTCGCCAAACTTCAAGGGAGATAATAGATCCGACCAAGAGAGTGACTGCGAAAAGTGTTTAACATTCTCCTTTTCTGGTCTGGCCTGGATACCAGCCACAATGAGAGCGAGGAGGAGATACGGAAGAAACATTAGTTTCTGTTCCTGTTTGGGAGTAAATTAAAAGGGATTAAATTTACATTAATATAAATGATAAGTACAGAAATTGTATGTGTGTCCCATCTAACCCTAACATCTTGACCTTTACCTGAAATTTGTATTTGTTTTGTCAGTTGATTTGCCGAAATGCATTCCTTCAGACACAACAACGTGAAAATATATATATTTAAAGGGAAATATAAATAAATAAATCATATAATTTGTGCCAGATAAAATATGTAAAGCAAAAATCAATTAAACGAGTTTAAAATAACTGAAATTTTATGAAATAATTAAAGTTCGAAGTTCACACATTCGAATAAAGAAGGTGGCTTCGGCCCCTCACTGACAGAGGGCGGTTGAGGGTGTGCGCCACACTGGTGCGACCTGTTTCTGCGACCCCTTTCGCCATCCCTCCTGCTCTGCACCTCAAATGCACCGCGAGACTGTGGGGTTCCCCCAGAAACAGACCAGGACTGAGAACATCATGAAGATGAAAGGTCTATTGCGGCTTCTGGGGTGAGTGTGAGCGAAACACACACAGAGCTGCATCCACCGACGGAAGACGGTTGAGGGTGTGCGCCAAACTGGTGCGACCTTTTTCACCCCCTTCCGCCAGCCCTCCTGCCCCCACATCGGATGCAGTGTGAGGCTGTGGGTCCCACTGGAGCACTTCAGATCAGATAACGTCTAAGACGAAATGATCAACGAAAACTCTATCGATTCCCCCCACACACCCACACACACCCAGAGCTGTGTTTTAGTATAATCAGTACATTCCGGAGATAGTGTGTTCATTAAAAATATTTCTTTCATTATAACCAGGGAAAATAGAATTACAAGAAGTGGATAAAATAACAATTCATGTCGAATAAATTAAATAATAATACAATACAGATAACCTCCTTCAAGAATTCTAAATATTTACAATATGTGTCAAATAAATTAAATAATATAATAATGTCTTTAAATATACAAGAAAAATTACAAGTCATGCTAGAGGAAATACACCAAACATTCATAATGTTAATTAATAATGGATCTCTATCAGTCTTCAACAGCACGTTGAACGCAGAACACGAGCGGTTTTGTGTGTGTGTGTGTGTGTGTGAGTGTGCATGTTATAGCAACTATTCTCATCCACAAAATCAGCGATAAATATTTTTTGTGTGCGAGTGTGCATGTTATAGCAACTATTCTCATACACAAAATCAGCGATAAATATTTTTTTTTAAACTTTAAAATATTCTGATAAGTGATAGCGTGTCATTTGACGTCTTATTTAGAAACTGACGAATTGCAACAGTTTGTACTGTGACGTCATGTAACATCTACATCACCTCCTACAGTGTGATGACAAGTCTAGATCAGTTTGTAGACCTCAAGAGAAGTAATAAATTCGTTGACTAGTAGCACTTACCGGAGTGGCGAGAAAAGTTGGATAAGCTTTTATTCAAACACTCGCATCCTGGCGAATAAATTCCATACTATAAACAGCCGCGATTAAAACTGCACTTGGAATAACCCGATTTCATTAAAAAAAAAAAAAAAAAATTAAATAGCACTTTACCCGAGTTGATAAAAATAACAACTACAAAAACGGAAAGCAATTTTCAAGCGTAATACATTTTTTTTTTTTAAATCCGACTTGACCTTAGCTATGCGCGCAGCAAGAAAAGATAAGATCGGAGACATTTGAAATCAAAATCTAGGTGCCTAAAAAAACCGGAACGGCATTTATTAAGCGGCAAATCACGTGATCAAAAAGCTGAATAGTGCCGGGAATCCCACAGAATTTCTGATTGCGTGCATTAATGATCGAAAGTTTATGAAATAAAAAAACCAATGACGTGACAGATAGATTATAGGCAACGAAAGTAAGAATTGACATATTTACCTCTGAAGGGAGCAGCACCGTCACGTGACAGACGGCTGCGAAGAAACGAAAGTAAGAATTGAGGTATTTACCTCCGAAGGGGCTGTCCCCGATTCTAAACAATTGATAAGAATTAGAAATAACAAGACAGTTTGGAACAACATCGCGCAGCATCTGGATTTTTTAAAACTCTCAATTTAAAATGAATTGAATATACTATTAATTATTGCTATTAAATGTATCAACACTATGTTGCCAGACAGAAAAAATTGAATTGAATTTACTATGAATTATTGCTATTAAACGTATCAGCACTATGTTATCAGACAGAGAAATTGAATTGAGTTTACTATTAATTAAACAAATCAGCACTTTGTTATCAGACAGAAAAACTGTTTCGAAGTTCGCGGTCTAAAGTTTGGGAAGCACTGACCAAGATAAATACATATCGATGAATGGTGGTGCCTTGAATTAATACGTACAAACTGATGAATTGCAGTGTCCTGTATTAATACGTATAAACTGACGAATTGCAGTGTCCTGTATTAATACGTATAAACTGATGAATTGCAGTGTCCTGTATTAATACGTACAAACTGATGAATTGCAGTGTCCTGTATTAATACGTACAAACTGATGAATTGCGTCGCATGCAGACTATACTTACTAGGATCTTTAGTTCAGGCGGCAAGAATTGATCAGGGGAGACAACTCTGTACAAAAAAAGAAATCCCTTGAACAAATCTACCAAGAAATGAGTTAGGGCAGGGGTCTCAAACTCGCGGCCCGCGTAACGATATTTTGTGGCCCCCACTTGATATCAAAGTTTAGTGATAGTGCGGCCCTCACGTTTTTCTCACGCAGCTTGGGAGTTTTATAGTTTTTGTCACCTGTGGGCTACCATACCTCAGGATCGTGACAGTAACGGTGTGTTGCCAAACTCGGCGACTTTCTTTCCCAAGCCTGTTACATATTGCTACCGTTTAGCAAAGTTCAAAAGCATCCAGATCTAGCAACCTAATTCTATATAGATTATAGACTCAACAGACCTACACACTGATGAGAAATTCCGAAAAAACAGCATTTTCATGTCGAAAAGCAGGTGAATGGTTTAGCAAAGAAGAAAAATAGTAGAGTGAAAGAACAGAAAAATAACCAAGGTACATTGGCTTAGCAAGGGACAGTTCTTGAAGGGGTTTTATGAGTTGACAGCGGAAGTGAAAACCTTCATGGAGAAGGATGGGATGGCTGTTCCTGTACTAAGTAATCCCAAATGGCTCATGGACTTAGCTTTTCTTGTTGACATCATACAAGAGCTGAATGTACTGAATAAGAAATTACAAGGCCAGGGGCAGCTTGTCAGCGCAGCATAAGACAATGTCAGAGCATTTTCCACAAAACTTGTGTTATGGAAAGCCCACCTTTCTGCCATTTCCCAGCATTTAAGGCACTCATGGATTGTGGCACACCATTCAGTAAAGTATGTTGATGCCATTGTAAAGCTGCATGAAGAATTTGATCACAGGTTTGCAGAATTCAAGAAACACAGAACCACGTTTCAAATATTTGCTGACCCCTTCTCCTTCGATGTGGAAGATTCCCCTCCTGTGCTTCAAATGGAGCTAATTGACATACATTGTAATTCTGAACTCAAAGCCAAGTTCAGGGAGGTGAGTGGAAAAGCAGACAAGCTTGGACAGTTTTTTTGAGAGAATTGCCCCTTACCTTCCCTGAGCTTTCCAGGATGTTCAAGCGGACCAAGTGCCTTTTGGGGAGCACCTACCTATGTTCTCCACCATGAATTTTAATAAGTCAAAATTCAGGTCCAAACTTACTGATGAGCATCTTCAAGCCATACAGAGGGTCTCAGTGGCTTCCTCCCTGAAGCCAAATGTGTCTCAGCTGTGTAAGAGGAAGCGTTGCCTTCTCTGACAACAGGGAATAATGATGCGGCCCAGCTTCACCCAGACTATACTTCAAGCGGCCCCCAGGTAAAATGAGTTTGAGACCCCTGAGTTAGGGTCACTGGCCTACACGGAATTATACGCCACAGCAATCCAGAAAAACACGGAAGAGTGAGATTTGAAAATCTATGTGAGGGGTAGTGGGGATGCATGCAGATATTTTTCCGTGCAATTGTTGGTTGTTGTTTTTTTTATTGTTCCTTATGTACTTCTGAGTATCCTATTCCTTTGAGGAAGATTTATTATTCGTACGGTTATTTTTAGATCGCCATACTTAATTGGACTTTCTTCTCCGCCACAACTGAAATTAAATGCACTTTCGGTAACAGCAAGGACAACAAACTGTTTACCTTCCCGCGTGCAGAAAACATTATTGAAAGGACACAGTGCAGTATAATGCAGCGTTATTTCCTTTCCAATGGGACTTTGTGCCGAAACTGTACAGGTCGTGAACTTTCAGCAGCAACGTTTACAGTCTACTCTGTGACGTAGTAATTGATCCAGGGTAAGTGTACGTGAAGTATTGTCTGTGACGTAGTAATTGATCCAGGATAAGTGTACGTGAAGTATTGTCAGTTACGGCTTTGTGACATAACATTCAACAGTGTGCAGTCACATATCTGACTAAATGTTTGGCCTTAATGTGCTATTAATCTATATTTCTATCTAAAATTATGTCTATTTTTAATATAACAGTTGGTCTATTTATCTATATATCATTTTGTCTATTTGTCCATCTAGAAGTATATCTATCTTGCAGTATGTCTTTCTCTGCGGTTTTTTTTTTTTAACCGGTGTGCCGCGGCATACTAATGAAGGGTCCACAGGTGTGCCATGAGAGTCTGGTCGAAAAGAACAAATTTTAAATACATCTTTTGAAATCCACGATCATCAACTGGCTTTTTTTTTAATGAAAAAGTCTCTCCTTAAAAAACTGATGGTGTATCTTGATAATTTAACGCCTTCCTCAAGGCCTTTACTCCACACCATTGCCAATTTGTAAGCCTTTACTCCACACCATTGCCAATTTGTAAGCCTTTACTCCACACCATTGCCAATTTGTAAGCCTTTACTCCACACCATTGCCAATTTGTAAGCCTTTACTCCACACCATTGCCAATTTGTAAGCCTTTACTCCACACCATTGCCAATTTGCAAGCCTTTACTTCACAACATTGCCAATTTGTAAGCCTTTACTCCACACCATTGCCAATGTGTAAGTCTTTACTCCACACCATTGCCAATTTGTAAGCCTTTACTCCACACCATTGCTCATATGACTTTGGCCTTTTACACATCTCATTATTAACTGATGAGACACCACTTACGATACGCTGTTGACTGACCTACAAGTAAACAATTTTCTATATCAGTGTTGACATAATATAAAGAGTTTATTAATTTGCTCAGTTGCAGGCTAGGTATCAAGTCTGAGCAAAATGTGCCTACCTAGTCATAATCTGGTGCTTTACGAATTCTAACTCTGACCAGTAACACTGGGTAGATTTAACTACGTCACTCTGACCAGTTACACTGGGTAGATTTAACTACGTCACTCTGACCAGTTACACTGGGTAGATTTAACTATGTCACTCTGACCAGTAACACTGAGTAGATTTAACTACGTCACTCTGACCAGTTACACTGGGTAGATTTAACTACGTCACTCTGACCAGTTACACTGGGTAGATTTAATTACGTCACTCTGACCAGCTACACTGGGTAGATTTAACTACGTCACTCTGACCACTTACACTGGGTAGATTTAACTACGTCACTCTTTTCACATGAAAAGGCTAATTGTTCCAAGACAACTGCATAAAGTAGCTAACAATGTAATGTTTCTTTCACTTCCAACTAAGAAAAGAGAATGAAAGGCGTTGTCGAAAGGACAACATCGAACAAGGCTCGGCCACCTCTCCTCTTAATAAATAGATACCCTTAGCTGTATATTACAGTTAATAAACAGCTGTACACAAATAAATAGCTACCTTAGCTGTATATGACAGTTAATAAACAGCTGTACACAAATAAATAAGGCAATTAATAAGCTACTATACTCATAATATTACAGTTAACCAACAGTTAGACTCAGACATATTTATTTACAATTATTCAACAGCTAGACTTCGAGATATTTATTATAATTAATCAACAACTAGACTAAGAGAAAAGTTATGTAGGTGTCCTACATATTATAATTAATCAACTAGACTAAGAGAAAAGTTATATAGGTGATCTACATATTCGCATATGTGATGTCAAATATGTATCATTACTAGATACATAATGTAACTCTAAAATGGTGGGGTAATCTTAGCTAATTGTTAATCTAGATAATTCCACAGTTACATCTGATTTCCTTCCAGGGGACATATCTTCATATTCATCAGAGCCTCCTTTTGTAAAATCGCAAAAAAACAACCCCTTCCCCTGTCCAAAGCTGCTGATTCGCCACATAAAATATTATGTACAAGACACTAAGATGCCAGTTGTAGACAAACGGAATTACAGATGGACGTCAATAAAACACGTGGAGGATGATAAGTCTTTTAAAACCAACATATTTTTTTGTCTGATGAATATTTATGCATATGTCTTAAAAACAACAAAGTATTTTGTCTTGTCGTTTCGTATTATGGAGGTAGTTATTAACAGGAAGATTAACATCTCAGAAAGGGTGGGGGGTATGTGGTGGAGTAAATTTGCCTATCCCTATTTCTAAACTTAATTGTTATATAAACTGTTGAAGTGACCCAACCTTGGGCACTCCTTATGATGGTATTTTTGTAAGTGTCAGAGTTGGAGTAAACACTCGAGCTGAGAATATGCTAGGGCTGAGAAAAACCATGCTGTAGAGAATTCTATTGTCTAATAACCTGAATTTGGTGTGGCAAAATATCTGGTCATGAAAGGTGGCTGTTAGCTTAATGGGGAAAAAGCAACCTTCCCTTATCAGAATCTCCTGGTTCACTGATTATAGACCGCTACGACCTTGGTAGATGCGAGAGGTGTCTGCTGCAGTGTGTAAGTGTAAGGTACACACTGCACTACATTGGTACACTGACTAATAGAGCAATTTCTGGTACAAGAGGTTACTGGAAAATGCTACAATTGTTTTTCTGCTTGAGGGAGCTATTATGGCAGAGTGCCAGATTAGTCTTGAGAGAATAGCAGCAAATCAGTGTTCTACAACGTGAGAAGGGAAACATGAAATTGACGTGAACAATAACTTGTGACTTTGTTACAAAAGCGTGTGAAAGACTATTGAGACAGTGCCTAATTCAGATTATGTACAAACTGTTATCGCTTATCTCTAATAACTCCATTTTTGTTCTCCGATAAGAATTATCCAGTGATTTGTATTGACACTGAATTGTTGAATTGTGTTAGGATAGATGACTGTATAAGATGTTAAAATTATTTGAACATGGTTTTGTGGAAATATTGATGTCAAGTAATCTTCTTTCATTGTATTTATGTGTGTATTTGATTGTTTATTTAATAGTTTTTTGTTAAATTTATAGATCTTCTTCAACATACTGACAACCTTATGTGTATTTGATTGTTTATTTAATAGTTTTTTGTTAAATTTATAGATCTTCTTCAACATACTGACAACCTTATGTGTATTTGAGTGTTTATTTAATAGTTTTTTGTTAAATTTAGATCTTCTTCAACATACTGACAACCTTATGTGTATTTGATTGTTTATTTAATAGTTTTTTGTTAAATTTATGGATCTTCTTCAACATACTGACAACCTTATGTGTATTTGATTGTTTATTTAATAGTTTTTTGTTAAATTTATGGATCTTCTTCAACATACTGACAACCTTATGTGTATTTGATTGTTTATTTAATAGTTTTTTGTTAAATTTATGGATCTTCTTCAACATACTGACAACCTTATGTGTATTTGATTGTTTATTTAATAGTTTTTTGTTGAATTTATAGACCTTCTTCAACATACTGATAAACTTATGTTGGAAAAGAAAGTGGGTGGATGGGGTCTCACTAAATATTGATTAAAGATGGATTTGTCTTCTCCTATAGTAAGAAATTTCCACCTTGGAAATATTGTATGACAGTAAATGTTTGGAAAAGAAAATTATGGAAAAGAGAAAACGTTTACAGCGCCCGCATATCCACCAAGTGAGAGAGACTAGTGGTGTCTGCAGGAGAATTATTAATAACATAAATTAGGATACTCATCACTTGTAATTAGTTATGGATGATTCATTAATTAATAATAATAATAACCATTAACTAGATGGCATTTGATCACAGATTGCATCAGCAATTTCTAGCATACTCTTAAGTTGTTTACTCCAAATCTGACACAAAAATATCTTCATAAGGAGTGCCCAAAGCCAGGTCACTTTGACAATTTAACAATTTATATAACAATTAAGTCTAGAAATAGGGCAAATTTACTCCACCACAGTAAGCAAACCAGGTTGTTTTTTTTATAATTATTATCACATCCAGTATGCCAATCACTTATCTTTCAACTAATGTTATCAGGCCCAGTTACCCAATATGCAAATCAGTTGCCTCTCACTACTGTTATCTCATCCTATATGCAAATTATTGTCTTTCACTAATGTTATCACATCCAGTATGTAAGACACATCTTTCAGCTGTTACCATGCCAGTTAGTGGGGACAGTCATCTGTCAATGTAATTACATCACTTAATAGTTACAGTCACTTATAGTGGTCACAGAATTATGTAGATCATTTAACATATGGTGAACAAAGAGATATCAAACAAGATATGGCATGCAAAATGTCAGCGTAATCACATCATTTAATAGTTACAGTCACTTATAGTGGTCACAGAATTATGTAGATCATTTAACATATGGTAAACAAAGAGATAGTTACAGTCACTTATAGTGGTCACAGAATTATGTAGATCATTTAACATATGGTGAACAAAGAGATATCAACAAGATATGGCGTGCAAAATGTCAGTGTTCAGGAAAGGTTTATATATTAGATGATAGATAAGCAAATAAAGGACCTCAGAGGGGAAAAAATGATGTCAAAACAAAATTTCCCAAAATTAAAGGAAACCTTACATGTTAGACCACAGATAGATTGAGAGAAAGAATGAATTAAAGGAGACCTTACGTGTTAGACGACAGATAGATTGAGAGAAAGAATGAATTAAAGGAGACCTTACGTGTTAGATGACAGACAGGTTGAGAGAAAGAATAAATTAAAGGAGACCTTACATGTTAGATGACAGACAGGTTGAGAGAAAGAATGAATTAAAGGAGACCTTATGTTTTAGATGACAGACAGGTTGAGAGAAAGAATAAATTAAAGGAGACCTTACATGTTAGACGACAGATAGATTGAGAGAAAGAATAAATTAAAGGAGACCTTACATGTTAGACGACAGATAGATTGAGAGAAAGAATAAATTAAAGGAGACCTTACGTGTTAGACAACAGACAGGTTGAGAGAAAGAATAAAGATTGTCAAGGAGGAAAACTTACAAACCAAAAGGAATGGTTAACACACTACTCACTTAAATTCAAACATTTTTGCATACATGCTTTCTTTCTGTTAGTTTATTTAAATAATTCAGTGGAAGATAAATTGGAAATATTTTTATCATAAATATATAAATAACAATAACACTGCAACACATCTATCTCCTCCAGGTAAAACAAATACAAGAACATTTCGAGTGAAAACCGCAAGTAGTAGGCTGTCAAGCATAAATAAAACATCAATAAACGCTAACTAAGAAAACCTTCACTTAGATATAGAAGAAAAATAATAACACACAACAACCAATGAGAAACAAAACAATTTTTAACACAAGTACACTTTAGTTTTAGGTATATGCGAGAAGCAAATGTCAAGTGTTTGAATTTGACCTCTTCCCTCTCTACTGCACATGTACTGTACGCACATAAAATAATTTTTTCATCACAAAGGAAATCATAAGCTGTCACATGTACTGTACACGTATAAAATAATTTTTTCTTCACAAAGGAAATCATAAGCTGTCACGTACTGTACACACATAAAATATTTTTTTCATCAAAATGGAATCATAAGCTGTCAGATGAGGAGGAAAGAAGTGTAAATGCTTAAACATTTTTGAGCGCCATTAATTAAGTCCAGTGATACTGTTAACATTTTGAAAGATATTTTACCTAATAAGCCCAAAGCTAACAACATTTTGAAAGATATTTTACCTGATAAGCCCAAGCTAACTACCTCATTATTGATCCATGTTACTTAACACCAAGATGTTCACAACTCTTTTAATGGTGCGCTTACTTTAGTAATAAGGTGGAAACTTCGTAATCTTTAGATGTATTATAATGCATTTTTTCAAAGATGTATTTATCATTACCTGGCAACAGTAAAGTTAATCCTTTCAGTAACCTGAACATATCCATGGTCATCCATAGTATAGATGGGGCAATAAATAATAATCATAATCAAAAGATGGTAACTCTGCCAAACTTGGATATAATTGTATTCATTTATTCCCTTCTGTTATTCCACTAAAGATGGTAACTCTGCCAAACTTGGATATAATTATATTCAGTTTTTCCCTTCTGTTATTCCACTAAAGATGGTAACTATGCCAAACTTGGATATAATTATGTTCAGTTATTCCTTTCTGTTAAAGATGGTAACTCTGCCAAACTTGGATATAATTATTCTGTTATTTCACTATGGTCAGATAATACTGTTTGTACAAAACCAATGAAAACTCTCTTCAGGAAGAGTAAATTTTTTTGGGAGGTTACTAAATGACTTTAAATGACAGACTTGACTAGCAACAATAATACTAACTATTCCTTCATTAATAATAATGCCTAGTAACAAGAGTGATAATTACTCCTTTTCGAAAAACAGTAATAATAAAATTAAGACTAAAACACAAGAATGCTATACTGACAACACTAACCATGATAAACTTAAGACTAGAACACAAGAATGCTATACTGACAACACTAACCATAATAAACTAAAACACAAGAATGCTTTACTGACAACACTAACCATGAAGCTAAAACTACCATTCTACCACTCACCATGCGCTGTCAGGCTACCACCATCACCTCCACCTCTGTAAACAAAAGTTTCCCAAGCAAGATGTGACCAAAATGCAGCATCACTGCTAACTTTACTTATGTCTCTTGAAAGAGATAAATTAAAATGCTTAAACAAAACACATCAAAGACTTTTCTACACAGTCTACTGTTATTCAATCCATCAAAATCAAAGCTGAAATTAAAGCAAGCAGGAGATGCAAATATTAAATGCTACACAAAAATTAAAACTAAATAACATAAATAATAAAGTATAATTCTAAGATGTCTCTAAGTCTTCAGAACACTAAATACCATTTGCTGCAAAGTCCCAAAGCCTTTAGAACACTAAATACCATTTGCTGCAAAGTCCCAAAGCCCTTAGAACACTAAATATCATTTGCTACAAAGTCCTTAAGTCTTGAGAACACTAAGCAGTGAAGATATATAAAAATATATACATGCCCTTCACATCTGATATGCTCAAAATTTTACCTAGAAGGCAATAGTGGTAAACTTGTAGAAACATATCAGGCACTCAGACTTGAATAAAGAATGATAATAGGTCTACATCTAAACATAAATTAATTTCATATTTTAAAACAAGAACCTTCCCACACTCTATGCTCTGTTGTAATAGTAATTACATACAAACTCACTGTCCATTGCATAAAGGTTAATATAATGTTTTATTGTTGTTTACAAGTATTTCATTACAATTCAATATGACTGCAAATGTAATCCAAAATCAAACATAAATTAAAATTTAGATATGTTTCTTAGATGCTAAAAATCAATACAGAATGGAAGTAAAAGAGTTAAGCAACACAGTTCTAATATGCTATGCAGGCTATTTCCAAAAAGACAGTTTCAGAATTAATTCTGTGCATTCATTGCTGTGCCTCACACGCACGACATCAAAAGTGATCATTCACGGGAGAAACATCCATGTTTGAAGTCATCCTGAATTTTAAGTATTGTTTGCGTCCAGATATTCCATACTGATGTCTTTAAAATAATGTCCTGGTCATCTTTAAGCAATGCAATTAATTTTTTTAACTTCAGCATCACCACCACCTTCACCAATTCTTGAAGTCTTCTTTAAATAATGTAGTCAGTTTCCTCACTGATACTATTAAATTTAACTTGAGTGCTCCTTGATATCTTGAAGTCATCTTTAAGTAATGTAGTCAGTTTCCTCACTGATACTATTAAATTTAACTTGAGTGCCCCTTGATATCTTGAAGTCATCTTTAAGTAATATAGTCAGTTTCCTCACTGATACTATTAAATTTAACTTGAGTACTCCTTGATATCATGAAGTCATCTTTAAGTAATGTAGTCAGTTTCCTCACTGATGCTATTAAATTTAATTTGAGTACTCCTTGATATCTTGAAGTCATCTTTAAGAATGCTGTAATCAATTTCTTCACTGCTGCTATTAAAATTTAACTTTACTCCTTGATATCTTGAAGTCATCTTTAAGAATGCTGTAATCAATTTCTTCACTGATGCTATTAAAATTTAACTTGAGTACTCCTGTCTCAAAGTAATGTTTAAGTAATGTTGAGGTTAGTTTCCTCTCTGATGCTGTTGAAAATGAACTTGAGCATCATCAGTATTTGAAGTTGTCTGTAATCATTGCAGTAGTCAATTTCTTCACTAACTTGAATTTCCCATAATGTTTAAATAATCAATGTTTTTGTCTTCACTGATGCTGTTAAAAAATCAAGTTTCATTGCTTGAATCTGTGTGTGTTCTGTTTCTGTAATTAAGTAGCATAATTTCTAAGAAGAATACTTGGTAGGAATCATCCACACCAAAAATTTGTAGAAAACTTAAAAAATAAAACTAGGTCTCATTGTATTATGGAAGTGTCTTGGATACTAATAACGTTTCTTCAGTTTGAAATACATTTTCATCCTAACTTCAAGGTCGATGAGTTCCAAGACACCAAACTGGTGACAGTACTGTATTTCAGTAAATATATACAAATTAATAATGAAGTCTCTGTTTGGAAATATCCTGTATAATATTTTTTTTATAATACACATGCAAATCTAGAAATCATTCTAAAAAAAAAAATCTTGCTTTATAAAACTTTTTATTACTATAATTTTCTATGAGAGATACTAACCATGGAGTTAATATGTACAAATTTGAATTCAAAGTCTTAAAAAGTAAAAAGTATCAAAATGATTTTACTATTTTCTGGCATAAAAAATGACATGTGCATAGTACTGCTAATATTACTTTATAGTTAATTTCCTTGATGTGCTGGAAAATAGATGCTGCTTTGTTTTGCTTCACTTTCAGAAAACAAAAGCTCTATAAAATACATTCCACATGAGATTGTTTTAAAGAAATAAAGTACATTTAGATAAAATAATGATATTAAATGATAATAGCTATTTTGCTATACAAAACACATTACCAAACTGGATAATGACAGGTATTATCATGAAATAAACAAGAATGTTCAAAAGTTGAGTGATCCATATTGCACTCACTGGAGACATGCTACAAATCAAATTTTGATACTGATGGATGCTTCATGCAATATTTAAACACGTCTTAATTGACAAAATATGCAAGTGTTTTTTATTTTAATATTGCCCATACTTCTTCAAACCACTGTGACAGAAGCAAACCAAAGCACCGAAGTGAACGCACTGACAGGAAATAATCAAATTATGTTTGTTTTTAATATTGCCCATACTTCTTCAAACCACTGTGACAGAAGCAAACCAAAGCACCTAAGTGAACGCACTGACAGGAAATAATCAAATTATGTTTGTTTTTAATATTGCCCATACTTCTTCAAACCACTGTGACAGAAGCAAACCAAAGCACCTAAGTGAACGCACTGATAGGAAATAATCAAATTATGTTTGTTTTTAAGAATGGAATCTCAGTAACAGTCCAACATACTTCAGTGGATGGCAATGAGAGCATATCATTCAATGGATGGTGATATCAGTAATAACTGCATTTATTTTCAACCACACTTCACACACTTCAATGGTAAGCAATGATATTAACTAACCATGAGAGTATTAACTTCAATGGATGACATGATTAACTAACCATGAGTGCATGTACTACAGTGAATGGTAATGACTTCATTAACCATGAGAAGATGTTCTACAGTGGATAGTGATGACATGAACCATGAGAACATACACATCAGTGGATGGTGATGACATGATTAACTAACATGAGAATATGTACTTCAGTGGATGGTGAGGACATGATTAACTAACTATGAGAAGATGTACTTCAGTGGATGGTGAGGACATAATTAACCACGAGAACATGCGCTTCATTAGATGGTGAGGACATGATTAACCATGAGAGCATGCACTTCAGTAGATGGTGACATGATTAACCATGAGAGCATATACTTAAGTGGATGGTGATGACAATTAATGATCCCATATACTTCATTAGATGGTGATAACATGATCTACCATAGATGTATGTATTTCTAAGGCTGGTGATGACATGAGTAACCATGACAGCATTAACTTCAGTGGCTGGTGATGACATGATTAACCATGACATCATTAACTTCAGTGGCTGGTGATGACATGATTAATCATGACAGCATTAACTTCAGTGGCTGATGATGACATGATTAACCATGACAGCATTAACTTCAGTGGCTTGTACTGGTAATAGTTCTCCAAGTTTCTGTGCTTTAGTGAATGAGATATCAGTAATGAATACAAGTATTTCATTTCCCATAAGGGTATGACAGTAAAAAACCCCAAATAAAACCATTTCAATGATATGATGTAAAAAGTCAAATCATTTGAATTGCAATCAGAGTCATATCTTCATCATTATAACTTACAGATAGCTGCTTCTATAATAGTTGGAGTAATGTTTCATTTGTTAAATGAAAATTCACTCTTAATGTATTAATAGTATGTAGTTAATAATTATAATAATAGAAATCTTGACATCTAAAAGCAATAATAAAAAACTTCTAGGACTATGACAGATACAAATACAAGCACAGTTGTAATGCAATTAAACTATTACTAAATAAATGTACAGCTTTTTTTAATATTGTCAATTGCTTAATTTGATTGAGAGTTTTTGTTTTGTTTTGTTTTTAGTTTATATTCTGCCTATTTCAAAATTTAAAATAAAAAATTAAATAACAGGTCTTTAATGATATGTAAAGTTTCCAAATGGAAATATTTATTGTTCAATAAAGTAAGACCAGACAAAATATTTTCTGCGTTTAAAAAAAAAAAAAAAAAAAGTTTAAACAACACAAGCTGCTACTCAGTTAAAATTGCAAAACTGTTAATTCAAGAAGGATTTTTTTTTCAAGCAATATAATTATAAGCAGTGATTTGCTTTACATCAGAGTTCAATATTATATGTTTACATCAAGTTCAATTTCATATAGAGTTTCAGAGTTTCAATTTTACATATTTACATCAAGTAACTTTGACATTACATAAAGTTCAATTTCATATAGAGTTTCAGAGTTTCAATTTTACATATTTACATCAAGTAACTTTTACACTACATAAAGTTCAATTTTACCAAAAACCTCAGCATAAATGCTTCAGTTTATTTGACCTCATAAACATCACGTCAGAAAATAAAAATATGTTAAAGAAATCCATATGGTGCCTTCACTGTTTAATTATCCTTTAATAATACCGGTTTCCTTACTTTTTAAAATCACTGAATTATTTTCTTTGAAATCTTAGCACAATCCCAAACATGCACAATATTTGTAGAGTAAGATAAAAAAATATTACACATCAAATGCATCTTTATTAAAATGTCATGGTAATTTGAAATTTCCTTTCAGATATCTGAACAATTATAAAAATAATTAATACATATAGAAAAATCATCATTTTCTTGCAGTGTGTGAAGCATAATTAATCTTACTAGAATTTCCACACAAGTGATAATTTTCTTAACCTCTGCTGCTGAATGCAAAATGCTTTAATAAGAAAGTGATTATCTTTCAAGAAAAGATAGTCAGGTAATGCAAGTCATAAATTAAGAAAAAGAAAGACCAAAATAAATTAAGGTACTGATCCAAATTCAGAGCACCATTGTTCTTATAAACATATGCAAATACATGCATTTTTTACAAACAATCAAATAAGAAAGAAAGAAATACAAACAGCAATCAGATGACAATCTGCATTAATAATTATAATATTGTATTTAACATATAATAACATTAAAGGGTTGTTTTGGGTGGTTGGTTGTTTAAGGGGGGGTTCAAACAAAAAAATAATTTACGTGCTGTTACCTTTGAATAACAAACCACAATGACTAATCTAAATTAAGAATAGCAGGTGTGGGTCATACACCAGGAATGTTATTCATTTAATTAACATCGGCTTGGCACAACCATATACATGTACTTTAGTATAAATAAGCAAAGCATAATGCTGAGTTGGACATGAGGTCTACAAAGATCTTTAAATATACTCTCACAAACACACATGTATACACACAAACATGTACACACACACAACCATATACATGTACTTCAGTATAAATAAGCAAAGCATAATGCTGAGTTGGACATGAGGTCTACAAAGATCTTTAAATATACTCTCACAAACACACATGTATACACACACACACACACACACATGTACACACACACAACCATATACATGTACTTCAGTATAAATAAGCAAAGCATAATGCTGAGTTGGACATGAGGTCTACAAAGATCTTTAAATATACTCTCACAAACACACATGTACACACACACACACACACACACACACACACACACACACACACACACACACACACACACATCATTGGCTAGAAATTAAATTTACTACTAATAATACTGGTGAGACCAAATGTCTGATTTGGGTCAGTACATACTTATCATTAAAGCTTTGCTCATGTTTCAATTTCCTTGAGATTTTTATTAATATTTTATTTCATCTTAAGTCAGGAAAGCAAAATTTTAGCTAATGTCACCACATAATACAAAAATATAACCATCTGCTCATAAATGACAGTATATGTATTTCCAAATAAAAAACAAAGGATGAACAGACAGATAGATGTACAACAAAGGAGCAATTATACAATTATTTTGCATAAAATTTAAATTCTGATTTGCATCATCTAAGATACTATTGAATTGAGCCATTTTGTGCATAAGACCATCACACACTGCAATGAATCTTACCGACAGTCTTTAAAGGAAGTTAAAACTTTTTTTTAATAAACCTGACATGCAGTGTTTAAATGTAAATAATAGGCCAAATAAACTACAAGATGTTATTCGTAATATTTTATTTACTTTATGTTTCGACTTGAAAATTATCAAATTCCAGTATCAGTTATATGTAAGCTTATTAACAAACTCCATGAATAGGCAACATTTTTCATTATTTCTTTTTATAACTCGCCTTATTAGCACTAAGAATTTGGAATATATTCAATGAAATATATGGAACATATTCAAAGAAAAGTCAGGTGATTTAACCTTATATTTTTTGCACTTTTACATTAGAAGAACTGTACTAAAAATTATTAAATAATACATGATTTAATCTTACATACTTTACACAAACAGTGCAGCAGAATTATGAAATAATAAGTGATTTAATCTTACAAACTTTGTACACATGAGTTACATATCCTGCACAAACACATAATGGTATGATGGAAAAAATATGCATTATTATGCTAACAGTTCTGATGGACATATACATTAACAACCATTCAACAATGAAAGTTTTCACCTGGAATTTACTAAATACACTGTCATATGGCAGTTAACAGCCACTGTGGTTTTATTTCTTGTTCATGAGCATGCATGGACATGTGTACTTGTATGTGAAAATGGACATGTGTATCTGTATGTGAAAATGGACATGTGTATTTGTATGTGCACACCTGGACATGTGCATTTGTACGTGAAAATGGACATGTGTATTTGTATGTAAAATGGACATGTGTATTTGTATGTACATGCATGGACATGTGCATTTGTATGTGAAAATGGACATGTGTACTGGTATGTGAAAATGGACATGTGTATTTGTATGTAAAATGGACATGTGTACTTGTATGTGAAAATGGACGTGTGTATTTGTATGTAAAATTGACGTGTATTTGTATGTACATGCATGTGATAATTTGTGCTTGAACAGTGACAAGCAATTGGTGCAGAAAAACAAAGAAGGAACTGTTACAATCTTTCATGTGGTTTGCATATACTGAGTTAAAATTACTTTAACTAAAGTTAAAAGCTTTGACAATTACAAAATGGCAGGTTTGAAAATGAAATGCACTGTTTTATGTATTATTGTGTCTTGCAATATTTAAAACAACACAACATGGCATTAAAGAGTGGCTGAAGAGGCTGTTCAGAATGGCTGAACAAAGTGGCTCAATCACAAACTGCAACCAATACTTCTAAAATGAATTGCCAAAATCAGAAACAACAGACAATGCACCCCAATCAAAACATGCTAAAATTATGTGGCCCAATCAAAAATGCTAATAACAAAGTAACACAATTATAAACACTAGAATAACATAGAACCAATCAAAAATGCTAAAAACAAAGTAACACAATTATAAACATTAGAATAACAGAACCAATAAAAAGGCTAAAAACAAAGTAACACAATTATAAACACTAGAATAACATAGAACCAATCAAAAATGCTAAAAACAAAGTAACACAATTATAAACACTAGAATAACATAGAACCAATAAAAAGGCTAAAAACAAAGTAGCATAATTATAAACACTAGAATAACATAAAACCAATCAAAAGGCTAAAAAAAAAGTGTCCTATTCCAGCAAAATGGTGACAATGTGATTTTGTGAACATCTCTGGAAACTCAACATTCACAAGCCCAAATATACTGCATAATAAATGATACTATAACAAAAACATCTAAATTAAACCTGTCCTTGAACATATGAAACATTCAGGCAGTTGAGAATGGTGAGAAAGTAAGTAAAATGTTACTAAATTCTTTAAACCACCGTCAAAACACTGGACAAAAATAATTCTAAGAAAATGTGACAGTGAAAGATATGTTAATAATCTAGGAGCTATTTTTAAACTTGGCGACAATAAAGAGACTTACTGAAAACTTTGTGCTTAACTGTCAAGATGACAAATGTAACTAAACATTAAGTGCACTTCATTTTTGTACACCTGGTTTAATTTAAAACAATACTCAAATGTACTATGTGTTTACTGTATTCACATGATGCTTACATTTTTGTACACCTGGTTTAATTTAAAACAATACTCAAATGTACTATGTGTTTACTGTATTCACATGATGCTTACATTTTTGTACACCTGGTTTAATTTAAAACAATACTCAAATGTACTATGTGTTTACTGTATTCACATGTTGCTTAGAGCTTTACTTAATATTTCAAACTTTTTGTTTTAGAGCATCCTGATTAGTCATGCACAAGGGGTAGAGAATGGGGAAATCTATCAACAACAACAACAAATCAAACTGCATGTGAAAATGAAAACTGAGATTTCCAAATAGGCATTCTAACATATTTTTAAATGGATAATTTCTATTCCTTGTCTACTTTCATATGGCACATAATTATATAAGCACAAAAAGTGATTCATACAATTTTCACATCACAGATACTTTAAGGAATACACACAAATACACACACACACACACACACACACACACACACACACACACACACACACACACATGACTACACTTGTATGAAGCAACACTGGGGGATATCCTGCAAGGCAATTTAGGTTGACAGTTTCAAAGCTGCATTCTTTTCAATACTAACTGTAAGAAACATAAATCTAGAAGATAAAAAGAAATTAAATTTTATATAATATATACACAGATAGAGAAAGAGGGAGAGAGGCATATATATATACATATAAAAGTAACAGGCATAAGAATGAAAAATGTTAAGTATGTGATTAATAAAAGTTTTTTTTTTCTTTCTCAATACAAACTAAACACTAAGAAACTGACACTTAAACTGAAGAGCTGGCCAGTACTTTTTAGAAAGTCGACAATTTTTATGCAATAATAATACAACAAATTGTATTTGTTTGTTGTCAAGTAAGAAAACACACCATCTCTTGCAAAACTTAACAATTAATATGGCAAATCTTTTCAAAACATAGTGTGTGGGGGGGGGATGTTGTCAAGTAGGAAAACACACCATCTCTTGCAAAACTTAACAATTAATATGGCAAACCATTTCAAAACATAGTAGGGGGATGTTGCCAAATAAGAAAACATGCCATCTCTCACAAAAGTTAGACAACAATTAATATGACAAACCTTTCAAGACATAGAGGGATGTTGCCAAGTACGAAAACATACTGTCTCTCCCTGAAAAAACCTCAATTTGTATGGTGAAACCATTTCAAGACAGAGGGATGTTGCCAAGTATGAAAACATACTGTCTCTCCCTGAAAAAACCTCAATTTGTATGGTGAAACCATTTCAAGACAGTAGAAAATGCTGCTCACAGAGGAAAAAGTATTTGTACACTTCCTTTGATGCATAACCATAATGTCAGACAATTCACAGAATTGCTGCAACTGCTCACCTTTCTGCTTTTGGACACAACATTTACAGATAATTAAACCTCACTGGACCATGACTTATTTCCAGACAAAAGAGATAAGATATGCAAACCATTACCTGCACAATTCTGGTTTGTTACAATGTAATCAATTAATTAATTAATTAAGAAAGTGGTTCCAGGAAGTCCCTTTCAAGCAGTTCCTCCACATACTGCCGAGTGGTTTTGGTCTGAGGGCTACCCTGCTGTGGTTCCAGAAATTCAGGGGCAGACCTTGATTTTGGCATTACTGGAGACAGTACCTGCACTCCCCCTACAGTCTGGTTCGGAGCAGACTTCTCCGACTGACAGAGACAGAGAGTGTTGAAGAATGGCTGAAGTTCTGCAATAGAACGTAACTGTCCAATGGTGAGAAGTGGACGGCCCTCTATTATTCGTAGTAAAGGCGCTTCCCGCTGAAGCTGTGAATAAAATAACAAAAATAAGATCCTGGAGATTTGTGAATAAATGCAATAAGACAAAAATAAGATCCTGGAGATCTGTGAATAAATGCAATAGAACAAAAATAAGATCCTGGAGATCTGTGAATAAATGCAATAGAACAAAAATAAGATCCTGGAGATCTGTGAATAAATGCAATAAGACAAAAATAAGATCCTGGAGATCTGTGAATAAATGCAATAGAACAAAAATAAGATCCTGGAGATTTGTGAATAAATGCAATAAGACAAAAATAAGATCCTGGAGATCTGTGAATAAATGCAATAGAACAAAAATAAGATCCTGGAGATCTGTGAATAAATGCAATAGGACAAAAAAAAAATCCTGGAGATCTGTGAATAAATGCATTAGGACAAAAATAAGATCCTGGAGATCTGTGAATAAATGCAATAGGACAAAAATAAGATCCTGGAGCCTGCTGGAGATCTCTGCACTGCACTTACGTATAATCTTATGATATATTCACTATCTTTACAAAACACAGTATTTACAGAAATCATGACAAGTCTTTCTAAACATTCCAAATAATTAAACACTGTGGATTAAGTTATTATTTTGTTCTCCTACAAACTGTGCCTTTAGTTTTTGTGTTTATTAATTTTCTTATGCATTCAGATATAAGCCACGGTGCTTACTGACAGACAGAAAGAGGACCACGAGATGGAATCAAGAACGAAACGAAACCATTTTAGAATTTAGTAAACAGTGTGCTTTAAAATGAAAACAAACTATTTATAGTCTGGTATGTTTTAACTAAACTGGTGCCTTGATATAATGAGGACCCGCATCAACACAGCAGCCTATTCAAATTATGTGAACAGAGTTAAAAGCACTGTATCAAATGAACTGGCTCAATTTGCAAATGTTTCACTGACCATGCCTAAACTTTATATAAGTGTTTGTTCATTGTACATGTACTTACCACTTCGTAAACACAGCTTAACAATGATCACAATTGCTTTGAAAAACTTCAAACACACCCTACCACTGTCTAAACAGATTAACAGAAATTTTTTCTTCACAGATTTGTCACACATCTCTTCAAAGTACATGTACATGTATTGTTCATACGTGACAGCAAGGAGCGGCCTTCACTCTACAACACGGCTGAATTTTTGGGACCCAAGGACCACGTTATATCAAGGCACCAGTGTATTTAATGTAAAAAAAAAATGTATGCAATTTAGAATCTGATAAACAGTGTACTTAATGTAAAAAAAATGTATACAATTTAGAGTCTAATAAACAGTGTGTTTAACTTCTTAATGTAGTGAATGTAAATAAACTATAGTTTAGTAAACTGAAAATCTTTTACTATAAGAAATAAACTTTTTTATGCTTGCCCGCACTTACACACTTAAATTTTCTCACATTATAGATCTATTTGTGGATAAACAAACCCTGTACAACACAAAACTATAAACAATAAAATCATATATAATAAAACCATAAGCAATAAAAATATGCAAGAAAATTAATGCCAACAAAACCTGCAGGTTAAATACACAAGCATTCCACACTCCTGTAGCAACATTCCATTTATGCTATAAATAGTTATATAAAATTACCTCCATCAGTAACATTTATTCACTGTTTCATTAGTTATCAAAAGACTATTTAACACAACATATTATTGATAAAAAGCAAATTCAGTCTTTTCAGATAAGTTTTTCTTTTCTTTTTTTAATTTTTTTTTGGTGTATAGGATCTCTTGGGCCACCTCCAAATGTCAAACAACAGCTTGAGAACATATGGTAAATCAGTAAACACCCCCAAATGTTTGTCAAACAACAGCTTGAGAACATATAGTAAATCAGTAAACACCCCCAAATGTTTGTCATACAAGAGCTTGAGAACATATGGTAAATCAGTAAACTAACAAACCATACACATAAAACTGCACTATCTAGTGAGGTGAAACTAAATACTGTCCAGTGCACTGAGGTAGGCATTAAAAGTGCTAACTCTATAGTATCAAAAGCATTCAACATACAAATAACATTAAAATTAAAAACATTTACAACCCCCCAATATATAAACTCTCAGTGGTAATTAAGAAACATTGACTTCTCAAAGTCCTAACTCCAGAAATGATATGAGAGTGAATACTCTGGCTGTACCTACCCGTGAGTTGAGAAGACGAGCTACTCGCACTATGTGAGGGGTGAAGCGAGGCTGATTTTTCTGTTTGGGTGCACTTTCACCTTCTTGCATTCGGTTATCCTCACCTGCAGTACCAATAAATGCCCAGCGATATCTGAAATGGGTAAATTAAAAAAATTATATAGATTGGACAATGAATTTCAATCAACTAGTTGAATGGACTGTTAACTTCAAAAAACTTACTGCACAATTAGTTACCTTTAATTAGATGATTGACTTGCTGCCTCTAATATATAATAATAATGGACTTGTTACCTTTAATTAGAGTGATCGACTTGCTGCCTCTAATATAATAATAATGGACTGATTTGTTACCTTTAATTAGATGATTGAATTGCTGCCTCTAATATAATAATAATGGACTGATTTGTTACCTTTAATTAGATGATTGAATTGCTGCCTCTAATATAATAATAATGGACTGATTTGTTACCTTTAATTAGATGATTGAATTGCTGCCTCTAATATAATAATAATGGACTGATTTGTTACCTTAAATAAATGAATGATTAAGAAGTGGTATAATTCAAACATATTTCCTAAAATAGAAGCATTATAAGAATAAATGTGAAAATGTTTTAAACATTACTTTAGATGAGCTTTGCACATAAAAGCTTCACTTTCTCATAATGTCATTTCTTAGTTTGCTACAATACATAAAATACCAGCCATATCTCAACCTTAGTGAAAAATGATTGATTGTTGGGAATTTCAGCTAGGAGAAATCAAATTACTGTACATTCCCTCAAACGTTAAATAAACATTTTAATTTTCTATTTTTAGAGACATTCAATTGTTCCTGTACTCATGCACTAACATTATGACATGCTTACCACAATGTACGTGTGAGTGCAGTAGTCAACAAGATGAGGAACAAAATTTAAATCAAGAGTGAATTTTTTTTTTTAATTCTGAAGAGTAAGAAATATTTCTATCTCAAAACAACCATCCTTGCTCACTAGGCCTATCAAGTATAAGTACATTCCTAGTGGCATAGTTCTTCCTAAAATATCTGATTCTATGTTCAGGTTTCTTTTAAAAATGTGTTCTACAAAACCCTTGTTTGGTTGGGATTTTCTTCTGCATTCATTTTAAGGTACAGTGTGCAAATTTAATTAATTCACCAATCATCATTCTCTTACATCAAGTTGCCAGATGTGTGGTATGAATATGATAACTACTAATGTCAGTGTGTGGTATGAATATGACAACTACTAATGTCAGTGTGTGGTATGAATATGACAACTACTAATGTCAGTGTGTGGTATAAATATGACAACTACTAATGTCAGTGTGTGGTATGAATATGACAACCTACTAATGTCAGTGTGTGGTATGAATATGACAACTACTAATGTCATTGTGTGGTATGAATATGACAACTACTAATGTCAGTGTGTGGTATGAATATGACAACTACTAATGTCAGTGTGTGGTATGAATATGACAACCTACTAATGTCAGTGTGTGGTATGAATATGACAACTACTAATGTCAGTGTGTGGTATGAATATGACAACTACTAATGTCAGTGTGTGGTATGAATATGACAACTACTAATGTCAGTGTGTGGTATGAATATGACAACTACTAATCAATACATTCAATGTCAGTGTGTAAATATTGTACTTGTAAATTATATATACAGTAAGCTGTTTGAATGATTCAGTGTGTAAATATTGTACTTGTAAATTATATATACAGTAAGCTGTTTGAATGATTCAGTGTGTAAATATTGTACTTGTAAATTATATATACAGTTGGCTGATTGAATGATTTAGTGTGTAAATATTGTACTTGTAAATTAAAAACACTATACAGTAAGCTGTTTGTATGATATAGTGTGGATATACTCTACTTTCAATTATAAATACTGACAGTATAATAAACTGTTTGTATGATATAGTGTGGATATACTCTAACCTTAAATAAAAACACTATACAGTCCACTAAACTGTTTGATGTAGTGCATATATATATTGCATTTTTAAATTAAAAACACTATACAGTACACTAAACTCTTCAATGGTTTAGTATGTAATATACTGTATTTATAAATTAGGAATACTATATCTGCAGTTTTCAAAAAGAATAATTACTCTGTGTTAGAATAATTAACTGTACACGGAGTTGCACCATACACACATAGCTTATGAGGCGATTGCTTGGTGCAGTGCACTTTGTGGACAACTTTAAAGAGTGCAGTACACTTTGTGGACAACTTTAAAGTGTGCAGTACACTTTGTGGACAACTATAAAAGTGTGCAGTACACTTTGTGGGCAACTATAAAAGTGTGCAGTACACTTTGTGGACAACTTGTGTGCAGTACACTTTGTGGACAACTTGTGTGCAGTACACTTTGTGGTCAACTTGTGTGCAGTACACTTTGTGGACAACTATAAAAGTGTGCAGTACACTTTGTGGACAACTATAAAAGTGTGCAGTACACTTTGTGGACAACTATAAAAGTGTGCAGTACACTTTGTGGACAACTATAAAAGTGTGCAGTACACTTTGTGGACAACTTTAAAGTGTGCAGTACACTTTGTGGACAACTATAAAAGTGTGCAGTGGTGTGCACTCTTCACTTCTTGCATTAGGCAGTCTAAATTGCAGTTTCTGTGAGATTGACTACTTCCAGTGGCACTATAGTGCATTCCATGAATGTAAAGATATTCTGATGAGTACTCAGACATTGGCACAGGTTTTCACTAGAATGTTGCCAAAATGCACCAGTGAAAGACACTTTATTTATAGTGTACTTACCAACTATAGTTATTGACAATGATAAACTTTTAGAGAGTGAATTGACAGTTTGATGTTAGAATATGTAGATGAACTGTTTCTTTTTTCTTTTGATTTTCTAGCTGATTTATCTAATGGGGGGTGAGGTGGGGTATATATTTGGTGGAGTGAGATTGTAATTTAATTTTATTATTTAATCTCTTCACAAATTTCTATCTCCGTCCTCAACCATACAATTTTTTTTAAAGTTATTTTTGTGTGTGTATTTTTGTTCTCCCCAGGCAAAAGAAATTATCACATATTCTATGCAAATGTCATGTACATTGTAATTAAAATTGAAATCTTCTATTTAAGTTTGTTATGAAAATATCACTAATATGCCTATTATATATTCCTTTATATTTGCTGCTGATTTGAAGGTTGTGACAGTTTATATTAATAATACTATTTTATTAAATATGTGTACATCATGTGGTTGAAGGTTTATCATACCTGTCTCTGTATATTTTAGAAACACAAAATATTTTAAAGCACAACTGCGTAGCTCATAGCAGTGATTTTTCTCGTTTTGTTTTTTGTTTGGTAAAAAGCTCTATATTACTCTGAAACTTTTAGTTTTAGAATGATCGGATTTTTGTAAAGTTAGGAAGAACTCAGAAACTTAGTTGTGAAATATGCTTAGTGAATGTATTATTTGAAATGTTTGAGAATTCAGCAGTTAGAATAAATAGAGCAATTTAAAACTTATGATTACTTCAGGTTAGTGCCTGAGGTTTGGGTAGGTAGTGTAATGTGTATCATGTGTACAGCACATGGAAACAGTTTAGGTTATAATAACACAGCTTAATGTGTAATTTCATTAAAACACAAGCAACATCAAGGACAGGTTATAATAACAAGGCTTAATGTTTAATTTCATTAAAACACAAGTAACATCAAGAACAGGTATAATAACAAGGCTTAATGTTTAATTTCATTAAAACAACACAAGCAACATCAAAAACAGGTATAATAACAAGGCTTAATGTTTAATTTCATTAAAACAACACAAGCAACATCAAGAACAGGTTATAATTACAATGTTTAATGATTTATATCATGTGAACAAGGCATGCATCAAGGACAAATTATTAGGTTATAGTAATGAAGCTTAATGTTTTGTTTCACATCATTAGGTTAGAATAATGAAACTTAATGTTTTGTTTCACATCATTAGGTTAGAATAATGAAGCTTAATATTTTGTTTCACCGTGATGATTCATTTGGTTAGAATAATAACCTTGGTGTTTTAGCGGATACATGCTTTTTGTATCTGATCAGGCAGCACTGTAATTTTAAGCTGCTAGAGGACACTATATTGAGATTGAAATAAATACATAAGTTTTGTTTATGGCTGAGAGACAATGAGACCGGCGGAGATTTCCAGGCACTACATGGCTTCCTGCTGCATACTGCTACTGGCAGTATTTTTTTGAAACATCAAATTGAATACCCTAAAATAAAAAATCAACTGGGTATTTCAAGCAGAAAATGTAGTTTTATTTAAACAAGAAATTGTCAAAAGATGAAAGAGGACAACAATGATACAACGATGAGACTGAGAGATTATATTGAACGCACAAGATTCTGCTTATTGATATTATGTTTTCTCTGTGATGTTAGATACCCAACTATAATTGTGATGGTAAAGAAACACTTTGAAGTTAACTGGAAGAAGAGAAAGTTCCACTTCCTTGGCAAAATCATTAATCATATAATGAGCCACTGAGGAATTTATGAGACAGCTCATATCTGATATCCACCGTGGACTTCCTAGTGTCTCGACTTCAGACGCTATTCTAAGATGGTCTGATTACATTTACATGGAAAAACTCCGATAAAGGGTAATACCAGGCTTGATGGTACTTCATTAATGGACAAGGAGTCTGAGAAGCCAATCAGCACCATTTGACTTAGCCCATACACGGGAGAGTCTGACCAAGCCCATATATGGGAGGTCATTTAATTTTGTTGTTTGGGATCACACCAAGAACTAATCATCCAACACCAGAGAGAGAAAAGGCCCAAATATAGGAGGTCATTTAATTTTGTTGTTTGGGATCACACCAAGAACTAATCATCCAACATCAGAGAGAGAAAAGGCCCATATACGAGAGGTAATTTAATTTTGTTGTTTGGGGTCATGCCAAGAGCTGATCATCCCACATCAGAGAGAGAAAAGGCCCATCTATATATGAGAGACAGAGGACAAGCAACGACATAAAGTGCAAGCTAGTAGTATCAACCTCAGGTACACAATTGAACTATGACCCTCTTCATTTGTCTGCATGAGATTTTCTACAGCCAAACATCAACACATGACATGTAATCATCCAACTGAGTGTCAGATTTTCTACAGCCAAACATCAACACAACATGACGTGTAATCATCCAACTGATTGTCAGATTTTCTACAGCCAAACATCAACACAACATGACATGTAATCATCCAACTGATTGTCAGATTTTCTACAGCCAAACATCAACACAACATGACATGTAATCATCCAAATGATTGTCAGATTTTCTTTTGCCAAATGTCAACACAACATGACATGTACACATCCAACTGATTGTCAGATTTTCTGCACAGGAGGAACAGTCGATGTGAATCATCTCTACATCCAACTTGATTTTTTAGGAGCCTAAGATATCTGTTAGTGATTTAAAATTCAGTTTAGTTAAAAACCTCAGTGCACATAAAATTAGTTATGAGCAAAGAGAATTGTGTAAAACATAGAAGTTAAATTTAAGATTTAAACTTACATAATATTTGTTAAGTTGTGGAGGAGCCAAGTAGCTCCAAGACTCTATTCTGACATTGTAAATAACTTAATACTCCTTTTGTTAGTTTTCTTATAGTGGAAATTGCCAGGAGTACGTAATTTGATAATTTGTTATTTTTACTTTTTTCTTCTCTTATTTTTATCATCCATTAATTTAGAAAATGGCTTTTTATTCCCAGAATGTAGGATTTATGACTGAATGGTTTATGAAACAAGCGATTAAAGTTTTCTTCTATTTACTGCATGAGAGAGAATCCATTACAATAAATTTAAATCTTAATCATCAAAAAAAAAGTAAATTGCCTATTACTGTTTCAAAAGGGTGAGTGTGGTTGTCACGGAAAAACAGGGGGAGGTAATCAGAAAATTAATTTTTATCCCCGATTATCTCCACTTGGCCATCGGGCGACGCAACAGACGTTAGTTTTTGGCAACTGTCGTCTGCTAGCAAAATGACGTCTTTAATTACGTGCACAGTCAGCGCGTTTGTTTACATTTTCTGTCAAGTCGTCTGCTTATTGTGTTGGCGTACACTGTCATCAAGTTTGTAATTTCATGTTTCCACTAATTTTATAAAAATACAATTGATAAATTATTTGAGTTAGATGTTCAAAAATTGTGATTACAATATCTTGAAAATGTGTTTGTTGTTTATTATCAATTATTATTACAAATTTAATTAGGGACTATATTACTAGACGTATTGCACCTCAGAAGTAATGCACCTTTTTAGCGTGGGTAAAGCAAGGATACACGCGGGAGTTTGATCTTGGAGAGAGTGAGAAATGATTTTGTATAAGAGGACTGACGGAGCTATTTTAATTTTAGTGTGCGTCTGTCTGGGCTACAGAGAGGTGTAAGGCCATCGTACCTACACTGAGCCCGGACAATCTTTCCATCACCGTTATGACCGGGGAGGAAATGGACTGAATATTCTCCTCGTAGGATATAGAATTAGACGTGTGTTTTGGTCACACTCAATTCTTCGTGGCAGCCTATAAAGCTAGTCCTAATTATTATTCTACGTTTGGATCCGAACCTTGGGCAATAGCTGGCCATCAGGGGAATGAGCTGAAGGGACCAGGATTGCGCCGAGAGAAGAATATTCGACGCCACTCACATATCGGAGCTGCTGCTGCTGCTGTAGACAGCCCTCCGTTGATTGATTGATTTTGGATCTTGGACCGTCGCAGAAGACAGGTGTCCGTTGATTGATTGATTTTGGATCTTGGACCGTCGCAGAAGACAGGTGTCCGTTGATTGATTGATTTTGGATCTTGGTTACTGTCGTGGAAGACAGCCGTCAGCGTTAGGCAAAGTGGGAGGAGTATTGGCAAGTCGCAAGTTTGTACGTACGTACTGCACTCTCCGTGTGCCGAGTTTTCATCGACAAGCATGCTATTTTTCTGAGGACAGAAACTGTAACGTTTTGTGTTTGCCGGCAGATGTGACTATTTCGTTTTTTCTGTGCTGTGTTTTCCTGCGTCGACGATTCAACGTATAATACTAGTAAGTAGGAAAAATTTTATTAGGAGGTGCATTACTAGGTAGGTAGGTTAGAGAGAGAATATAAACGTTTTTCATCACTGAATTATTTTTCATGAACATTAACTTTGACTCTTACTAAATGGATAATGTTTGCAGTTTTAAGTGAAAATTAATATTCTTTGACGTTGGGTTGTCCGCCCACTAGTTTTAAAGATAATTTACTCTTAAGGTTAAATATTTTTTTTTCTGCGGTCATTACCGCTGGTTGTGTTGTAGTAGTAATTTTGCGCCACTCGATTTTGGCGGGAGTAGTGAAAACGGTCATCACCGTTTATTGTTGATTATTGCAGTTTATTCATCATATTTTTTTTTAATTATTTTTTTCATTTTCCATCGCTCATGTTTCCTCGTCCCATGGATGCCGTGTGTGGATGATACCGAATGAACGACTAACACCGTGTGAGAGTTAAGCCCGTTTTTTCCATTTTAAAATCTTTTTTAAAAATTAAATTCTTTGTTAACTCTTCCTCAAGAGTTGAGCTTTTCTCGGGTTTTGAAAGTGTATGTTGGTGCGGTTGTTTGTTTGTTCGTTCCGTACGTCCCTCACACGACATTCACACGCCTGCTCACACACACTCACGCCGGTTTTCACATTTTACCCCACATCTCAGAATAAAGCTAATCCTACCCCCACAAGACTATTCGTGGTGTCTGAGTGTGAGAACGATCATCAACATCTGATCGTTCGGTGTGATCCCGGCAAGTCGCAGCTACTGGGTCTGACCCCCCCTACCCACCGAGGAGGAGATAGGGGCCAGCAACGCCCACGACGCCCCCGCGACAGTGGTATTCATGTTGTACATGTGTTGTTTATATTTTCATTCCACATACAATCTAAATTACAAACACGTCAGCATACATATCCTTGAATGCATAAATAAAAAGAGACAAACATCCATGGTATATGCATGACAGACACTGTGAGAAACAACCAACAGGTCAGTACATAGTGTTGACAAATCACTGAAGGACTGAATAAAGTTGACTGTAGTGACGTTGACGTGATGTTAGCGGTATGTTACAATGACATTCCATTGTTCATTTCTTTGTTCATATTTTTTTATCTTCCTTCTTTCTTCACCCCTTAAGTATGTTGGCTAGTATTTTAGTAACTGTGTTATAATTAAAGCTTGTCCCTGGGGTGATTGAATAAGGTATTAATAGCAAACAAATGCTTTATTTCTTTGAAGACTGATCGAAGTGTGAGAGTAAAATTAGTTAATCAGTTTAACAGGTATCACTGTTTCTTTTATTTAATGTCAACATTTATGTGGTGCATGGGACATTACTATCAAAATGGTACACAGTGCATAGTGCATGTTTGATACTTGATTTAATTTTTTAAAATTTAAGAATAAGTTGTGTCCCTTAGAGAAAGACCCACTCATTATAGACACTTGAAACATCAAACATCTAGAAACAAGCAATTGATAATGTCTGTCTTTATCTATATGACAGAATACAACTCTAATTTACTTTACCTGCAGTCAAAACTTGACAGAATACAGCATATGTAAATAACAGTCTTACATCACTAAGAAAAACTTTGACATAATAATAAAATGTTAACTAGAATTACAATGATAAAATGTTAACTCATTTAAATCAGAGGTGCTACCACGTGAAAAATCACTATTTCCATACTTTTTCAAGCTTTGGATATCATTTAATGAAATAAATTAATAAGTCTGATATGTCAGAAAAATGCCAACAACAAGAAGCATTACATACAATTGGAACTGTGGTACAGCATCTGCTGGCAGAACAAGACACATATCTAAAAGTCGGCATACGGACAGGTAGAGGTACAGCCAACTGGGATTGTTGTGAGCATTCAGGCCATTCCCAAGATGAGCCCAACTGGAGTCCAAGGCTGCAATGCGCTGTAGCTGAGTTCTAATGAACAAATCAGAATTATTACAGTTTGTTTGTTATTTTTTCACACAACCACTCTATCACCCTTTTAAACTGAGAAACCACATCCATATTTAAAATGAAAAGTAGGAATGTATATTTCATGTTACAAATGGTCGTTTTAACTTAAATTTTAATCTGTCAAAATGTAATTCAAATTTTTAACAGATTTTTGCTGCAACTTCAACATTACTCTCCTAGATGCTTATCTTCAGATCTGCAAATTTGTACACTGTATAGCTTACATAATATTTCTAAAATGCTACATTATTTATCATAAAATTTGCATTTTTACTGTATAGCTGACAGCATCTATTTATCTCAAGGACCACAGTGTGTTATACATTTCACCAAATGACTATGTTATTAATTATTAGTTATTTATGAAATATTATTGTTAATAATTACTGCACAGTTGACCCTAGAACTAAAATACTAGTCATTGCTAAATTATGACAAAAATGCTTATCTCTAGCATTACACAAATATAGAGAGAGCTATGGTATTAATCACTAAATTTGCATATTAGTGTATAGCTATCATTAGGATAATATTATTGATATCTAACCCCTATATAGTTATACAGATAAATGGAGTATCAAACAGTAAATCTGCACATTTGTGTACAAACAAATGACAACACTATTTAATAGTATATGATCTGTAACCCAGTTTAGCATTATAGAGTTATACAGATACCTATTAGTATATTGGTAACATTATGTCAATAGTATCATATGATTATGCAGATCACTAAGGTGATAATCAATCATTAAATTTGCACATTAATATTAAGACAACACTAATGATCTCTAACTCCACTCAGTGCTAAACAGTAATACAGATAACTGCAGTGTTAATCAAAAGTTTGCAAATTACCACACAGCTAACACCATGACATTAATGCTCTCTGAGCCTGCAGAGTAACATTTTTTAGAATTTGTACAAAACTATAGGCCTGCATATACAAAATATTTCACCACAAAGATAATATAGCTAGAAAATCAATAAATTTGAGGAGAATATGTAAAACACAATCACAAACCTAATCCAAACTTTAAAAAAACTAAGTCACTATGATTTTTCTTTTTAAAGAAAACAAGCTAAGGGTACAACTCAACTGTACTACATTACTAAATGACAAAAACTGCAAACATTAAAAGTATTTTACTTCCTAGAGTGAGCATTTTCAATTTTCATTTCTAGATGCATGCACAAACAATAAACGTACAACACCATTCATGATTTTACAGATCACTAACAAGGACAGACAACTGAGGGCATCATACAAGCTAAACCCCAGAGTGCAAGTCAAACGTTCCATTCCAAGTGTTCCTATTTTATTTCACTGCAATTCAAACTATTCATAAAAATCTCTTTTCGATGAAACAGGAAAAATAACCTATCATGCATCCAAAAGCAAACATTGTTAAAGAGAGCATTAAAACGAATGAAAATCTATGGATAACTATCTTGAAAAGTGCAATTGTAACACAGTTGTGTGTAAATAGTATACATTTTTCTAACTTGAATAAAGAACTAACAAATTGTAATCACTTCACGAACATAATTTTATATATATACACACACACACACACACACACACACACACACACACACACACACTATATATATATATATATATGATGACAAGAAAAGTATCATCATCATTATTATTATTATAAACCAAATAACAAAAGAAAACTGAAAAGCAGAAAAAGAATTTGTCAGCTGATGCTGGAACAATTTTAACTCTATTATTTTTGTACGTCTTTTTAATGATGATGTGAAAAACTAAAATGTTATGACAGACTAATCTTAGAAAATAGTGATAAAATAAAATGTTATGACAGACTAATCTTAGAAAATAGTGATAAACTAAAATGTTATGACAGACTAATCTTAGAAAATAGTGATAAACTAAAATGTTATGACAGACTAATCTTAGAAAATAGTGATAAAATAAATGTTATGACAGACTAATCTTAGAAAATAGTGATAAAATAAAATGTTATGACAGACTAATCTTAGAAAATAGTGATAAAATAAAATAAAAATAATAATTAACGCACACTATATAAATTGCAATGAATAATAAATAATTGTGTAACAGATTTACATAATGCTATTTTCCTAAATTATTTTTCTAAAATGATTTCAATTAAAAAAATTAACAGCAAGTAAAAGTAAAAATACAAGAAACTTCTACAAAAATATGCATAATTTGCTTTTAACAGAAAGCAAACATTAAAAAAAAAATGATAGTGAAAATTTAAAAAAATTAAATGAGGCAAGTGGAACATCTTAATTGATAAGGAAAACAAAAACTGATAATTATATATTTAAAACTATTGATTATACCCTCAAAACATGCACAAACTACAAGAGCAGGCTATCATGCTGGTACACAGCTGGAGAAAATAATGACTTGTAGTTGTACTAAACACAATATCTTACAGCATGAAAGTACTCTGCATGAACAACGTAAGCAAACAACAGTGTGGCAGTCTTCTCTGCATAACAAATGCACAAATGCATTACTGTCACAAATGGCAATGGTACACACAATATTAATAGACCGTAAATAAGGTAGAGTGAGTGTCCTACCTGGTTCTGGTCCTCACGTACTGACTGTAGATCAAAGGTGAACAATGTGCGTGACATTTTTTTACTTGTGACATGAAATTAGTGATATTTAACTTGTGAAATTTAAAAAAAGAAGAAGCTTGCCAATGCCAGCCATTTCAAATTTGTCTCCTAGCTTTTGCTGGCATTCTGTATATTAAATGAGTTAAGACAGTGACTGCATTTCAAATTTGTCTCTTAGCTTTTGCTGGCATTCTGTAAATTAAATGAGTTAAGACAGTGACTGCGTTTCAAATTTGTCTCTTAGCTTTTGCTGGCATTCTGTAAATTAAATGAGTTAAGACAGTGAGTGCATTTCAAATTTGTCTCTTAGCTTTTGCTGGCATTCTGTAAATTAAATGAGTAAGACAATGACTGCGTTTCAGTGAGCACACATCAAGGTAAATTTGAGTTTGCCTACCTGTATAAAGGGTGAATGCCTTCATGCAAGTATGTTTGTGCATAGATTTATATAACTGACCCCATGTGCCTAGGTGCATTTATGTGATTGCATGGAGTCAACAAATTGTACATATCAAACTGATGTATTTTGTGGGTTCCAATTGTGTTGGTATACTGACTTCATGATTCTAATAATGTCATATCAAATATTTAAAAAAACTATACAGTCATGATCCAAGAACTAAAAAAAGTAAAAATGCAATACACTTTATTATGGTAGGCATTTGCGATCATGTTATTAATGTGCAAATTATTGTGTGAGGGCCATCATGTTACTAATACATGAATTATTGAATAATAATTATTATTCATTAATGACTGTTTGCAGAGGGCATCATGTTACTAATACATGAATTATTATTCAATAATGACTGTTTGCAGAGGGCCATCATACTACTAATACATGAATTATTATTCAATAATGACTGTTTGCAGAGGGCCATCATGTTACTAATACATGAATTATTATTCAATAATGACTGTTTGCAGAGGGCCATCATGTTACTAATACCTGAATTTTTATTCAATAATGACTGTTTGCATGAGGGCCATCATGTTACTAATACATAAATTATTATTCAATAATGACTGTTTGCAGAGGATCATCATGCCAAACATGACTGATGCTCCACTGAAATATGCTCAGAAAACTAAAGCATATTTTACATTCATTTAGTACAAATTTACAATAACATTATAAAACAATTGTAAAGCATTCTGTGCAGTCAAACCAAAATATATATCAAAGCAACAACAAACAATCCTATTATAATATTATTAATAATAATATTACATTATAATATAATATGTTTGTAGTTTCTAATCATTCAAAACAAGTCCATCTAATATTGAAACAACACTTTAGTAAAAAGAAAAATATAATTAAAATAACAACAAGCACTTTTATTTGCAACAATGGAAAACTTCTTGCTACCCTTGTTGAGTCAGATTTGAAGAGAGGAATTATTTGCAACAATGGAAAACTAAGTTAGCTACCCTTTTCGAGTCAGAGTTTACACAGAGAGAGGAATTGTTTGCAAACAATGGTAAATTAAGTGTAGCTACCCTTTTCAAGTCAGAGTTATAGAGAGGAATTGTTTGCAAACAATGGTAAATTGAGTGTAGCTACCCTTTTCAAGTCAGAGTTATAGAGAGGAATTGTTTGCAAACAATGGTAAATTGAGTGTAGCTACCCTTTTCAAGTCAGAGTTATAGAGAGGAATTGTTTGCAAACAATGGTAAATTGAGTGTAGCTACCCTTTTCAAGTCAAGAGTTATAGAGAGGAATTGTTTGCAAACAATGGTAAATTGAGTGTAGCTACCCTTTTGAAGTCAGAGTTATAGAGAGGAATTGTTTGCAAACAATGGTAAATTGATTACTGCTACTTAAATGCTTTAAAAAAATATTTTATCAGGTGATGGTCAAATTCATAAAATTTAAAAAATAACAAATCCCAAAATTGCAAGAAACAAAACTTGGATAAAACATTCATGTTATGGTAGTAGTAACCCTAAACATAAACTAGAGATAATTACAAGAAGCCAAATTCAGATAAAACAATCTCCAAATTATTAATCTCCCACTTTTTCTACTGCTCAATATTCAGATTTTCCATATCAAAGAATGGAGCTTCAAGTAAGGCAACACATTTAAGACATAATAATAGTTATCTATACCACTAATCAAGATTTAACCTATTCACTGTCAGGTAGAAATGCATCAGCAGATGCCACTGTGTCAAGTTATTTTGACGCTTACAGATAATTGAATGGGTCAGAGTACTAAAAAATGAAAAGCGACTCTAATTATCAATGGATTTTTCTACCTATTACAGACATACTAAGGAATGTTAGTATTATTTTTAATTTTTTATTTCCCACCTACTTCTGTGTTATGTGATTTTTTGAGACCACGTGTATGACCAGTTTCCTAACTGACCTGAAAAGTTGCCCTTACTAATAAATATAATTCTATAATTACAATGATTAAAAGGTTTCTTATCTATTCCCATCAAAAGAATAAGCCCTAAAAACTGAAAAATTTCACCTACCTCTACATTATGCCATTGTTTTGATAACATCCCACACTACAAAACCCACAATATGGGCCATGTGTACACGACTGGTTGCCAATTGACCCAGAAAAGATGATATTTTTATGACCTGAGCATTCTTTTTACAGTACCCAATGAAAAAATTTATAACAAATTGGCTGCTGAAGTGAAGGCACATTTCCTTCACTCTGATTGGTTATTTTTAGTGACTAGGATTGTTGAGACTGAACGAGTGTGTCTATGGGGACTTATAGTCCCACTGACATATTCAACCAGTTTGATTTTGGGGAATTATGGTCCCAGTGGCACGCTACGGGTTAAATCAGGTTACAGAGATCAGGGTTAATTCAAGTTATGGTGAAAAATTTAACCTCTACCAGGTTTATTATCCATAATCATTAAGAAGATTTACTTCTGATTTGATTATATTATTTTAGTAATTAATCAAACCATTGTATAAATACACACACGTGCACGCGCACGCACACACACACACACACCTTTTACAGATAGTTATATATTATTAATTATTTTATTTAATTTTACTGAATTCTAGCATATGACACAGAGCACACTAGTCATTGAAGAATACATTTTATAATTGCAGCAATTCACAATGGGCTGGTTTTCTTTCTAATTACTACAAAAACATTAAGATTTTTCTAAGACAAATTGCGGGGGGGGGGGGGGAGGGGGTTGAGAGAAAGGAGTTGCCTTTGCAAATAATTTTGACCAAAAATCTTTATTTTTAAACAAAGTAAATCTTTAAAACTTTTTCATAATGTTAATTGGTTATTTTTATAGAATATTTTTATTCTCTGATAACCAGTGATTTTATACGTATAAAAACAAAATAGCTTATTTATTTCTTCAATTAACAGGATTCTGCTTGGGCTCCTTAAATGCCAATGCCATGAACTGTATGGTAAAAATAAATGCAAAGCTAGCTTTCATGCTTTTATTGGTATATATATATACACACACACACACACACACAAAATAGAGTGATGTGTAGAATATAGTTTTGCTTTATATATACAAAATTACAAGCATAAATTGTTTTATTGATCTGTCATTTTAGTACAGTGTATTTAAAAGAGCATATGATGATAGTAAATAATTTATCTATTTAAAAGAGCACACGATGATACATGTACTAAATAATTTATTGTGAAACAGGATCTATGAAAAGTATAATTATAAATCAAAAAACTACAGTGCTGCTATTGCATATATGCATTCCAAGTTAAAACAAAAATATAAAAGTTAAATATATTAAAAATAAAACGGCATGTATCCATAAATTAATGGGCATGTTAAATTACTGAGTAAAACAGAGGAAATTGTTTCACAATCTTATAACAAAATTCTAATTGAAGACGATGACTAAGTAAAACAGAGGAAATTGTTTCACAATCGTATAACAAAATTCTAATTGAAGACGATGACTAATCTGAAATGATTTACCTAGGAGCAACATAACAATGAAATGTATAAATTAAATTAAAATGATATGCAGCAAATCAGTGAAGTCAATGAAGCATAGAATATGACAAGAGGCAGAAGGGTGAAAAATGACAAAATACTAATAGATAATAGTATACTGTGTGTTTTATTAAAAATATAATCTTTTTTTTTAATAATTGCTGTCCTGGCTTTTGAATTCAGTATATCAATGCAGGCAATTTCAAAAAGAAATCAGTAACACAGCACAAAGAAATTATTTTCCAATTATATTTCAGAAGTTAATGATAATTTTGCATTTCATTTCACAGAATTATAAAATGTAAATCAGAAAACCTTCACCACCAACAAAATATGACGTAATGGAATCATGATATTTGATATTTATATTTGAGAAAAAAGATAAATTTCAAGAATATTTTGTACTTTAATATTATGAATGATGTTATTTTGCTTGTCTCTGAGACAACAGGGAGTAAAATATCATCTGTTATTATTTCAAAGACCCTCGTTTAGTCACATACAGTCAGTCAGTGACTAAATACAAAAGATGATGGTCAACTCCATGGTTCAGATAAACAAAGGACAGTTGACTCCATGATTTACATAAACAAAAGAGGACAGTTGACTCCATGATTTACAGAAAAAGGACAGTTGACTCCATGATTTACAGAAAAAGGACAGTTGACTACAAAAGAGGATAGTTGACTCCATGATTTACATAAACAAAAAAGGGACAGTTGACTCCATGATTTACATAAACAAAGGAGAACAGTTCACTCCATGATTTACATAAAGGAGGACAGCTGACTCCATGATTTACATAAAGAAAGGAGGACAGTTGACTCCATGATTTAAGAAAAAAGGAGGACAGCTAACTCCATGATTTACATAAAGAAAGGAGGACAGTTGACACCATGATTTAAGAAAAAAGGAGGACAGCTAACTCCATGATTTACATAAAGAAAGGAGGACAGTTGACACCATGATTTAAGAAAAAAGGAGGACAGCTGACTCTATGATTTAAGAAAAAAGGAGGACAGCTGACTCTATGATTTAAGAAAAAAGGAGGACAGCTGACTCTATGATTTAAGAAAAAAGGAGGACAGCTGACTCTATGATTTAAGAAAAAAGGAGGACAGCTGACTCTATGATTTAAGAAAAAAGGAGGACAGCTGACTCTATGATTTAAGAAAAAAGGAGGACAGCTGACTCTATGATTTGCATAAACAAAGGAGTATAAGTTGACTCCAAGATTTAGATAAACATAAAAGGACAGTCAACTCCAAGATTTAGATAAACATAAAAGGACAGTCAACTCCAAGATTTAGATAAACATAAAAGGACAGTCAACTCCAAGATTTAGATAAACATAAAAGGACAGTCAACTCCAAGATTTAGATAAACATAAAAGGACAGTCAACTCCAAGATTTAGATAAACATAAAAGGACAGTCAACTCCAAGATTTAGATAAACATAAAAGGACAGTCAACTCCAAGATTTAGATAAACATAAAAGGACAGTCAACTCCAAGATTTAGATAAACATAAAAGGACAGTCAACTCCAAGATTTAGATAAACATAAAAGGACAGTCAACTCCATGATTTGGTTCCCATCCTCTGTCATATGAATTGAAAAATTCACTTTTAATTTTTAAATTTCAACTCTTTTATTGAGTTAAAGCCAAATGTTAAAATGCTGCAGCATGCTGTGTACTAGCTTTGCAAACAATCACCTAGGCATGCTCCCTTGGTGCAGCATGCTGTGTACTAGCTATTGCAAATCAAATAGGCATGCTTGCTTGGTGCAACATGTTGTGTACTAGCTTTGCAAACAATCACCTAGGCATACTCCCTTGGTGCAGCATGCTGTGTACTAGCTTTGTAAACAAGCACATAGGCGTGCTTGCTTGGTGCAATATGTTGTGTACTAGCTATTGCAAAAAATCACCCTGGTGTGCTTGCTTGGTGAGAGATGTATGAAAGATCAAGAAAATGGTGGATGTGCATAAAAAAGCAAACCAGTTACAGCTAGAAAGTTTGTGGTCCAAGGAGTGATCCTCAAAAATGCAAGGAATGTTTATATTATGAAGTGCAGGGAATGTTTATATTAGTAAGTGCAGGAAATGTTTATATTAGGAAGTGCAGGGAATGTTTATATTAGGAAGTGCAGGGAATGTTTATATTATGAAGTGCAGGGAATGTTTATATTATGAAGTTTCTCAACAACCTGTTCCCCTCCATCTCCCAGCCCTTGGTGAATGCCCCCTGTAATACCTGTGATTAGCTTTTCAAATAATAACAAACTTTAATTCATTTTAACTTGGCTTTTCAAATAATAACAAACTTTAATTCATTTTAACTTGGCTTTTCAAATAATAACAAACTTTAATTCATTTTAACTTAGCTTTTCAAATAATAACAAACTTTAATTCATTTTAACTTAGCTTTTCAAATAATAACAAACTTTAATCCATTTTAACTTAGCTTTTCAAATAATAACAAACTTTAACTCATTTTAACTTGGCTTTTCAAATAATAACAAACTTTAATTCATTTTAACTTGGCTTTTCAAATAATAACAAACTTTAATTCATTTTAACTTAGCTTTTCAAATAATGACAAGCTTTAATTCATTTTAACTTGTGATTAGCTTTTCAAATAATAACAAACTTTAATTCATTTTAACTTGTGATTAGCTTTTCAAATAATGGTGGACATGTACAGGAGAATGAGAGAGCAAAAAAAGTGGTGGATGTGTACAGGAGAATGAGAGAGCAAAAAAGTGGTGGTCATGTACAGGAGCATGAGAGAGCAAAAAAGTGGTGGATGGTAAATCTTTGCCTACAATGTGATATGGCAGCTTCAAGATGGAGGTTTTTTTACCTTTGAGTGTTATTTTGAAATTGAAAAATCCACTCATAAACAGCAGTGATCATAGTCCAGTTAAGCCCATTTGTTTTTCACCTCAATCCTTTTCTATGAATTGTATATGTCAAGGTACTATTTATAGCAGTACAATTTTCTAGAGGTACTATTTTTGGAAGGGTCGAATGTGACTAGAGACAATTAGGTTTATAAATCTCATGACATTAAGAACTATGTCCAATCAAAGAGTCTTTGCAACATTTCCATCATATAATTTTAAAGTCAGAAGTGGGACATGGAATAATATATCTCCCCTTTATCCCACTAGTTATTTATCCCAACAATATTGGTATCACTAGTTATTTATCCTAACAGTAATGGTATCACTAGTTATTTATCCTAACAATACTGGTATTACTAGTTATTTATCCTAACAGTATTGGTATCACTAGTTATTTATCCTAACAGTAATGGTATCACTAGTTATTTATCCTAACAGTAATGGTATCACTAGTTATTTATCCTAACAATACTGGTATTACTAGTTATTTATCCTAACAGTATTGGTATCACTAGTTATTTATCCTAACAGTAATGGTATCACTAGTTATTTATCCTAACAATACTGGTATTACTAGTTATTTATCCTAACAGTATTGGTATCACTAGTTATTTATCCTAACAGTAATGGTATCACTAGTTATTTATCCTAACAGTAATGGTATCACTAGTTATTTATCCTAACAGTATTGGTATCACTAGTTATTTATCCTAACAATACTGGTATTACTAGTTATTTATCCTAACAGTATTGGTATCACTAGTTATTTATCCTAACAGTATTGGTATCACTAGTTATTTATTCCAACAGTATTGGTACTTGACTAGTTATTTATTCCAACAGTATTGGTATCACTAGTTATTTATCCTAACAGTAATGGTACTTGACTCTATAGTATTAACAAAATTGTATTTTTTTTTTAACACAACAGTCATGGTGCCTGCAGGCAAACTTTTCTTCCTTTCCCTAGAACAGAGGTTGGCAAACTTTTCTTCCTTCCCCTAGAACAGAGGTTGGCAAACTTTTTGGACTACTAGGCCATTATAGATCAAGAAGGCACACTAGGCCAGAAATGGTCAAAAGTGCACCATTACTACAGGTTTGAATAAAAGTCTTTGCACTTTATTTCGTCTTTTTAATGTGTAATAAAGAGAAGACACTGTACAGTGTTCATTGTACAGCTTCAAGGGGTAGAGATGGACAAAAGTTAGAAAAAATTTGAAAAAGAATTATCTATGTGGATTGATTAGGCCAGTCATACCTACAGTATATACATTAATTTGAACTTTAACTATGCCAGTGCTTGTACAATTAAAATAATTTCGACTTTCTTACTTTTTTAAAATAAACTGTATTTGATTGTTGAAATGAAGGGGAACAAAACCACGACAATTCAATTAGGCCGGATCCAATAATAAATAACTAGGGGTGCATTAGGCCGGACCAGAATACTGGCCTAAAGGACGGACTTTGCCAACCCCTGCCCTAGAATCTAGAATCAGCAAAAAAGAGAACTGAATCTGTATAAGTGCTGGTTTATGAGGATGTAAGACACCAATATCTGACTAAAACCAGTAGCAGCCAGAAGCACATACTCCAGAGAAACATCCAAGATGTCTGCTCTGTCTCCCCTTTAGTCCACAATGCTAGGTAGTGGCCTACTTGCTTGAACTTTAAAATATAAGAGATGATAATCCTAGGTGTATGAGCACTTAGTAAATATTCCGGAAAATGTATTTTATGTATGATTAACAATCTTATGCTCCAAGTGATACACACTGATAAAGTATCCTTTCCAGAAAGCATATTAAGCTGAAACCAATCATCAGAGTGTTTATAAGACTGCAGAGCATATAGCAGTAAACACTGATAAAGTATCCTTTCCAGAAAGCATATTAAGCTGAAACCAATCATCAGAGTGTTTATAAGACCGCAGAGCATATAGCAGTACATTGATTCGATATGACATGAAACTATTAACATTCTGAAAATATTTTTGTTGTGAGATTTAACAAAGATATTAAGAAACAATTCAAACAGAACTTACTTAAATTCATCTGTCTCTGTTGACAACTCCTGTTCAATCTGCAGGAATACTTGAACCTATGTAAAGATGAAACAACTGTTTTAAATTTTAAAGACAAATGTTAACAGTAATCTTCCCTGCCCAATCCATTTAGTACAGTATAAGCCATTGTTAGGTAATCTATCTATGGTGGAGTAAATTTGCCTCTCCCTATTTTAAAATTTAATTGTTATATAAATTGTTAAATTGTCAGAGTAATTCGACCTTGGGCATCCTTAGTGTCTGAAACAAATCACACTCAAATCATTTAATCAACAAGAAACAAATCACATTCACAGTCATTTAATCCATGATAAACAAATCACACTCACAGTCATTTAATCCATGATAAACAAATCACACTCAGTCATTTAATCCATGATAAACAAATCACACTCACAGTCATTTAATCCTCGAGAAACAAATCACACTCACAGTCATTTAATCCATGATAAACAAATCACACTCACAGTCATTTAATCCTCGAGAAACAAATCACACTCACAGTCATTTAATCCTCGAGAAACAAATCACACTCAGTTACTCATTTAATCCACAAGAGAACGGATCCCTTTGAAATGACACTGGACAATAAGCTCCATACTGAGATGAAAAAGAAAATACTTGCAGAAATGACTGTATCTGCCAGTTGACAAAGAGCACAAACAGAATGTAAAAATATTTACCAATTGGTAAGGAACACGGGAAATTAAAAAATATTTAATCCACTAGTTGCAAAACACTTGGGGAAAAGTCTCCATAAACTCCACACTGCGGTGAAAAAGCAAATCCTGTTTTCACAGTAATATATATATATTACTATATTATGAAAATGTATTATGCATCCGCATTAGGATGCCATTGCAGTGTCTCTCTGTCAAGAAAGTATTAAATATTAGAGAAAAAAATCACATCTTGAGTTGGAAAACTACAAGTTTGGGGGTTTTGTGCAGCATATTGCCTTCTTGGCCAATTTTGTTACAATTGCTATCTGAATAGCAAAAAAAACCACATATCCATATATTGTGAAAGAAAATCACTTAATGACTCAAATACTAAAACAGGGCGAGTATAACCCATTTAGGTTTTTGTGTGACACACTGAGATTATTTATCTACTGTGCTGGAAGGTCTTGAATTAGATAACCAAAGACAACAAGTCTTATAATAAAATGGCAATGCTTTCAGGGAAAAAAAATATATACAAATTTCTCATATGTATCAGTCAAACATGAAAAACATGTATTAAAAAGTTGCAAAACATACTGTAAAAAAGAAATTAAATAAATTAACTGATTACAATGTGTGATGCAAAACTGTGTTTTTTACATAGTGAAAACTCACCATCTCAGTTATGATAGTTGGCCAAAGAGAAATAAATTAACTGATTACAACGCATGCAGCAAAACTGCTTTTTTTACATAGTGAAAACTCACCATCTCAGTTATGATAGTTGGCCAAAGTGAAATCAGGTTTTGAGAAGACATGCGTAGAATCAGAACACGAAAGCACATAAACACCTGAGCCATTACATTTGGCACCTGCGGCAATCGCAAGCTCTCTGCCAAGCGCTCTGAAAACGGAAATAAACACTAATGAACTCATGAAGTCTGAAATAAACTAAGACAATGTATTGATCACAATTAATGAATCTTCTAGCAGACAGACAAAACAGTTATATCATTTGTAAAACGGTTATATTATTTGTAAAATAGTTATTTCATTTTTAAAACAGTTATTATATAATTCTTTTAAAAACAGTTATTTCATTTTTAAAACAGTTATTATATCATTTGTAAAACAGTTATATCATTTTAAAACAGTTATTATATCATTCTTTTAAAACAGTTATATCATTTTTAAAACAGTTATTATATCATTTGTAAAACAGTTATTATATCATTTTCTAAAACAGTTATATAATTTTTAAAACAGTTAAATCATTTGTAAAACAGTTATTATATCATTTTCTAAAACAGTTATATAATTTGTAAAACAGTTATTATATCATTTGTAAAACAGTTATATCATTTTCTAAAACAGTTATTATATCATTTGTAAAACAGTTATTATATCATTTGTAAAACAGTTATTATATCATTTTTAAAACAGTTATATCATTTGTAAAACAGTTATTATATCATTTGTAAAACAGTTATATCATTTTCTAAAACAGTTATATCAGTTATATTAAAACAGTAAAACAGTTATTATATCATTTTTAAAACATTATATCATTTGTAAAACAGTTATTATATCATTTTTAAAACAGTTATATCATTTGTAAAACAGTTATTATATCATTTTCTAAAACAGTTATATCATTTTCTAAAACAGTTATATCATTTTCTAAAACAGTTATATCATTTGTAAAACAGTTATGTCATTTGTAAAACAGTTATTAAATCATTTGTAAAACAGTTATTAAATCATTTGTAAAACAGTTATATATTTTTTTAAACAGATATATGATTGTTAGTTGTTTGCAGAAATAAAAATGCAATCTAACCCTGTATATCTGGCATGTTTCGCTGGTACTGGTCAGGAGGGCTGCAGAAGATGGCAAAAGAAAGTCGTTTCAACATCTGTGCCCTTTGCTCAAACTCCTGCTCTTTACTGCTGAACAAGTTGAGTGAGCCTGGCTGGGTCATGGAAACTCGACCTGTACACAGTGGCCATAGGTCAATATGTCATTTTTATAGTCTTGATTCTGGCTGGAACACAATTCTTAAGTGTCAAATTTGATTTTGTTTTTAAATTTTTCATCTATAATGGTGCTTTATCATTTTCCAAACACAGAATAAATCTCCATCTTTTTACAGATACTATAAATACAAGGTAAAATCAATTGCTTGAAAGTCTGACCTAGGACTAATATTACCCTTTTTGAATATGAAATATACTTGACAGTAAGAGTACGAATGAATTTTTTTTTTTAACTTCAGAAGGGATATATGCAGACATTAACCAACTTTCTTATAATGTTTATTTGCGCTAAATCAGGCAGACATATAACAAGTAATTTGCTATCATTAAAACTGGTTAAATGAGTTTTTATTCCAATTTACAGAAACCTTTAGGTCCTGAAACATACCCATTAGGTCCTTGAAAGTAGTGCGGTCATGAGTCAGCAAGTTATCAACCACAAGTCGCCAGTAGGCCAGACTTCGTGCATCCATCTGAAAACAGTTTGGATCCAGCAGCAGCTCCAAAACTTCCTTACGCCATGCTTTGCGAGAATATGGGTATCCACTGACACTGCTGAGTAGCTGTGAACTGGCTCTAAAACTTGGCAGGTTGTCAGCACTAAGAAAGGGAGGAACATAAATCTACAAAGTGCTTCCAATCTATAGAATAAAACTGTCTGTGGGTTTGTGCAGGCTTAAGAAAAAAATATGAATTATGATCAGACTTTTACTGTTGTATACCTTATAAATCAAGATATGCTAAATAACACCATTCTATTCCATAAGGGAGTTTGCTGTGATCTCCATGCACAACAGACAATAATTGTTTCAATCATTTCTCATTCTGGCCGTAGTAAATATCGGATTTTGGATTTTGGTGGATTGCATTATGCCATGCGGTTAGCTCTTATTTTTGCAATGCCTGCCTGAAAGAGATCCAACCTCAATTCAGTCTCAGTGACTGCAAAGAAAAGCCAACTTACACAGCTTGCAGAACATACTGTATTATGGTTTTTATCTGGCAACAGAAAAAATACTACAAAATGGTTTTACTTTAAACAATTTATTCTGAAAACTATCATTTATACCAGCAAAGCTGCAGGCAAATACCTAGTTTCTACTTATCAGTTCCTTCTCTAAAGAACTTTGCAGCCTTTTATTTTATTTTATCAAACACCATTTTCCTTTATTAATATAATGAAGTGCAGTCTCCAAGCAAACACTTAGGTTTCACTGATAATGTTTTACAAAACTAATTTGTTTCCATGTCAGAATTAAATTTTATGTCTGCAGTTATGATTATCTCTTAGTTTGCATGATCATTAACTGTTGACGGACACACAAATACGCTCAAATACAATCTCTCCCTCCTATCTGTCTCTCTCCACTCTCTTTCACAGTAATTCAAATATGTATAATATAAACAAGAAATATTTGTAAAATACAACATCACACACACACTAATATTTACAGACTGCCAGTACTAAAAGAAAAGCTTACCTGAGGTATCGTACATAAATCTAGGGACAAATAAAAAGCTTACCTGAGGTATCGTACATAAATCTAGGGACAAATAAAAAGCTTACCTGAGGTATCGTACATAAATCTAGGGACAAATAAAAAGCTTACCTGAGGTATCGTACATAAATCTAGGGACAAATAAAAAGCTTACCTGAGGTATCGTACATAAATCTAGGGACAAATAAAAAGCTTACCTGAGGTATCGTACATAAATCTAGGGACAAATAAAAAGCTTACCTGAGGTATCGTACATAAATCTAGGGACAAATAAAAAGCTTACCTGAGGTATCGTACATAAATCTAGGGACAAATAAAAAGCTTACCTGAGGTATCGTACATAAATCTAGGGACAAATAAAAAGCTTACCTGAGGTATCGTACATAAATCTAGGGACAAATAAAAAGCTTACCTGAGGTATCGTACATAAATCTAGGGACAAATAAAAAGCTTACCTGAGGTATCGTACATAAATCTAGGGACAAATAAAAAGCTTACCTGAGGTATCGTACATAAATCTAGGGACAAATAAAAAGCTTACCTGAGGTATCGTACATAAATCTAGGGACAAATAAAAAGCTGTTTCTAAAAACAGATGTGCTCTGCCTTTCATCCATAATTTCCTTTTTCTTACTTTCTTACTTTTCTTACTTTCTTACTTTTCTTACTTTTCTTACTTTTCTTACTTTCTTACTTTTCTTACTTTTCTTACTTTTCTTACTTTTCTTACTTTCTTACTTTTCTTACTTTTCTTACTTTCTTACTTTTCTTACTTTTCTTACTTTCTTACTTTTCTTACTTTTCTTACTTTTCTTACTTTTCTTACTTTTCTTACTTTTCTTACTTTCTTACTTTTCTTACTTTATGTACGCCATCTACTGCCCACTACATTTATTTTCTCCCTGTGTGTTTAACAAAAGCACTACTCTCTCACTGAGAATGGAGGGAAAGTTTAAAATAAGACTTTTCTTAAGTACAAACAACAGCACAATCTAGCACACCAACCAAGCCTCATACCTATGATGGCGCAAGTAAGGGAAGACACTCTGAAGCAAGTTTGTGAGGAATGGAACGACCTTTTCTTTCTCCTCACTGCTATACACAACATCCAACATGGGAGCTGTCAACTGCACAAGAAACAATCATTTTTGGGCACAACATTTTTAAAACAATTTTTAAGGGTTTATTAAAACAAATAATATATATCCTCTTCTTGTACATTTCCATCTCTGATCAACTAGCTGCAAGCAAAGTTTTATCATTGCAAGCATGGAGTAAGAGATTTAAACCCTGCCTCAGTTAATGGGAACTTCCACCTGATATGCTCTTTTCCTATCTCCCAGATATTTAACAGATATTTAAACATTAATATTGTAAAAATATAAAAATATAAACAGTCACTCTGAAGCAATGTCTCCCAGATATAAACATTAATACTGTAAAAATATAAATAGTCGCTCTGAAGCAATAAGATCTCTCCCAGATATAAACATTAATATTGTAAAAATATAAACAGTCACTCTGAAGCAATGTCTCCCAGATATAAACATTAATATTGTAAAAATATAAACAGTCACTCTGAAGCAATGTCTCCCAGATATAAACATTAATACTGTAAAAATATAAACAGTCGCTCTGAAGCAATAAGATCTCTCCCAGATATAAACATTAATATTGTAAAAATATAAACAGTCACTCTGAAGCAATGTCTCCCAGATATAAACATTAATATTGTAAAAATATAAACAGTCACTCTGAAGCAATGTCTCCCAGATATAAACATTAATATTGTAAAAATATAAACAGTCACTCTGAAGCAATGTCTCCCAGATATAAACATTAATATTGTAAAAATATAAACAGTCACTCTGAAGCAATGTCTCCCAGATATAAACATTAATACTGTAAAAATATAAACAGTCGCTCTGAAGCAATAAGATCTCTCCCAGATATAAACATTAATATTGTAAAAATATAAACAGTCACTCTGAAGCAATGTCTCCCAGATATAAACATTAATATTGTAAAAATATAAACAGTCACTCTGAAGCAATGTCTCCCAGATATAAACATTAATATTGTAAAAATATAAACAGTCACTCTGAAGCAATGTCTCCCAGATATAAACATTAATATTGTAAAAATATAACCAGTCGCTCTGATGCAATAAGATGTCCTTTTCCTATCTCCCAGATATTTATCTAAGCATTTTGTAAAAATATAAACGTGAAGCAATGAGATGTAAATAGAGTGCAAAACAGATTTCAAAAAAAAGGACACTTGACAGATTATTAACTCCTCTTAGTTGTAATTCCCTATTTGCTGTTTATATTCAGGTGTACAGAAACCATTATGGCCTACCACTGAATGTGCCTAATATAGTCCTGTGATTAAACAGCAGATCCTCGTAACATTCTTAATTCAAGGTGGAAAAATAACATGAAAAATAGTCATACAAGTATTGGAATTATCTTTACATATAATAAATTGTTATGATTGTAAGTTTGTGTGGGCTTAAAGCATAGCATGTGTGCATAGGCATCTCACTAATATGTAGCCCTAAAAGTATGAACATTTTCCATTTAAAGCATAGCACATGTGTGTAGCCCTAAAAGTATGAACATTTTCCATTTAAAGCATAGCACATGTGTTTAGCCCTAAAAGTATGAAAATTTTCCATTTAAAGCATAGCACATGTGTGAAAGTATGAAAATTTTACATTTAGAACAAAGCATGTGTGTGGGCCTTGACTTTACACATCACTATGATCTCTGTAACCTCTATGCACAGAGGATGATTCATATTTCACTCAGATTGGATTTCTCATTCTGGGTATTAGATTTTAAACTGTAGTAAATATTGTATTATGGTGGGTTGTATTTTGCTGTGCAGTTAGCTCTTATTTTTCAATGCCTCCCAGAAAGAAATCAATTCAGTCTTCTCTACAACAAGAAACCAAACCTTAATTCAGTCTCAGTGAAATCTATACAACAAAGAACCAAACCTTAATTCAGTCTCAGTAAAATCTATATAATAAGAAACCAAACCTTAATTCAGTCTCAGTGAAATCTATACAACAAAGAACCAAACTTTAATTCAGTCTCAGTAAAATCTATATAATAAGAAACCAAACCTTAATTCAGTCTCAGTAAAATCTATATAATAAGAAATCAAACCTTAATTCTGTCTCAGTAAAATCTATATAATGGAACAAGGTTGCAGGTACAACATCTGCATAGGAATCTTATTGAGGTGGCCATACTGAAAGGGTGCAGAAAAGGAAAAGTGTTCATCCCCTGAATATCCCTTATTCTGAATAACTTTCCCTTTGAGTTTAAAGAACTGCAGTACTCTATGAGTGTTTAGTTTGTGATGATTAATAAATCACAAAGGCAGACATTGCAAATGGAGGCATGGACCTACAGTCCAGTTAAATCTTACATGGAGCTCCAGGGTCAGCAGCAGTGACAATCTCTTTACATCCTAGACAACAAGATGCACAATATTGTATTCAAAGTAACACTTTGATCAACCTTTATAAATTAACAAAAATTTATAGTTCAGTCAATATTCTGCTGATATTTATGTGAGCAAGGCTGTGGGCTAAAGGTAATAGTAAATAAAATGATCTACATAGTGAAATAAACTGTTGAAATAAAAAATATGAATTTAAATGAGATTAAGAGATAGAATAAGGAAACCTATGTTCATGAGGACTGATTAAAAAAAAAAATATTTACATTTCTTTTAGAAGCCACTGTTAACTGTCAAAGGTACTTTAATTAATAAAATATGAGAGTTACAGAAAGCTTCACCAGTGAAATGCAGCCAACTTTGTACACTAGGCAAAACACTACAACAGAATTTCAGATTGGCTGAGACAAGATGTGAGCTCATTTGTGAGCCCAACAGCTCAATTATGGTGCTAAATGTAATAATGCTATGTGAATATACAGCCCAACAGCTCAAGTATGGTGCTAAATGTAATAATGTTATGTGAATATACAGCCCAACAGCTCAGTTATGGTGCTAAATGTAATAATGTTATGTGAATATACAGCCCAACAGCTCAAGTATGGTGCTAAATGTAATAATGTTATGTGAATATACAGCCCAACAGCTCAATTATGGTGCTAAATGTAATAATGTTATGTGAATATACAGCCCAACAGTTCAAGTATGGTGCTAAATGTAATAATATTATGTGAATATACAGCCCAACAGTTCAAGTATGGTGCTAAATGTAATAATATGTGAATATACAGCCCAACAGTTCAAGTATGGTGCTAAATGTAATAATATTATGTGAATATACAGCCCAACAGTTCAAGTATGGTGCTAAATGTAATAATATGTGAATATACAGCCCAACAGTTCAAGTATGGTGCTAAATGTAATAATATGTGAATATACAGCCCAACAGCTCAAGTATGGTGCTAAATGTAATAATGTTATGTGAATATACAGCCCAACAGCTCAATTATGGTGCTAAATGTAATAATGTTATGTGAATATACAGCCCAACAGTTCAAGTATGGTGCTAAATGTAATAATATTATGTGAATATACAGCCCAACAGTTCAAGTATGGTGCTAAATGTAATAATATGTGAATATACAGCCCAACAGCTCAAGTATGGTGCTAAATGTAATAATGTTATGTGAATATACAGCCCAACAGCTCAATTATGGTGCTAAATGTAATAATGTTATGGAAATATACAATTGGTCCATGGAAGATCTAACATAACGCAAAATACTGTTGGCTGAATCCACAGTTTTGCAAAGGTCCCACTGTAGAAACAATTAAGAATAACTATTGCTATACCAAAAATATTAAAGCATTCATCGCTTTTAATTTTTATTCTATGAGTTTCTTCCTACACCCATCATTTCCTTTCAAGCACGTAGCCAAGGTTACTGACCAAACTATCAAATGTAATATTATAGCTGAAGAATTCTTTCTAACCCTGGAGGAAATATGTCCATTCTTTCAACAACAAAAAATTCCTAGTCTTTTTATGAATAGAAATGTTTCTTTCTCATGACATAAGATGTATGACAAAACATTATTTGGGCAATAGTTTTGAGTGAACTTTGAATCCTGAAGATATAATGCGAAATACTATCATACCTCTGCAAGAAGCATAAGAGCCTGAACACTGTATTTAGAATCTGTCGTTGGACTAATCGTCGTCTCTTTCATCTGAGCTCCTGGACCTTCTGAAAACCCAAAAAGAAAAGGGAAAATAATGATTTTTAAAAAAAGAATACAATTCAATATGCACTAACTCTAATTATCAACAAATCTGCATGTTTTCAAACAAAGAGAAATGACAATATACAAGTTTTACAGGAATGGTATTATCTCCAGGACAGAGCAAACGCAACTAACATATAGCTTTGAAGTACTGCTTTGAATCCAAAAATGAAAAAAGAAAATGCATTTAAATTAATCACATGCTTGTCATGTTCACAAAACCTATGAGAAGACAATTAACATTTCCAATATTATTTATTTTCAAAACAATATTCTTTTTAATAAGCCTCATCAGAAAAAAGAATGCTGCTTATAGTGACAGCAAGAGAATCATGTGTCACATTTCAAACCACACTATTACTTTATGAGAGAACACAAAAGCATATTATAAAATAAGCAAGTAAATAGTAACACTACATTCCTTAATATAAAAATATGTGAGACTATTAGTCCTGCATTTGAACTGTGATAATAATATATTTTATTATTGCTATATAAATATGGCTCTTTAGAAAAGATACTAGACTTGCAGTGATTTGTAAGATAACTTAAAGGCAAGCATGAACTGTGATAATGATATATTTTATTATTGCTACATGAAATCATCAAATATGGCTCCTTAATTCTGAGAAAAGAATAATCCTGCCTTGCTTTGTAAGATGATTAACAGGCAAGCACAAACTGCTGTATATAAGATGATGCCCATAATTTATTTTCAATGACTTTTCTGACATTTTTAGTGAAACCAGGAGCAGTTCCTGTTATACAGAATGTAAATAAGCTGACTCACTCTGATCTTGTTCAGCATCTCCATCCTCTGCCTCCCCAAGCTCAGTTTGCGGACCAGGTTTGACAGCATAATTTCTACGCAGCCATGTTGTCTGCTCCAAAGAGGATCCAGCAATGACTGCTACTGCCTCCAAAAGCTTCTGAGTTATGTCCTTATAAAAATTAAAAAAGAAATGAAAGAAAATTGTCTAAACTTTAATTAAAAAATTATAAACAGTAATAAACCCTTTTCTAACCATGAACTATGAATTGTTTTTCTGTATCATTTCATCCTCCCCAAAACATTAAAATGATTCAACTAAAATGAAATTGCTTCTATCATACCTGTAAGTCCTTCTGGGCTTTCTTTTCCTCCATAGAAGGAACTTTCTGAACAAAGTCATTGAGTATGCTGAAAGAAACACAAGAAAAAAGTTGCCCTATTTTAAAGTTGCAATATTTTTTCCCACTTAAATTACTTCAACATTCATTGAAGATTAATTTTTCTTTCTCTAATTTTTAGGGCTCTAAATTTAAAAAATTATTCCAACGTTCATTGAAAAGTGATTTTTTTTCCTTTTTTTCTAAATTTGTACAAAGCTACTCTAAATTTGTCGGATTTCAATTTTTCAACATTGATTTGAAACTAAAAAAAGTAATAAATAATTACATTAATACTGTATATTCTTTAATTTTTGTGGATAAAACTCCTTATTTATTAGTGTTTGTTATTCATCATAATATTATTTGATATACAGCACAACCACGATTATCTGACCTAAACAGCACCAACAGATATGGACAAACAAAAATGTTTGAATAATATGGACTACAGATGAAAAACATCGAAATATACTTCAAGTACAGCAAAATACTTCCCAATTATAGCATCATTGGTGACATCATGAATTCAAATATAACATGCACCAATACATTTAATATCAAATTCTGCTTTTCTTTCTGAACTATCCATCTATATTATCACGCAGTAGTGCTATCACAATAGAGTTACAGTTGATACATTTCAAATATATAACACAGTCTTTAAACTATTTCATAATTCAATTACTGATTAAAACTACCTTTAATTGTAACTGTTAAAACAGCAGAATTTGCATTGTACAATTGTGAACATAGTCTATGTACTGTAAAATAAATTGTCCATTCAGCACAAAAGAAAAAAACTGGCTTACTGTTTACTTAACACTGAAGAATGGCATTTCAAATGATTATATTAAAAGTTTTAATGTACTTTATACTTTGCCCAAAGCTTCTTTAGATCAGTAAATGTTTCAAATTCTACTATTTCCATGTTTTGGAAATTTAAATAAAATTCTTTTTTTAAACTGACTGTAGCAAAATGAAAATGGCTGGAGGCTGTAAGCCCATCAACATGACATCTTTCACCAGAGATAGCAATGATGGCCAGGAATCTAGAAGCTGGCTGGCAGATGTCTTCTGTACATAGGCAAAGAACATCTGAAGCAGATTCACCTCTAGAGGCACTGACTTCTGTAAAACAGAGAGAGAGAAAAGAAAAGAAAATTAAATAAATTAAATAAACAGTTACAGGTTTTTGATATTTTGCCAACAATTCATTATTGTCCTTTTCTCTAACTATACAAAAAGTTACAAAATATGTACAAGCATAAAAAATCTATAATCATGCAAAAAAAGACAAATTACAACTAACTGAATGAAAGTTACAAAACTGAGTTGCAATGTGAATAAAACATGGGTATAAATCAGCACAAACAAGAACACAGGTATAAATCAGCACAAACAAGAACACAGGTATAAATCAGCACAACAAACAAGAACACAGGTATAAATCAGCACAACAAACATGAACACAGGTATAAATCAGCACAAACAAGAACACCAAATAAGAACAAGCATTACCACACAAAAAAGACTAATTATAACGATGATGATATGCTTAAAGTGAAGAAACAACATGGAAATGGGGCAAAATTCTTCTTCTCTAACTTTGCATGCCATAGTTCGAGCTTCATTTTGAAAGCTGTCAATTTTTCATGACAATGGAGCTCTGTGATCTCTTTTCCTTGCAGCACCAGGTTGATGGAATTCATTATTCAAATATGTCGACCAAAACTGACAGGGATATAAGAAAACAGACATCAGAGAATTGTGCATGCATGTCTAGTTTAGCGTCTTGCAAAAAGTGCTGAATTTCTTCACATAGTTGGAAAACTCTTCAAAACTTTCCTTTGGAAAGCCACCTTACTTTTGAGTGAACCAAGAGTGTTTCAAATTTGGAATCACTTTCTTTGCATAACTCAGAAAACAAATGGGAGTCGAGTGCATTAGATTTAGTGAAGTTCACTGCTGTAATCACTCCACTGAGAACATTTTTCAATTCATCAGGCACGGCCTTCACCATTAAGGCCTGGTGATGAATAGTGCAGTGTGTACCAATATGTGGGGATTTTGCTTAACAAACATTTGAAAAACCAGAACGGCAACCAAACATTGCTGATGAGCTATTAGTACACATGCCAATGACATGTTGCCATTTGATACCATGTGCCTCGAAAAATCTGTCCGCTTTGTCAAATATTTCTTTTGCAGTTGTTCTGATGCTGAGAGTTTCATAAAACAAAAATTCATCTTCCAGGTGCTTTTCATATATATATCGTACGTAGACGCAAAGTTGTGCTAAATTGGCGAAATCCGTCATGTCATCAAGCTGGATCACAAAAAAGTTGAAAATCGAATTCTGAATCTTTGAATGACACCAACTGCAACAGTATGTTATCAGACATCTCTGCTATTCACCTCCTAAAGGTATCGTTTGACAGGGAAATATGCTTTAGCTTCTCAAGTTTAGAACTTCCCAGCACATTCGATATGTCTTTGCAGCAAGGGAATATCAACTGTTCTCCAATGCTGTAGGGTTTCTATGGCAGTGTAGGAGGATTTTAGACCAGCCTTAATGTTCTGCGAAAATATTCCTGTGTCATCAAGCCTGGATTTGTGCAGTCGTTCAGTTGGCATTTAAAGAAGTCGACATCTTTGTTTATTGAGCTGGGATGCTTAGATTTGAAGTGTCTCTTTAAAATGCTGGGCTTTAGAGAAGTGGATGCCAACACCTCATAACACAAAATACACTGTGGTTTCTCTTCCCCATTCGACTTTATTAAAGTAAAACCAAATTTCATAATATGAAACATCATATCTTGTTATCTTTTTGGGAGGCATTATAAACTGGAAAAAAATTGATAAAAATAAAATTTTAAATTAGTAATTTATAATTTTTCATTTAACAATTAAGCTCTTTACGGACCATTTAATTGTTCGATTTTGTTCCCATGGCGGCGATTTATTTTTGAAAACAATGACTTCTTTTGACATTTTTCGAAACTACTTCAAAAGTTAGAAATATATAAAAAGTGCACAAAATGTCTCTTTCTTCTTGTTACAAATAATATGAACTAGTGGAAAACGTCACTTGTGTCCAAAATCGCTGGGTTTTGTAGCATATTTCAAGCAAAATCCAGACAAATACTCACTGATTTTAGACAGGACCAGAGCATTGAACTTACAGAGGGGGATCTGAAAAACTTGAAATTTCAGCAAGAGTAATCACAGTAAATATGCAAAAATAAGTGCCATCTATTGAATGAATGAATACTTAACCTTCATGGAGTCTACCGAGATATCTCAGGACAGCTGATAGCCGATTTACTAATGGACCGCAAAGTCGTTGGTGAGATATCTCAGGAAAGTAATCCCTTCATGGTTCCCCTGAAACTGCTTCGCAGTCCCCTAGAGGACCACAGACCCTAGTTTGAGAACCACTTGTTTACACAACGAAAGTATCAACAGAAACACAAAACAGAACACAGCTGTTAAAGTATCAACAGAAACACAAAACAGAACACAGCTGTTAAAAAAGAAAAAAAGTGACCTACATTATTCTTGCTGAGATCTGTTGGCGGCGGTTGCTTTAGTACTGCCTTTACCGTCTGAATGAGTGTATCCATGGGAAAGACCTTGATGGCAGCTAACAGCTCCACCAACAATAACTGATCCTCACAAGGGGGCATAATCACTCCTGTCTGACAACCAATATTAATTTGTTTATTAAAGGCCAGTCTTCAACTGTCTGCAATAGTCAATACTTGAATGCTAGCAATAGGTCAATACTTTAATGTTAGCAACAGGTCAATAAATATTCAAACAATCATAATTCACTACTTGAGGAGCAAATGCTTGCTAAACAACAACAACAAAAATGACAAATATAATCCTGTATTTAGTTCAACAATAATTCTAATTCAATAAAACTTACCTTTTTAGTCTGCCCATTTGGTTTCTGGCGCTGATCATTCCAGGCCACAGCAAAAGCACCAAGTAAGTGTGTGCCATGAAGCAGAGACACTGGACTCAACAACTCTAAGATGTGGCGACGCACATCCTACAACAAAGAGAAAGGATTAAAATATGCTGTCTACAAGCAGTAGATACCTATTTACTATTTATTATTTCTATCAAAAACATTTCAAACTATATGCTGTATCTCATATAACACTTCAGGCTAAAGTGAGTTAATTAAAATGGAAATGAAATAAACAAAACACAATGAAAACAGGTGACCATTTAATATTTATAATGATCATAAATAAAAAGTGAAAATGACAAAACGAACCTTGGTGTCCCCAACAATTAGCTTAAACATGCCAATCTGAGACAGCCTACTGGAGCTTGCTGTGGACGTCACATCACTGTCCTGACTCACTGCTTTCCAAAGTGTGACCATACAAGCCATAATACGAGGCAAGATGCTTAGCAGGTTGTTCCGTGCATCCATTAGAGGTGATGTGGGTGATGAATCACGCTGCATGCTTGCCTCCTGGAAAAAAGCACAGGTCAGCATACAACTCACCAAAAGTTATTATGAGAAAGTAACCATGATGGGCAAACAAATTTACTTTTATGACTTTTTTTCCTATCCCAAATAATCCTATATGCATATCAAATTATTCATATTTTCTTCAATGAAAGGTAAGACATATTTTTTTATATTTTGTGCTTTTTCTTAAGTTTGTCCTGTTTATAAATATATATACTTCTCTATATGTCTGATGTTAAGATTTTTCACAATATCATGTCAAAAAGGATGTCCCATATGTCTAAATAATTCTGTCAAATTCCCATTGTATTTTTAGCTAATTACTTCTTAATTGGGTCAGGGTCGAAAGGGTTAAATAAAACTTTAACTATCTTTAGCTACAATTTATTTATTTATTTTTTTTATTATTATTATTTTTTTTTAGGTGACAACATTTTCTGGCAAGTCATAAAAGTTTTAAGTGGCATATATAAAATTTTTAGTCAAGTTTAATTCTTTTACAAAATGATCAAAATATTCAGACGCTGACAGACACCATAAAATATGTTGCTACAGAGTTAAAGATAGACTTATAAGCATTAAGTATTCAAAATATTCAGAGGCTGACAGAGACACCATAAATAAGTTGCTAAAGAGTTAAAGATAGACTTATAAGCATAAAATGTTCAAAATATTGAGAGACTGACAGAGACACCATAAAATATATTGCTACAGAATTAAAGATAGACTTATAAGCATAAAGTGCTCAAAATATTCAGAGGCTGACAGAGACACAATAAAATATGTTGCTACAGATAAAGATAGACTTATAAACATAAAATGATTTTTTGCTGTCAAAGAAGTGATCCATATCTTACAAGCACTAATCCTTTAGTTGCTGCCCAAATTAAGGGCCAGAAAATTACAAGCGTTAGTCATGAAAGTAAGGGTCTGAAGACATGCCAAAATTAAGGACCTGAAGACTACCAGCACTAATCCCACTACTGCTGCTGAATTAGGGCCTGGAGACTACAAGCATTAATCCTATTGTGGCTGTCCCATTTAAGAGCTTGGAGACTACAAACACTAATCCTATTGTACAGAAGATACAAGTAACAATCCCACTATAGCTGGTGAGTTAAGGGTGTAGTGCCAAGCACTAACCCTACCATTGCTGCCAAATTAAAGGCCTGGAGACTACAAGCACTAACCCTACTATTGCTGCCAAATTAAAGGCCTGGAGACTACAAGCACTAACCCTGTTGCTGCTGATAGGATTAAACACATGGATGAGATTTGTCAGAATGTGACTTGCACTCGCTGACTCCGTGGAGATACTGGCAGGTGCTGGAGATGGCTGACCAATAGAAACGTGAGTGTTTGAGTCCAGCAAGCAATAATGACAAAGAGTAGTTAAGCCTTCAAGGAGTGTGATCATGTGGTCAGGTGGCACATTTGGTATACTGAAACAAACTCAAAATGATATATAATCTTGTAATCAATTCTGGTGTAATAAGACTCACAATCCATTTTGGATTGTTTGCATTCTTTTTGATCTCAAATCAAGCCTATTTCTATTCTCTGAGCAATGTAAATTAAGATGTTTATGAAGAATCACTATTTAGTAGCTTCAGTGGATAGAGATGTGGGTGTTTGGACAGAGCAAACTGATAGATGACAGTGCATGAACAAAGAGACAACATCAAAAATTTCAGTCACTTGTAATATTAATAGTATAATGTAATTAATACCTGTGAAATGAGATGAATGGAGAGAAAAAAAAACTTTAGAAAGTTTTAAATTGATTAGAATCAATTGTACTGTCAAATTGTGCTGTTGGATAGGATTTAATGGGGAGATAAAATTACAAACACTCTAATCATTTGTATGTCAAAATGTGTAAGGTAATACCTCTGTATTAACCTAATCAACACATAAAAGCTAACATTCAAATCATATGCATTTTCAAACAGTAAAACACTTCTGAATGGGCTTAATGGACAGACATAAGAGCAAACATTCAAATCATCTGTAATATCAAACAGTCAATCAGAGTAATACTTCTGAATGGGGTTTAATGAACAAACACATAAGCAAATTTAAATCATTTATACTTTCAAACAATCAAATAGTGTATTATCTCTGAATAGGGCTTAATGGATAGATATAAAAGCAAACATTCAAATCATTTGTATTTCAAACAGTGTAATACCTCTGAATGGTATATGCACTCTCTGCAGCCAAACTCTCAAGATTGCGGCAGAGCTGAGCCACTACACACAGTACTACACGTGTTAGAGCACGCCCCATGAATGGTAAAGCGGAGGTCACTAATGCAACCCAATGACGATGCATATGGCACAGATGACGCTGCTTGAGAGCACTCAATACACCAGACAAAAACATCGCTTGCTGAGCTACTGGTTCACCAGCTTTAAATCTACAATAATGAAAAGTAAAAACATTAGCAAAAAAATATTTTTGTTCAACATTTAGACTGGAAGCAAATTTTTCTGCCAAGCGTTGAAATAAGTGAGCAGAAAAATGAATAAACTGACACTTTTTACAGAGAAATGTCAAAGAGAAGCAATATCAATCTGAGATTTCTGGGGTTAAATTCAGATGACATGACTACTTTCAAAAGTGTTGGCATGTTATCCCATTCAGCATTCATGGAAATAAGTGTAAAGTTTTTATAAAGATGACTGCCCAAGTATTTTCACTGAGATGATTAAAATAGAAGAGTTGAAGTTTAAGAAACATAAACAAAACTGCAATCCTACCTAACTTTTGTTAGAGAGAACTGGATGCTGCTTCGTACTCGGTCTGACTCGGTGCTCCCTGTCATGGAAGTCTCTGTGGATGTTGTGCCAACACAGCTACTGATTCGCTCCTCTAGCATGATAGTCACAAGCACAAGACGCAGCAGGGCCACCTGGAAGGCCTCCATTACACTAGGATCCATTCCATTTTCATTAAATTCAATGATAGCCTCAGTAAGACTAGGCTGTTTTTTTCCTCCTGTGAATAACAAATACAAAATCACTAAGACTGAAATGTGGTGTGCTAAAACTCTTTAGTGTTCATTTTTTTACTATAATAATAGGTATTAAAAAATTGGTATGCATATTTCATTGTACTCTAATGTTAGAATAATAGGATACGTGCAAAATATGTGCTTAATATATTAAATGAAAGATGTATGTTTCACTACAATGATCCAAATGACTGTTTTCCTGACAAAACATTTTATTAATGTTTGTGAAAATAAACTGAAACAAATAACTGTTTTCCTGACAAAACATTTTATTAATGTCTGTGAAAATAAACTGAAACAAATGACTGTTTTCCTGACAAAACATTTTATTAATGTCTGTGAAAATAAACTGAAACAAATGACTGTTTTCCTGACAAAACATTTTATTAATGTCTGTGAAAATAAACTGAAACAAAGAACATGTGCAATAACAGCATTCTTGAATCATATCATAATAAAGATGCTGCAAAATATTTTGCAGCTTAACTAAATTTACTGTTCACACATTAACTCCCAAATTATCCAAACAAAAGATGAATGATAGGAATTTAATATCATGACAGTCAATGCAAAAAACAAGGTAGAAAAAGGTAGAAAAAACTATTTTTCTGCATATTAACTTCTCAGTCTATTTACTGGAGAATATAGAAAGAAAAATAGTGAATAGGTAATTAATTATGTAAATAAAAGTACACATACCACTGAGTTTTAGTCGAACATTGTAGAATAAAGAAAAAAAATACTGAATAGGTAATTAATTATGTAAATAAAAGTACACATACCACTGAGTTTTAGTCGAACATTGTAGACACAAGCTAACAAAGTATGAAGCAAGGCCTTCTGCAACTTACAACGCCCAAGTAAGTCCGAGATGTAGGAAACAAAACTTCGCCCACTGTCTCGCATGATAGATAGCAGTTCTGACAGCAGCAGAGTTAAAACCTGTCCAAAAAGTGTTAACAGATCATTAAGTGCTAAACAGTTGCAATTAATAAGCAGATCATCATTGTTCTGGTCATTTATGTTTGTTTCTTACCTGGTAAACTCTCACAAGCAATCTCTGCTATGTCTGTCAATAAGCATATCATTGTTCTGAATCAATATCAACATACAACACACTAGAATTACTAAATCAAAGAGAAGGGACAAAAACTAGACAGAAAAAATGTGCATGGGATAAGATATATGATCATGTGTGAAGCAGTGCGTTGACTGGATTATGCAAAATATGGACTAACAAGTTTCAAATTAGAAGGTAAGGTTTCATTGTGCATACAAATAATTAAATGTATTTACAGAGTGAAAGAAATATATTTATAAATGTATAATTTAAATAAATAATGATGTAGAAGAGAATCATATTAGCAAGGTTTCATTGTGTATTTACAGAGTGAAACAAATAGATTTATATTTATAAATGTATAATTTAAATTTTTTTAAAATAAAATAAAATTTAAATGATGTAGAAGAGAATCATATTCTCAGTGACAAACAAGATGTCTTGAGAGCCCTCTTGAAAATGTCCAGGCAGCACATTCCTGGTAGATGGACTCTGATTGATTGTTATTTGTATTAATAATATGACTTCTTACTTTGATGATTCTGGAATACTGAAAATGCATCTGTTGATAAATACAACCTTCAAGTTTATAGCCAGAGTGTGCCCGTGTTGAAATCATACATGTACTTGATGGAAGCAGACAATGAAGCTTAGCAAAGATAGGAAATTTTGTGATATATTCTGCTGTTTAACAAGTAGCCGGCAAAGAAGTGGAATGACATGATTGGTTTTTGTAGGTCTAAGAATAATCCTAACTGCTGAATTTTGAACCTTATGAAGTTTCAAAAGATGGCACAAGAGAGAAGAGAGTTACTAAGGTCAAGTTGAAAAAGACGACACCAGAGAGAAGAGAGTTACTAGAACAATACTCAGAAACATCACAAATAAATTTCCAAAATAATTTCAATTAAAGAAATTTTAAAACTGAGGTTATTATTGTCACTTACCTCAGCAGCCTGGATGTGAACAAGATGGTTTCCTAGCAACTCATCCTGGGTGAGATGTGCCATGGTGAGGTTAGGAAAGTACCCCCTCATGCAGTATAAACACAGTGATATTACCACCTCGAGAAACATGTTGCTTCTGTAATTGGACAATACTTCTGGAGAAAGTGCTCCAAAAAAATTCTTGCCAAAGACAGACTTTCGATGACGAGCAAGTAATGACTGCAGTCGACCCAAATGAGGAGAATGAATGGCAGAGATGCTAGTGGTTGCCATGGCAGTGACAACCAGGCGTGGACAGGAAACAAGCATGGCTCGAATGGTGCCCAATGCATAAAGAGTGCGACAATAGTCGTAAGGCTGCATGTACAGTAGCAGATGCATATGGAGAGGGTGAAGACCAGAGGGCTCGACTCCTTCCTCCATATTACCTCCTTTACCACTAACTGCCCCATTCCCCATTGGAGTGCCAACTGCTAATCTGGAAAAATCTTGGTTACTGCACACTGCCCTCTGCAAGTCTGGATCACTGCTGGAATTAGATTCAACTTCCAAACTGGCTGTCTCAATGGCATTCAGGAGGTCACTGTCACACAAGTGACTAGAACTGTGAGATGCTAGGCTTACTTTTCGTCCACCTTGACTGCCATTTTCACTTTTGGAGTCCCTATGGCTGGAGATATGCAACATCACCCTATCCAATATTTCTTCAATCAAACTTTCAACCACTAAATCTGCAGTAACCTCTTCTTCAACAAAGGCATCTTCTGTCAGTTCAGGGGCTGGTTCTACTTCTTCATTCCCGTCAAAGAATATTCCCTCTTTCTGGCACGTCTGTTTGTCTAGCCGCTTAGCACCACTCAGGTTTGGCGTCTTGTATTTGACAGGAAAGTCATATCCATCAAAAATCAATTTGTCTAGAGAACTCTCTGAACCAAATGGATTAATTCGAAGCTTAAGGTTATCTGGATTCACACGCTCAAATGAAAGCTCGGCTTCTGAGTGGGCACGGAGATGTGCAGTCAATGCCTGGCCACCTTTTTCATTCATTACTGTAAGTGCATACGCTTTCAAATCTTCACTGGATTTGCGTGATACTTTGGCAGAAGGTTTGTGACTGACATGGAAAATCATATTGCCACCTTCACTGCTGATGGCATAGATGTTTGCTTCTGGAGAGTCATCAGTGGCATCTGTGAGAGGAACAGTCTTGGGCTCTTCCACACTGACATGCTGGATGGAGATCCTTAAAAATTCAATATTAATTATTAACAATATAAGTTTATAAATAATGCAACTTTACAGCTGATTTTTTAAAACTGAAAAATACATAATGCTTTTAAAGAAAGAAAACAGTTTCGAAAATAATAATAACTCATAAAAAGTTGTGTGTGTGTGTGTGTGTGTGTGTGTGTGTGTGTGTGTGTGTGTGTGTGTGTGTGTGTGTGTGCGTGCTGTGTGTGTGTGTATGTATATGTATATAAAACTTTTTTTAAATGTTTAATTTTAAATTAAATTTTCCTAAATGTTGATAAATTTCATTCAAATTTTCTCAATTTATGTGGAAAATTATATTTACTTTTCATTAATATTATAGTCAATAATTAATTAGGAAATTGAAGCTTATGGTGAAAATTACTTTTATAAGTTATGCTAATGTATTACAATTGAATGTGAAATTCTAGTGCAACTTCATATGATTACAACATTAAATAGTAATCATAAAGAATGAGATTATTATAACAGTAAATATATACTTATTTATCTTCAGTACTAGTCAATGAAATATTCCATTTTTATTTATTTAACAGTCATATTAATATTTGTATTTCTTTAAACTTCTGAAATAACCAAAGGTTTTTGAAACCAACCCAATACACACTAATGCTAATAAAAGTGTGTGTAGTTATAAGCTAAATTCAGCAGGATTCTTATATATCAAGCTATTTTACTTTAAAATTAGAAGATAAATACTACAATTTCATTTACTCTTCATCCAGGAAAAAATCTTCATAAAGATTTTAGAGTACAGTGATTGTCAACAATACTACAATTTTATTTACTCTCCATCCAGGAAAAAATCTAAAAAGTTTTTAGTGCAAAGTGATTGTCAATAAGAATCAAAGGCATGCTTTTCTCTTTGTAACTATAATTTTTTTTTTTAATTCAGAAAAAAATCTAAAAAGTTTTAGTGCATAGTGATTGTCAACAAGAATCAAAGGCATGCTTTTCTCTTTGTAACTATCATTTTTTTTTAAATTACTGTATTAAATAAATTCATATATTATTTTATAAAATAATAATATTTTTCCTAAACTGTCAAATGCAGTTTAGGATGTTTTCAATACAACATCAATTTAATCTAAAATTTGTTTTTTAATTATTTCAATTTTATAGTACAGTGAAAACTCAATTATCTAATGCTTATCACCCAATTCCTGCAATAAATTATCTAATTTCAGCCAGGTGAAATGTACTTTATGCTTGCAAAGAGTTAATTAAGCAAGACACACACATCATCTAATATATCTCTTAAAAATATAATTTTTTTTTTAAATGGTTCGCTGCAGTTTATTAGATAGGTAGTAAAAACCCTGCTGTATAAATTAAATATATTTTAGAGATTTTTTCTTTTTCATTTGTTCTAAATGCACAGTGATGCTTTTTCTACAGTGTGACAAACAACAACCATCAAAGTACAGACCACAGGGCTTATTGAAATAGGTCATTACTGTGTGTACACATTTATCTAAGGGCATATTGAAATAGGTCATTAGTTTGTGTACACATTTATTTAAGGGCATATTGAAATAGGTCATTACTGTGTGTACACATTTGTGAGCTGTCACCACAAAAAGATACTTAAGTCGGATTTCGGGGGTATTGAGATATATATATCAATAGAAAGAAAATTGAAAGGGCTTTCTTATAAAAATAAAGAGTGTAGGACAAAATATGGAAAAGTTATGTTTGTTTGAAGTGCACTACTGTCCGGACGGCCATTTTGAGAAAATCGGCCCCAAAGATTGAACACATTTCTGAGAGGTTTTTCCTTAGCAACCATATATTAATCTGCTTCATTTGCAATCAGAGTTGAAGAAGACACAATAGCTAACACTGTAATAACTATAAACAACAAATATATTGTTACATCATTTACAGACAACAGTCTTTTTAAGCCATAACGATTAGAATTTCTGTATGCGAGAATGATTATTGTGGCTCAGGTGGTGTAGTGTCGATCTGTTTGCACCCACATGACCAGTTTTCACAATCTTTAAGTTCACTGTCTTCACTAGTTTCGCCTGGTCCGCAAATGCTGACATCTGGCTCTTCTATTTCAGTATCACTATCAGTTTCACTGTCATTAAATAACACACTTACACTGGCACCGCTTGTGCCACTGTCGTCTGCTTCGTCTTTTTCGTTGTTCGATCATGCGATTCGCTGTCCGTGTCACTTTCAGATGAAAATCCATCAGCTACATCCTCATTAACAAAATAATCAGATATCAAATCTTTAATCTGAATGCTTTCTTTTTCTAAGATGTTGCTTTCTTTACATGAATTCAACAAATTAGCGATTCGTTTCTCCATGTTTACATTACGCATTACAGGACGAAACTGTCTCCCTTGTGTGCGTTTCAACCAATCGCGACCGTCTTTTTATGAGAGCATGCTTGGTAACCTTGCAAGCTTTGATAAAACTGTCTGCGGATTGGCTGACGCTTTTCACTTTGTTTACGCCAAGCACAGCCTTATAAAACATTCTGTTTAGACGTTATAAATAACCAGTGTCGTCAGCATAAAAATAGGCTTTTTCCTGAGCATTCTGATATACAACATGATGAGGTTCAGCCAGGGATTCTACCGTCTACGATCGTCAGATTATAGCACTTTTGGGCCATATTTTTCCTTCGAAGTTAGACAGTAGGTCACAAAAAAATAATAAAAGCTATTTCTAGTTCGAATTAAAGAAAAACACGCTAGTAATTTGTTGTTCGATGGTTTGGGAACACGCTAAAATGAAAATCTCAATTTCACCCATGTAGACCCCCACCTTCGTTTTTGCCGTTTTTCTCGGCTTAGCCTTGCGCGACTTAAGTATCTTTTTGTGGTGACAGGTCATATTTATTTAAGGGCATATTGAAATAGGTCATTACTGTGTGCACACATTTATCTAAGGGCATATTGAAATAGGTCATTAGTTTGTGTACACATTTATTTAAGGGCATATTGAAATAGGTCATTACTGTGTGTACACATTTGTGAGCTGTCACCACAAAAAGATACTTAAGTCGGATTTCGGGGGTATTGAGATATATATATCAATAGAAAGAAAATTGAAAGGGCTTTCTTATAAAAATAAAGAGTGTAGGACAAAATATGGAAAAGTTATGTTTGTTTGAAGTGCACTACTGTCCGGACGGCCATTTTGAGAAAATCGGCCCCAAAGATTGAACACATTTCTGAGAGGTTTTTCCTTAGCAACCATATATTAATCTGCTTCATTTGCAATCAGAGTTGAAGAAGACACAATAGCTAACACTGTAATAACTATAAACAACAAATATATTGTTACATCATTTACAGACAACAGTCTTTTTAAGCCATAACGATTAGAATTTCTGTATGCGAGAATGATTATTGTGGCTCAGGTGGTGTAGTGTCGATCTGTTTGCACCCACATGACCAGTTTTCACAATCTTTAAGTTCACTGTCTTCACTAGTTTCGCCTGGTCCGCAAATGCTGACATCTGGCTCTTCTATTTCAGTATCACTATCAGTTTCACTGTCATTAAATAACACACTTACACTGGCACCGCTTGTGCCACTGTCGTCTGCTTCGTCTTTTTCGTTGTTCGATCATGCGATTCGCTGTCCGTGTCACTTTCAGATGAAAATCCATCAGCTACATCCTCATTAACAAAATAATCAGATATCAAATCTTTAATCTGAATGCTTTCTTTTTCTAAGATGTTGCTTTCTTTACATGAATTCAACAAATTAGCGATTCGTTTCTCCATGTTTACATTACGCATTACAGGACGAAACTGTCTCCCTTGTGTGCGTTTCAACCAATCGCGACCGTCTTTTTATGAGAGCATGCTTGGTAACCTTGCAAGCTTTGATAAAACTGTCTGCGGATTGGCTGACGCTTTTCACTTTGTTTACGCCAAGCACAGCCTTATAAAACATTCTGTTTAGACGTTATAAATAACCAGTGTCGTCAGCATAAAAATAGGCTTTTTCCTGAGCATTCTGATATACAACATGATGAGGTTCAGCCAGGGATTCTACCGTCTACGATCGTCAGATTATAGCACTTTTGGGCCATATTTTTCCTTCGAAGTTAGACAGTAGGTCACAAAAAAATAATAAAAGCTATTTCTAGTTCGAATTAAAGAAAAACACGCTAGTAATTTGTTGTTCGATGGTTTGGGAACACGCTAAAATGAAAATCTCAATTTCACCCATGTAGACCCCCACCTTCGTTTTTGCCGTTTTTCTCGGCTTAGCCTTGCGCGACTTAAGTATCTTTTTGTGGTGACAGGTCATATTTATTTAAGGGCATATTGAAATAGGTCATTACTGTGTGCACACATTTATCTAAGGGCATATTGAAATAGGTCATTAGTTTGTGTACACATTTATTTAAGGGCATATTGAAATAGGTCATTACTGTGTGTACACATTTGTGAGCTGTCACCACAAAAAGATACTTAAGTCGGATTTCGGGGGTATTGAGATATATATATCAATAGAAAGAAAATTGAAAGGGCTTTCTTATAAAAATAAAGAGTGTAGGACAAAATATGGAAAAGTTATGTTTGTTTGAAGTGCACTACTGTCCGGACGGCCATTTTGAGAAAATCGGCCCCAAAGATTGAACACATTTCTGAGAGGTTTTTCCTTAGCAACCATATATTAATCTGCTTCATTTGCAATCAGAGTTGAAGAAGACACAATAGCTAACACTGTAATAACTATAAACAACAAATATATTGTTACATCATTTACAGACAACAGTCTTTTTAAGCCATAACGATTAGAATTTCTGTATGCGAGAATGATTATTGTGGCTCAGGTGGTGTAGTGTCGATCTGTTTGCACCCACATGACCAGTTTTCACAATCTTTAAGTTCACTGTCTTCACTAGTTTCGCCTGGTCCGCAAATGCTGACATCTGGCTCTTCTATTTCAGTATCACTATCAGTTTCACTGTCATTAAATAACACACTTACACTGGCACCGCTTGTGCCACTGTCGTCTGCTTCGTCTTTTTCGTTGTTCGATCATGCGATTCGCTGTCCGTGTCACTTTCAGATGAAAATCCATCAGCTACATCCTCATTAACAAAATAATCAGATATCAAATCTTTAATCTGAATGCTTTCTTTTTCTAAGATGTTGCTTTCTTTACATGAATTCAACAAATTAGCGATTCGTTTCTCCATGTTTACATTACGCATTACAGGACGAAACTGTCTCCCTTGTGTGCGTTTCAACCAATCGCGACCGTCTTTTTATGAGAGCATGCTTGGTAACCTTGCAAGCTTTGATAAAACTGTCTGCGGATTGGCTGACGCTTTTCACTTTGTTTACGCCAAGCACAGCCTTATAAAACATTCTGTTTAGACGTTATAAATAACCAGTGTCGTCAGCATAAAAATAGGCTTTTTCCTGAGCATTCTGATATACAACATGATGAGGTTCAGCCAGGGATTCTACCGTCTACGATCGTCAGATTATAGCACTTTTGGGCCATATTTTTCCTTCGAAGTTAGACAGTAGGTCACAAAAAAATAATAAAAGCTATTTCTAGTTCGAATTAAAGAAAAACACGCTAGTAATTTGTTGTTCGATGGTTTGGGAACACGCTAAAATGAAAATCTCAATTTCACCCATGTAGACCCCCACCTTCGTTTTTGCCGTTTTTCTCGGCTTAGCCTTGCGCGACTTAAGTATCTTTTTGTGGTGACAGGTCACATTTATTTAAGGGCATATTGAAATAGGTCATTACTGTGTGCACACATTTATCTAAGGGCATATTGAAATAGGTCATTAGTTTGTGTACACATTTATCTAAGGGCATATTGAAATAGGTCATTAATGTGTGTACACATTTATTTAAGGGCATATTGAAATAGGTCATTACTGTGTGTACACATTTATCTAAGGGCATATTGAAATAGGTCATTACTGTGTGTACACATTTATTTAAGATAAGAGCAATAAAAAAAGTATTGACTCTGAACATGCACAGTTTTGTTATTGTGTCTGCAGAAGCAAAAGTATTGACTCTGAACATGCACAGTTTTGTTATTGTGTCTGCAGAAGCAAAAGTATTGACTCTGAACATGCACAGTTTTGTTATTGTGTCTGCAGAAGCAAAAGTATTGACTTTTTGAACATGCAGTTTTATTATTGTGTCTGCAGAAGCAAAAGTATTGACTTTTTGAACATGCACAGTTTTGTTATTGTGTCTGCAGAAGCAAAAGTATTGACTTTTTGAACATGCACAGTTTTATTATTGTGTCTGCAGAAGCAAAAGTATTGACTTTTTGAACATGCACAGTTTTGTTATTGTGTCTGCAGAAGCTAAAGGAGAGGTACTGGTCTTATATATGCTGTTTCAGTTACAGAAAACAATTTCTGCATTTCTTTCTTTTCTATTTTTTGTAAAGTCTTTTTCTTTAACACAAAGTGGATAAATGGCTAGGAGTTAGTTGGAAAAATGTAAACCAACAGCTTATTTTTAGGTCAAAATACATCTTGTCTTGTACTTATTTACTTATCGTAATCATGGCCCTCCTCCCCTCTCCCCGAATGACACAGGTTGGTTAAACAGGATTTGTTGTATCTGACTTACAGATTAAAAGTACTTGTTTGAAAAAATTCCTTATGACAGCATGCTTTTATTTTTCTGACATCTGATAAAAATATAAATAAGTGACTCAAGTACAGAGCAACTTTAAAGATAATGCTGACAAAAATAGTTATATGATGCAAATGAAAATGTACAAATAATGCAATCAACCATGAATCACAAATTTTACACACTCATATATAAAAAGTTGTATTTATCTTGGGCATAAAATGTTAAAATGCTTGAGTGAATAAAAAGACAATATGCATAATAATTAAAAAGAAAGCATTACTCCTACTTAATGATCAACCAATAGATCAAACTTTCATCCTGTGCCCATAGTGACATGTACAGTGCCTACCTTGCTGTGTCAGGATGCAATAACATCAGCAAAATGGCTCGGAGGACACGGCTGATGTCTGCCCGCTGCACCACTTGGTTGAGCCATGTTACAGCCAAAGACTTAGCAGCACTGCTCTCTTCCTTCAGGCTGTCTAGCATCACAAACATGGATCTATAAATAGCAAAATGGAGCTATAAATAGCATCATAATCATGGTTATAGACAGCATCACATACAAGGTCCTTTCAAAAGCATCACAAATATTGACCTATAAATAGCATCACAAACAAGCAAACATGGATCAAACAAGAGCATCAAGAACAAGGACCTATAATATAATTAGCATTTTTTAAAATTAAAACGTGGACCTATAAATAACATCACAAACAAGCAAATATGGATCAAACAAGAGCATCAAGAACAAGAACTATAATATAATTAGCATTTTTAAAATTCAAATGTGGACCTATAAACAGCATCACAAATATAGATCTATAAATATAATAAACATGGACAAGACTTGCCCATCTGATGTGTCCTATTCTTAATATGTTTTCACTAGATATTTGATACAAATCAGAAACTGGCTGTAAGTCAAAGTGTAACTTAGTGACCAAAAAATGGAGGACAAGAAAGCAGAGCCTATGACAACAACACACATAATCATTTAAGAAATTATGAAAATGATGTATCCCTGGTTAGTAAAGCATCATGAACATAGCAAAACAAGGATGATGCTGAGGTAGGTAACTTCCTAACAAGGAAACAAGGAACGTAAAACTCAATGAGTACTTTAGATTTATTATCTTAAAGGGCATAAGTGGAACCCTTCATCCTGGCAGTTTTTTATATCCCTGAGTCAGTCTCCTGCTATCACTGACTGTATGCACACTTGCTTGTATGGTTATAAAATGGGTAAAGCATTTTACCAACAAACACATTTTACTAAAAAAAACACACATTTTACTAAAAAACACATTTTACTAACAAACACACATTTTACTAACAGACACACATTTTACTAACAAACACAATTTTACTAACAAACACACATTTTACTAACAAACACACATTTCACTAACAAACACACATTTTACTAAGTAACATACACACATTTTACTAACAAACACATATTTTACTAACACACATTTTACTAACAAACACATTTTACTAGCAAACACACATTTTACTAAGTAACAAACACAAATTTTACTAACAAATACACATTTTACTAAGTAACAAACACATATTTTACTAACAAACACAATTTTACTAACAAATACACATTCTGAGATGAACATATTTGTCAAACCTAATTTTCGTAAGTTAAACTGCCATGTCATTACGTTATTTTATTTTGAGTACCACACGCATGCCCATATGTATGCACATACTTGTTCTCATATGCAGAAAATAGCATACAATAATTTCTCTTTTAGAGAAAAGTCTTAAACTAAAATATATAAATATACCTGTCAAATGTTCGTGGTTCAGACCCAAATGATGGCTCTGTCTTCATGTTACGAGTAAGATGCCAGAGAACTGAGAACTTCTTGAATGCATCTAGCCTTGTTGCCTGATTAAAGAAACATTGTGGGAAAGTACATTTTACAAGTATCAAATGTATACTTAAAATAAAACCATATCAAGAAATAAGTATGGTTTCAATAAAGCAAGCTATCTCAAATAACAAATGATAGATTATAATTATTGTCGAAGTAAATGTATACTTAAAATAAAACCAAATCAAGAAATAAGTATGATTTCAATAAAACAAGCTATCTCAAATAACAAAACAAAATGATAGATTATAATTATTGTCTAAGTAAATGTATTCCACACTAGATAAGCCCATGGCTATGCCCATTTAAATGTTGATTTTCAAAATATTCTATTTAAAAGTATGTTTATTTTATAGTACTTATTTTATTGCCAGGTAAGAACCATAATGCAGGGTGCCAAAAATAAGGGTGGACATGTGTGTGTGGATGTTAACATCTAAGTGTCATAAAATCTGAGCTTTATTATGCCAATTTTTATTTTAAAGCTAGATTGAAATTTGGTGTCAAATTTGATGTATGCATTAAAGTTACAGACTGTTAACATCTAAGTGTCATAAAATCTGAGTGTTATTATTCCAATTTTTATTTTAAAGCTAGATTGAAATTTGGTATCAAATTTGATGTATGCATTAAAGTTACAGACTGTTAATTACAAGTTTTGGTCTGAATTAAACACTCTTAGATTATTGGCAAAGTTTCCAACTCTCTAGTGAGAGCACGGCACTTGCAACCAGAAGCTAGGCATTTTTTACGTTTAACCACAATTTCAGCTGCTCTAAAAGCCAACTATCAAAACCTTTGGGAGACTAAGCATATTTTATGTTGTTCAGCACATTCAGCAGCCCTCAAAGTGGACTGCCTATCTCTCTGGGAACTCAGCTGTCTCTCCCTCTGTGACTAGCTTTCTGTGAGCCATTAAGTTGCTTTCTTTTTGCAATCTCAAAGACTAAATTAAGGTTTGATCTCTTTCAGGGAGGCATTGCAAAAATAAGTGCTAATCACAGTGCAATGTAACCCATCAAAATATAATATTTACTACAGCTAAAACCTAATACCCAGAATGAGAAATGCAATCTGAGTGAAGCCATGAAGCATCTGCAGTACATGGAAGTCAATGTAAACCTCAGAGGTCAGAGCAATTTATAACCCTCTGTGCTGTGTTTAAGCCATAGCCCATGCACATGCGCTTTACTATTTTCATAGTTTTAGGATTCCTAGTAAGCGCCATTATGGAATGGTATGATGTTATATGGCCCATCTTGATTACTGGTAAGCTCCATTATGGAATGGTATGATGCTATATGGCCCATTTTGATTTTAGGGCACTAAGGTATACAATAATAAAAGTCTGATCAAAATCTGTCCAGTAGTTTTTTTAGGATAACCCTGGACAAATGGACAGACAAATAACAAGACAATATTAAAATTTTATTATTGTGACAGATTAAATTTGCCCCTCCCTATTTTTAATTTTAATTGTTATATAAACTGCTAAATTGTCAGAGTGACCCAACCTTGGGCCCTCCTTATGGTGTTATTTTGAAAGTTTGAAGTAAACAGCCTAAGGCAAGAATATTCTAGATTCGCTGACCTAATGGAAACTGAGTGAGCAGTTTTCTATTATCCAATGATTTTTATTTATGAGAATGAGACCAGAATGGGCTGAGATTAAAGAATTCAGTTACTGTAGAGAATTTGAACCTTTATTCACTTTGAATCTGAGTGATAAAGAGACAAGTCCAGCTTGAAGGCAGTCATTAGCTTGAGTGGTGAGTTAATTGATTGAATGAGAGAGAATGGACTTAGAAACATTTCATGCATTTTGCTATGATGTGTTATATTTGTGTTTATGTAGAAATGTACTATGTGAATTAACTTTTATTACTACAAATGTTTGAACTAAGCTGAACCAGTGTGATGTATTAATATATGACATTATTTGATATACTGTGTTTATTTTACCATGTGGGTGCATGGGGATAATGAATACTGTTGCAGGAATTGTAAGTTTGAGAATGGGATGTGAGATAGAATGGAGTTACATTGTGCCAAACAAGAAATTTAGGCTTGCTCCTTAATTATATGTTGCAGTGAGCAAGTGCCTTCTTCTTCTGACCTTTGAGGTATGTGGAATGTCTGTTGCAGTGTGCATAAACGTTAAGGGAGTATGCTTTGCACTCTTGATGTACAAAAGCAAGGAATGCTAAGTACATCAGTACAGTGAAGTACCAGAACCATTGTAATTGTGTTCTGCTCAAGAAACCGACACAGTGGAGAGAGCGCCAGGTTGGTTGAGAGGAACAATGTGTCAATGTTTTCTTATGCATGAGGTGGGAAACATGTGCTGTGTGCGAATATTTTGATATTGTGACACTGTTGCAAGACCAGTGAAAGACTGAAGCTGTACTTAATCTAGGTTATGTGAAGTTTACAAATAACCTACCTCTAATAACTCCATTTCTATTCTCTGATAGGATTAACCTGCAATCTGTATTGACTCTATTGATGAACTGTAATTATATATGTTATTATCAGTATGGTTCGTGGATTACTGATGTTAAGTTATCTATTTCATTGTAAATGTCACATGTATGTTGATTTTTCTTTTAATAAATTTATTAAATTTGTTAAATTTATTGACCTTCTTATGCAATCCAAATTTGATAATATATAATCTTACGCTGGAGAAGAAAATGAGTGGATGGGGGCTCGCTAAAAATAGATTAAAGTCGGATTTGTCTTCTCCTTTAGTAAGAAGTTTTCCACTCATGGAAACCTTATGTGACTGTAAATGTTGGTTGATGTGGTGGAACAGAGAAAATGTTTACAATGCCAAAATATCCACCAAGTGAGAGACAAGTGATGTCTGTTGGAGGATCATTAATAAAATAAAATTAATATTCTCATCACTTGAAATTAGTTATGAAAGATTAATTAATAATAAAAAATAAATAAGTGGTGCCCATGTCACAATTATAATATATACAGATTCTAGTGCAATAAGTGTTCATCTTATTTTTTTCTGATTTAAAATTCTTGAACTTTATGCTATTATTGCTAATTAGCTCAAATCTTTGCCTAATTATCACTAATTTGGTTAAATCCACTTTATTTCAACATAATTAGGCTTAGGAAATCTCTAGGCATGAGTTAACATTTTGGGGATTACGCATTATTTTTCCTCTCTAGTCTCACTCAGATCATACAGACATTTTTTGTCCTTTTGTGCATGCAAAGGGCTAAAGAAAATTCACTCACAGTTAACTAGTATAGAGTGCACATTAGCTTCTCTTGACACATTTTGAATGATAGTACACATACACAGACAGACGTGTACATTTACTTGTGACACATTTTGAATGACAGTACACATACACAGACAGACATGCACACTTACTTTGACACATTTTGAATGACAGTACACATAGACAGACATGTACATTTACTTGTGACACATTTTGAATGACAGTACACATACACAGACAGACGTGTACATTTACTTGTGACACATTTTGAATGACAGTACACATACACAGACAGACATGTATGTTTACCTGTGACCACATGCATTAGAACATCAATGGGCAGCAGAATGGCTTTCATTCTACAATATATCATGGAAACTGGGCAGAGGTTAGTAATTAGGCCAAATCTCCCTTTCACTTTGTTTCATTATTTAAGAGTTCAAATCCAATAACAAGGTTATGAATAATTGAACAAGGTTATGAATAATTGCTCTAACTCTACCTTACCTCGTTATTACTTATTAGGTCAGATCCAATGGCGTCCTCACAAATCCAGGCTCTCGGGGTCACCTGGTGAAGCGTATAGAAGAGTCCTGCAGCACGATGATGCCTGTCCACATTTTCTGTTCCCAAATGATGCCAGAGCTCCTGAGCTGTTACCTAGAAAAAAGAAACCCAAATGAACTTTTTGTTTCTCTTATTGTATGCAATGTGCTATCTGTCACCTAGAGAAAAGAAACCCAAATGAACTTTTTGCTTCTGCTTTTGTATGTAAAGTGTGAGCCGTCACCTAAAACAAGAAACCAAATGAACTTTTTGCCTCTGCTTTTGTATGTAAAGTGTGAACTGTTACCTAAAACAAGAAACGAAATGAACTTTTTTGTTTCTGTTATTGTATGTAACATGTGAGCTGTCATCTAAAACAAGAACCCAAAAGAACTTTTTGCCTCTGCTTTTGTGTGTAAAGTGTGAGTTTCACTGGAAGATAGCTAACTAGACTAGTAGACAGTTGGTGATACCCTGTCTAAAGGCAACAATTGCCTAAATCCTAAATACTCAGGATTCAGGATTGCAGCATTAACTCAGGATTCACACTCCAATTCAAAAATCAAAAACACTTAATCACTAAGTTAAAAATAAATATTGTAAATGGTGAATAGATTTTTTGTATATACTAATAAATTTGTAAAGAGGTATTATCTATTTGGTGAAAATAAAATAAAACAAATGTAGAATTGGTAAAAATTCAAAATAATCTCAAATGTGATATATCTAGCTAAAAGCAGCTTCAATAATTATAATACAGTAATAGTAGAGAGCGTACAAGAATTTTAATAAACTATATATGCTTTTTAATTCCTTTATAAAACCAACACATACCCTAATATAACCTTAAACAGAAAAACAAGACAGATAATAAACAACAAGCCAACCTGATAAAAAATTGTTTTATCATTGATGTACTGCAGGTGCCTTGGCAACAGGGCAGGAAGAATGACAACAGACACACGACCTTCACTGACTGACCTCCGCCCACAGTCTTTTGATTTGTTCAGAGTCTCAGACTGAACAGACTGGGTCAAAATAATAAGATCCAGCACAGAGCCTATAGCATTAGTCTGCAAATGGAAGTTTTGCACGCAGCAGCTGCATGTCAACAAATCTTGCAACCATGGTGGAAGTGTTGTATCATCTTCTGGAAAAATAGTTTTAAATGTTTTGCAATAGTTAAGCAAATGCATATATACATTATAGAAGAAAAAAACTTTACTATCTGCCTTTAACTTGAAAGTTCAACTACCATATAATATATACTCAAATATTGGTTGAGTTCAGTATAAGTGGAAACCTAAAATTAAGGGCTGAATCCTAGTCCAAAATTCAGCATCCAAGTGCATCGAAGGGCCATACAATTAAATAGAGTGACACAAAAGATGACAAATTGTTCCATCCTTTATCAATAATTTTATAAAATCACCTTTTATGTAGCCATAATACAAAGTGAAATAAAATTTAAACTGTTTGAAAATCATTTGTAAACAATCAACAGGTGAATAAAAATGGAAAACTTTCATTCTCTAGTTCCAGTTAGTACAAGAAATTTAGATAATAAGTGAAGTTCCAGTTAGTACAAGAAATTTAGATAATAAGTGAAGTTCCAGTTAGTACAAAAAATTTAGATAATAAGTGAAGTTCCAGTTAGTACAAAAAATTTAGATAATAAGTGAAGCATCTTCATTTAGTGTAAAATGAAACAGGTGAATAGTAAGTAATTATGTATATTAGAGTCCAGCTTAATCCACATTTATGATTAATGGCCTCTACTAAATACTAAATGGAAATATGATCTCTGCAGCTGACGAGCTGTACAGCGTACTTTCCTACCTGACCTGTCACAGTATCGCCTCACCCGTCCGAAAACGTGATTGCTAGAAATATATTATTGAAGTGTATGCTAAAATGATCATGAGTAATAATAAAAGTAATGATTGCACGCTAACATTTTATGATTTTACCCTAAATTATTGTCAGCAGATTTTGCAACTCAACTATGTTGAAGCTCAGTATTTATTGTTTCAAATTTCTCCACCAATATTCGAATATATATGGTAATCAGTATTTTCTATTAGTTTGTTTTTTTAAAACCCATGCTACAATCTTCTTTTTTTTAAACAGCTTGTGATCAAAAGCACACAGATTACAAAAAATGGTGCAAATGCAAATGTTTTGCCTGCTAAATTAATGATTTGATCAATTTTATAAAGTAAATTAAATAAGCAAGCAACAAATGTTAACATATAATGATTTATGCTTACGAAAACCTGTTTGTTTACTTGTAATACAGAAGGTGCCCACTTTTACAATCTATTATTTCTTGCTAGGAATATAATGGAATATATTTATTGGAAGGCTTGATTATTATAAGTCACAATGCAAATGAAAATTTGAACATCATTTAGCATATGACCTTGACCGTACTTAAGCTGCCATTTGAGTTGGATGCTCATTGCACCACTCAGCATTATGTATTCCAGGCAGGCACACAGCAACAAAAAAAGTGTGTCACCAGATCAATAGGTAGAATGAAATTAAATTCAGTGCATTTGGCTGTACTGCAACATAAGGCTGACCATGTTAACAAAAAATCCACATGCTGCAAAGGTCATGGATGCTCTAGTGTTGCTCAAAACTAAACCCTTATCTACAACAAGCAAGATATGTCCTGATCTCAAAAGTCAATAAGACTAAAATTAAACTGATTCATTATTTTTTTGACAACCAAACATAAACCAGCATATAACTAAACTTTCTTAAATTTATTCAGAACCAAATAACTAAACACATTCTTGAAATAACATCACAATTTCAATTAACTCATTTTATTGTAATACAGCTGCCTAGATATATCTTTTACAAACATGGTGACTTACCTGTATTATAAAGTTGGTCTATAATTGTCTGATAATCTTCACAATACAGTGGGAAACTGGCAAAGTCCACAAGCAAACGACAGGCACGTGCAAATGCATCTAACCCTTCTTCTGTACAAGTGCGTGGCTTAATCTTTGGGTGTGACCCTAACTCCAGTAATCGTGCACGAATTGCATAGTTATCTGCACTACACATTGAACTGTCATCAATAGCAGAGTCTTGGTCACTTGGTCTGATACTTTCTGTCGGGACCAGGGTCAGCATTTCCATGCACTTTTCACACACTTTCTCACTTTCAAAAAAGCGATGAGTGATGATGCTGTGGTAAAAGTCTTGAAAGCTAGCTAAACATTGCTGAATCAATGTAAGATGTCCATAAGGCTTGTCTTCTCGACTCTTCTGTTGGGGGAATGATTTAATTGAAATGTTGTCGGAAATCGTTGATTTCAGTGGAAGATCTTTCACCAGTACCTTGACTTCTTTTGAATGTGAACAGTCCAATTTGTCATTGTTTATTGAAGTTGCATTCTGTGACTGATCTGCATTATCAAGATCATTTTTTCTTAGTTCATCAATCTCTGAGATGAATTTATTATCTGGAATTTCATTTTCATTCACTTTTTCATCTGTTTTAGTCTGTTTGGTTTCTACCGACTGCTCAGCAAGAGTGGAAACCTCAACACCATTCCCAAGAAGGCTGAGACTATTTAATTCATCTTTACTATCTCCTGCAGACTTGACTGCACTTGCACATTTCTGAGATGCTTCTTGCCCAGTGTCTAAACTCTCACCTGCAGTCACTTTCTTATTGCCAGCTTCATCATCTCTACCAGAAACATCAGCTGAATCATTGGCATTTGCACTGCTGGTCAAATTCATGTGCTCCACATCCTGCCTTACAAGACTGGAAGTATCAGAAGCTTTGTAAAGACTGTCATTGTCAAATGGGTCAGTGTCCGTGGTTGGTGTGGCCATGGATGGCTGCACACGTGACAGAAGTTTGCTACACATACTGAGAATGCATGTAAGTTCTGCATCAGTCACCGCTTGGATACAAGCTGTGGTTGCAGTTATCACCTGGTAGAGTAGGTCAGGCAAGTGCTCTGTAGTTGTTTCTGGATAGACATCCTAATTTAAAACATAAAAAAGAAAGGTCATGCAGGTGCTTTCTGGGTAGATATCCTAATTTAAAATGTAAAATGAAAATGTAGGTGCTTTCTGAGCAGACAGCCTATTTAAAATTAAAAGAAAAATTAACTAATGGACTTGAAAAAAAAATACATGCAAAATTAAAACATAAGATACTTGCTTCAAGTGTATGATGTGCTAATATTGTTATCTTACCACCACCCAGTAATCAATTTATTATCCTACCTGGACCTGAAAAACTTGATTGTAATAGTCAAGATTTTTAAAATCTACAGGTAATCAAAACAGTGCTAGTGTGCCGTGCACAAGCAAGAAAATGTCATCAAATGGAAAACATAAAAGCAGCACAATCTAGAGACCCTGATCTATTTTTTAAAAGTGCACGCTCTACATATTATGGCAGTTTTCCGTCAACCAGAAAACCCTTTAGAATAATAAATTTACTCCTCTAAATTTTTCTAATCTCAAATCTTTAAAAGTACTGCTTGGTTTTGAGGATGCTAAGAGTACCAGACTGATATAGAAACAAACTGTAAACATTTATCTTTATTTTGAAAAAAATTAAGCAAAGTTTGTGTTCTAATATTGAAAGCAGTAGTAAATTAAGCAAACTTCTCTTCATTGATGTATAAATTTCTATGCATGCTTCTAACATATCAAATTTGACTTTAATACAAACTAAAAAAAAATAATAATAAATTTCTATGCATGCTTCTAACATATCACATTTGACTTTAATACAAACTAAAAAAAAATAATAATAAATTTCTATGCATGCTTCTAACTTATCAAATTTGACCTTAATACAAACTAAAAAAAAATAATAATAAATTTCTATGCATGCTTCTAACATATCAAATTTGACTTTAATACAAACTAAAAAAAAAATAAATAAATAAATTTAAAACAAACAACATATATTGATTTATTCAACAAATAATATTATTTTGTTTCATTACAATGGATTTGTGCAAGCAGGCAAACCTTATTTTATGCTATCAGAATCAGTTATGTCTTTTCCTAATTCTAACAGTATTTCTGAACCATTTAACAGTTGTGAATAGACGTTGTAGTCAACAATTTATTATTGTGCATAGCAAAGCTACGAAATAAAATTTTTGTTACTGTGGGGATGAAAAGACATGAAATATTAGGACCTTTATGTATCTTCTAATGAGGAAATCATTTTACTTGTTTAGGGTTAAGATACAAATATGTGTAAAACATACCAAAACCCCTACATTGATCAGGTTTAATATACAAAAATGTGTAAAACATACCAAAACCCCTACATTGATCAGGTCTAACATACAAAAATGTGTAAAACATATCAAAGCCCCTACATTGATCAGGTTTAAAATACAAATAGGTGTAAAACATACCAAAGCCCCTACATTGATCAGGTTTAAAATACAAATATGTGTAAAACATACCAAAGCCCCTATATTGATCAGGTTTAAAATACAAATAGGTGTAAAACATACCAAAGCCCCTACATTGATCAGGTTTAAAATACAAATAGGTGTAAAACATACCAAAGCCACTACAGTTAACAGGTACTCCACTATAAGGCACAACTCCCTGATAGAAGTGCTTTCTCCTGCTTCCTGTGACACAATGGACGTTTTCCTGACAGCACCCACTCTCGCCTGACTGCAAGCTGTGGTAAAGAGTCTTCCAATGTATTCCCACATGTAGTACGATTCAAAAGAACTCAACAGAAGATTTGTTGTTTTAATCAGTTCATCTATATGTCGATTATCTTTTGATGATGGCCTAGGTCCATTAGCAGATGGACCTATGGCAGATGACTGTACACTTTCATTCCTAGTTCCTTCATGGTAAAGGCTGCGGAAAATGGTGAGCAGAATGTCTTCAATTATGACTGGGCCAATTTCTGGTTTGTCCAACAAGCTGATGATGATGCGGAAAGGTTTGAGAACAGCCAAATGTCCATCTTCCTCCAGGGGCTCATCCTGGGCGGCCACCAGTTTGTGCTTTAATGCTGTGATTAAATGTTCCTTCGAATATGTCTGGAAGTAGGTCAAATCCAATTCACTCGTTGTTGAGGAGCTTTCCAACTTTGTACGGCGTATCGAAGATGACATCATAGGAGTTGTGTCTGCACTACTGTTGGTAACATTTGTGTTGCTTGGCAAGGTGGTATTACCAAGAAACCAAAGGTAAAGGCGACGATTGAGTGACATGTCACGTCTCAACACTACATTAATGGCACCTTCAACAACTTTTGCCAAATCTGAACGCATTAACTGTCCATTGTGCATTGGGAATGCCACTAGCAAGAAGTCAAGGGTGCTTCGTTGGACAAGTACACTGGTGTCTTGTAGGGCACTGCATAAAGCCTGCACCTGAAAGTTTAAAATTGTCCATGATAACAATTTCATTATTTTTTAATTAATTAATTTTTATTTTATTTGTAACATAAATAAGAAATAGGGATTTTTCTAAGGAAAATATGTGTTTCATGAATGATTACTAGAAGTGAATACCTCATGTCTGAAAGCAAAAGGGTCCAATTTAGTTCCCTTGGGAGTCAGAAGACAAAAATACTTATTGGTTAGTGTACCCCTCACCTAATTCCAGAGTGAGATACATGGAATTAGAATAGAGCAATAGGTGGGAGGGCATATGTACCCCTCACCTAATACCAGAGTGAGATACATGGAATTAGAATATAGCAAGAGGCTGGGAGGGCATATGTGTATGAACATCTGGTAAGTAGTAATTTTTTAAATTTAATTTTTAAAAAATATTTTTTTCATCATACAACCAGACGTGCACAACTTAGGTGAATTACAAAAGGTGGTGAGATATTTCTCACACAATTACAAAAGGAGGTGAGATATTTCTCACACAATTACAAAAGGAGGTGAGATATTTCTAACGTAATTACAAAAGTTTCCTCTGTATCTATCTGTTGAAAATGACAAGAATTTAATTCATTCAAGATTATTCCCAAACTGCAAATGAGGAAAAATGAGAGAGACTTGGGCCTTTCTTGTTTCACAAGTGAGAATGAAAGATCAGTCAGAAGTTGTGTCTGGTTTATTGAATGTCTGAATGTATCATCAAGCATTGACCTATGATCTTTATCTGTGGGAACTGCCAGTCTCCTGACTCCACTAAACAGATACTTAACAATATACTCTTCAGCTAGTCAAATTGCTAACATATACTTAAACAGGCATCATAGCAGTACAAGTAACTGATTACAAGCAATCATTGTAGAGATGTCTACGAGAACCATGGCAACCACGTTTAATATCACACTCTACATAGGTATCTATGTTTATGTGATGCTAATGCCACCTAGTTATGGTTATTATTCTTAATTAATCGTCTGTAACTAATTACAAGTGATGAGAATAATAATTTACGTTATTAATAATTCTCCAGAAGACACCACTTGTCTCTCTCACTTGGCAGATATACAGGTGTTGTAAACATTTTCTCTCTTCCACAACATTAAAGACTATCATTTACTGTCACAAAATATTTCCGTAGGTAGAAAACTTTTTTTTTGTGAGCCCCCATCCACCCACTTTCTTCTCCAACATATGGCAATCAATATGTGTAAGATCAATAAATTTATTAAATCAACAAACAAATATATATATAGCAAATACAATAAAAAGATGACTTGACATCAATATTTCCATAAAACAAGTTTGAATAATTTCAATATTATACAGTCTTACATCCTAACACATAATTCAACAAATTAGTGTCAATATAAATCACAGGATAGTTCTATCAGAGAACGGAAATGGAGTTATAGCGATAATAGCTTGTACATATCCTTGTCTAGATGATTGCCATAATAGTCTTTCATGTGCTTTTGTAACAAAGTCACAAGTTCATTGTCACAACTGTATTGTCAGTTCCAAGTGTTTCTCTTGCACATTGTAGAATACTGATGAGCTGCTATTCTCTTGAGGCTAATCTGGTGCTCCTTCACCATATTAGTTCCCTCAAGAAGAACAATGTAGCAATTTCCAGTAACTTCCTAGTACCAGAAATTCCACAATGTAGTAGAGCATACTTTGCCTCAATATATCAAGAAAGTGCAGTGTATCCTTACACTTACACACTGAGGTAGATACTTTTCGCATCTACACGGTTGTAGCAGTTTATAAATCAGTAAATTGAGAGATTCTGGTGAAAACAAAAAAAGGCTGCTTCTTCCCTGTAAAATATAAACAAACATTAAGTTTCCAATTTATTTATCTCTAATTCCATTCTTTCTTACATTCAATTTCAAGTCTCAACTTACAGTTTCCTGCAACAGTATTTATTAGCCCAATACAAGCCCACAGCATAATAAATACAGCATAATAGTTTATGAACAGTTTCACTAGAAACAATGACAAGTGTTTAGCATACTAGGTACAATAGGTACAAGTATCTTAGTTCACAATTTGTGGAAATAATAGTCTACTCACACAATACATCTCTACATAAAACAAGTATTAATATATCAATAGCAAAATGCACGAAATATTTCTAAGTCCATTCTCTTTCAATCAGTCAATTAACTCACCATTAAGCTAACAGATGCCTTTCATGACCAGACTCTGCCACTCCAAATTCAAAGTGATTAGAAAATAAATTTTTTACAGCAGGTAAACTTTTGATCTCAGCCCATTGGCTGGTCTTGTTCTTGTAAATCTTAACCATTTGATAATAAAAACTACTCATCTACCTAAAACTGGTTTAGATTACATCAGCAAGTTTCTAGCACATTCTCCATATGAGCTGTTTACTCCAACAATGACACTTAAAAATATCAGCATAAATAGTGCGAAAGGTCAGGTCACTTTGACATTTAACAAGAGAAATAGGGATAGGCAAATTTACTCTGCCGCAGTTTATCCTTGCAGTTAACCACATACCTAACAGTGCATAATATGTGCAAATGAAAAGTACCTTACAGTATACAATCACTGCAGATGCAATCACTGCAAATAAGCATATACCTAACAATGAATAATCTGTGCAACTGAAAAGTATCTTACAATATACAATCATTGCAAATGAGCATGTACCTAACAGCGGTGAATAATCGGTACAACTGAGAAGTGCTTTAACAATTGCAGCTAAACAAGTACCTAACAATGTACTCTAAAGCTAAACACATACCTAACAATGAACTCTAAAGCTGAACAGGCACCTAACAATGTACTCTAAAGCTGAACAGACACCTAACAATGTACTCCAAAACTGAACAGACACCTAACAATGTACTCCAAAGCTGAACATATACCTAACAATGTACTCTAAAGCTGAACAGGTACCTAACAATGTATAATCTGTGCAACCGAGAAGTGCTTTAAAATAATATAATTGCAGCTAAACAGGACCAAACAATGAACACTAAAGCTGAACAGGCACCTACAAATGTTCTCTTCAGTTAAGAAAAAAAAAATTAAGAATACACATAATAAGTAGCTATCAAATTGTACTATGGATTGTGCATTGAACACTGATACTAACAATGTACGATGCAGTTAGAAGGTAATGACAAGATGTACTTTTCAACCGAACAGATAAAAATATGTACCAAAAAAATATATTATTACTTATATGTAAATAAGCAAAGCTATATAGTAAAAGAAAAAATCGCATTTAATTACACAGAATCACTGAACTCATGCAGCAAAATTAAATACATTTGTTTTTCTTTTAATCTACAATTTTATGACATCAATAATTAATGCAGTAAAACTAAATAGCCAAATAATCTATAGTACCATCAGATCAATATCAAGACCCATCATGTACAACTGGTCTTCCATAGTCAGTCGTTTATTGAAGTGATTTAGCAGAAAGGTGACTGCAGGAAGGCGCACACACGGACAAGCAAACACACACTCCCAGAGACCTGTGTAGAAGAATGGTGGATCTGCTGCCTCACAGAACTGTTCAAGTAATGTGTTGGTCCTATACATTGCATATAACAATAAAAATGTATAATTGACTTTTCTATACTATACTAATAGATATATATATATGCCTTCTAGTTAAACAAAATGCTCAAACATTCATTCATATCCTCGTACACTGATATGCATACAAAACATTAAAAAAATTAAAATAATTAAATATTATTCATTTTCAAACAAATGAAAAATAAAAATAAGAAATTTTATATTTAGTTATTTATGATCATTTTAGTGTCAGTGAAAATGAGTTTACAATTTTTAAAAACTTAAAAACAAAATAAAAAATTGTTCTTATTTGTAGTATACAATAATTTTTGCAACATAATAACTAAAAAATATGATACAGTGGTGTTGCATCCTACAGCAAGAATCAAATACAGTCCAAAATATGATGATCATTAGTACTAGTTAAATAAATTATTTTTCTGGTGTAAATGCAAAAAGCAAACTGCTCACATAGCTCTTTTGTTTCAACTGCAAATAAAAGAAACTACAACCGCTATGAGTTGATACTTGTGATGATGAAAATTAGCATAAAATGTTGTCCTATTTTAGGTATGTTTTGCTTTATTTTATTGAATTATATTTTGGTAAAAATGTTTATTACTTTTTTGGTAAATTGCCTAAAGGTGACTCAAGTTTATACTGCACACATCATTATTAATATTTTGATTATTAATATTAATTATAAGTACGATTCATTAAGTTTAGGTTTTTATATTTGTTGTAAGCAGCAACAACAGTGATCGCAGTAGCTCTAAACTTTAAATTTATGACAAGACTGTAGATCCCAGTTAGTTGAGCAGCAATTAACGACTTACTGTCAATCATGGTGTCAATTTTGTCCAAGGAGCAATCATTTGAAATAGGCATTTTTGAACATATAAAAAATATACAGTCTTTAAATAGGCATTTTATTTTTAACTGAACATATACAAAATATACAGTCTGTAAATAGGCATTTTATTTTTAACTTGAACATGTACAAAATATACAGTCTGTAAATATGCATTTTATTTTTAACTGAACATATACAAAATATACAGTCTGTAAATAGGCATTTTATTTTTAACTTGAACATGTACAAAATATACAGTCTGTAAATATGCATTTTATTTTTAACTGAACATATACAAAATATACAGTCTGTAAATAGGCATTCTTAGACTTTATTGCTGAAATGCACATAAGAAATGTAAAAAGTAAAATGTACGTGTCAAAGTTGTCTGATCCTTCTTCAAGTCCAGGTAACAGACCCAACAGCAAGCCATTTAAACCAGGTTTAATCTGCTGACCAAGTGGTACAAAATGTTTCTCATACACTGTCAGAAGCACAGGCTGGGGAAAATAACAAAATAAAATTAAGCAAGCAAACAAGCAAAATAAGAGAGTAACACACGCTTTTTCAAAAATTTATTCTGGTTTTTTAATCAATACAATGTAATTTAGTAACTTTAATCTTCTTCTCTTTTTTATTCCATGTATATAATTATAAAAGTCTGAGATTTCTATGATGATTAAATCAGATGTTTTATTGTTTTGGTCAGTTTTGTCTTTTTTTGGGGGGGTGAGGTGCCATAATATGTCTGTTTCAAACTAAGTAACTTTATATACAGTGTTCAAAAATTATCTTTACAACTTGATACTAAATTAAATATTTGTAATACACACAATTACCACCGAGGGGAATTTTGACAGAGAAAACCCAAAAGGTTTGAAAAAAATTGGTTGTGAGTTATAAACCTTCAATGGAGGTTAACATCTGTGTTAACAGATTCTGTTTAAATAAACCTCTCAACACACTGCACTTTCTCCTGTGTTAACAGAATCTGTTTAAATAAACCTCTCAACACACTGCATTTTCTCATGTGGATTCATTGTGACTGAAGGAAGGAATGATTAGGAAAAGAAATGAAGAAGACAAAACTTGATATTCAGAACAATTAATGAGTTTCTCTATAAAATAGGATAACCCCAGTATTTCTACATCTCCTGGTTAACTTTCTATATCAGACAAAAGTTGTAAAGATAATTTTCAGACACCATTTATTAAAATGTACATACTTCCCAAAACAATCTTAGTAACAGACTTTTGTCTATTCTTTCTAAATAAGATGTAAAAATTCTAAATGAAATTTTACAAATACCATGGCCATCAAAATGATACAGTTATTGGACGAAATATTTAAACACTCTTTTGTTATATAAAACTTGCAGAAGATGCTAAAGATACACTAATGTTGCAGCAATCAAACTAAATACAAGGTCCAATGACCAAATACAATTCTCTGTCAAAGTAAATTATGGTTTGAATACAATCCTTGCCTTAACGCTCATAGCAGCATGGGCCAAGAGAGGGAACAGTCCAGCACTGTAGACAAATAAATCTTGGGCAAGGCGCTGGGTGCCAATGCACTTGAAAATGATGTCATAAGCTTCAAGAGCCTTAAGGTGCACTCCACTGGGCAATGCAGGGTGTAGACACTGAGCGAGGCGCTTGCCAATTGTCACTTTCTTGGGGATCACAGGGTACTTCATGTGGTTCAGCAGCACCTAAAAATAGCCACAAAAAATAATAGCACTATTTGTGTGTTACTTACAATTGACTACTTCAAGACCCTTTACAGTTTAAACAGTGAAGCCAATGGACACATTTTATATAGAGATGTATTATGTGATTAGACTAATACTTCTATAATTGTGAATTATGAATCATGTTATGTTACACACGACACTCTTTGTAGAGAACACATTAAATACTTACTATATTATATTTATTATGCTGTATGTGTGTTATCGGGCTAATGAATACTGTTGCAGGAAACTGTAAGTTGAGACTTAAATGAAAGAATGAATGGAATTGGAGATGAGTAAACTGGTAAACAGCGCTTGTTCTCTGATTATATTTTACAGGGAAGAAGCAGCCTTTTTTCTAGAATTTCCAGAGGAACATGTAAAGAAATGACAATATAAACTTGTGACATTGTTAGGAAAGCATGCGAAAGACTATTGCAGCAACTCCATTTCTGTTCTCTGATAAGAATGATCCTGTGATTTATATTGACATTAATCTGATTGCTGAATTATGTGTTTGATATAAGACTGTATAAGCATTGAAATTAATCAAATGTGGTTTCATGGAAATATTGATGTCAAATAATCTTTTCATTGTATTTGTTATATGTATATCTGATTGTTGATTTAATAAATTTTTTGTTAAATTTACTGACCTGCTTACACATACTGATAACCATATGTTGGAGAGATAGTGGGTGGAGGGGAGCTCACTAAATAGATTAAAGATGGATTTATCTTCTCCTTTAGTAAGAAGATTTCCACCTACAGAAAAACTGTTACAGTAAATGTTTGTCTTTAATGTTGTGGAAGAGATGAAACATTTACAGCGCTCGCATATCCACCAAGCAAGAGAGATGAGTGGTGTCTTCTGGAGAATTATTAATAACATAAATTAAGATTCTCATCACTTGTAATTAGTTTTGGATGATTAATTAATAATAATAAAAATAATCATAACCAATAATTAGGGTGGTATTTTGTCACAGGTCTCATGTGAGAAAAGAGATGAAATCAAATTGCTGTAGCTCATAGAACATATTCTTAAGAAAGCACTTGTCAGAGAAATACCCAGTAAACAAAAAGCCCAGTGATATTAGTTCACCAATAATTTAGTCTCAGTACAATGAAATTCCAGAAACACTGTGAAAATATTCTTATAGTTATACATGTACTAGCTTTTGGTCATAGATTCACTCATGTGCTAAAGAATAGTTTGTTTTTTTTCATATTTGTCACAGAAATTGTAAGTGTTACTATGCCAAATTTTAAAGCCAGACTGAAATTTGGTTTTGAATTTAACATATTTTCCATCAGCTGTCTTTTCTTTTGCATTTGCCATGACCAAATTAATATTAGATCTCTTTCATGGAGGCAATGTAAAAATTAACTAACAACTAACAACACAGCGTAATATAACCTGCCAAAATACAATATTTACTACAGTCTAAAATCTAATACAACCCAATAAAAATACATTATCATTATTTACTACAGCCTAACATCTAATACAGCAGCAAAATACAATATTTACTACAGCCCAACATCTAATACAACTTCATTTAATACAACACCAAAATACAATATTTACTACAGCCTAACATCTAATACAACACCAAAATACAATATTTACTACAGCCCAACATTTAATACAACACCAAAATACAATATTTACTAAATACTACAGCCCAACATCTAATACAACACCAAAATACAATATTTACTACAGCCCAACATCTAATACAACACCAAAATACAATATTTACTACAGCCCAACATCTAATACAACACAAAAATACAATATTTACTACAGCCCAACATTTAATACAACACCAAAATACAATATTTACTACAGCCCAACATCAAATACAACACCAAAATACAATATTTACTACATTTGGGCCAAAGCAGTTGTATATTGACCAGTCAATTTGCTTAGATCTGTCATCCTACAGACAGTGGGGTTTTATGATGTAAAAGCAACTTTCAACTTAAGCCATTTTTGCTATGCATATTGTTAGGTACACATATACTTCAGTTTTAAAAGTGAAGTCAGTCTTAAAATCAGAAATTCATGATAGCAATTTAAACTTCAATTAATAGTGGAGATTTATTCTGAATAGACAATGGATACCTTTATAATGTTGAGTCAAAATCAACTATGCAACAAATGTAAAATATCACAATGAAAACAAACTGCATTAAAAACTAATAATACATTATAAAACTACTAACATAAGAAAATTAAGATATGAAACTATAAGAGTAATCACTAGCTAAAACCTAGTCATTAAAGTCAAGTGCAATAAAAAATGTTAAAACTTGAATTTTTTATACTAATAAAAGCTCACCTTGTTCAGCTTGCCCAAAGCAGATATCAGATCTGCCCATTCACTGGTGTATTCAAAGCTCTTAAGAGCTTTCTCAACCTGACTAATGTAAGACCGATACTTTGAGTCACCAAGGAGCTCACACTCCTCCACAGTCAACAGGCTCATGTTGAACTGTATGGGTTAATGCAAAATCCTCTGCAAACATACAATGAACTGTTCTCATTTACACAGCATATATCTGAGTATATTTACAAACAAAGCAGATTTGACTAATATACAAATTTCAATGTATCTGTGTTGATTAACGTGTTCTGTTAGAGTATAACTGAGATTACTGTTTATGCATATTATTTCAAACTTTTAAATACAAATATATGAAAAGAAGGATATTACATCCATTATGAACATGACTTTAGTCAAAATTTTCCAATCACAAGGTGGAAATCAAAACCTTGCACTCACATATTTATAATAATATATATCAAATAAAGGTGTATTAAATTGGCAATTCTGAAAATAAATTACTTCAAAGTTTCAAATCTTTAACTTATCAGTGATAATTAACATGGTAAATAGTCTCCTGTTGACATTTCTTAAAAATGTCTAAATAATTGCAATCAGTAATCAATAATACAATAATCAATAAATTTTAACTTCTCTTACGGTTTACTGATTTATGTGTGTTTAAGTTATAGTATCTACATAATATATACTGATACTTTGTCTTGTAAATAATCAAATTACATAATGCAAGAAAATATTTTATTTTTAAATTATGTTTGCATTGATTGTGTGTACATTCTGTGCAATCACATTATATGGAACTAATATTTGCCCAGTCTGCCTAAAACAGTAAATGCATATTTGATGGTCCTGGCTACTATACTCGTGGTTTTTCTATATCTATCAAACCTTGGAGATATCCAGCCATTTTTAACAATCTCTTGAACTTCAGTATATGAATACATCAAGCCATATTTAACAGCCCATTGAACTTCAATATACTGATACTGTGTTTTGGATACATCATACCATTTTTGACAAGCACAAACTTCAATATGTTGGTACTATTAAAATGTACATTAAAATCAATACATTTGTTGTTTTCCTGCATGATGATGGGAAAACAAAATATGTACACATTTCAAATTCAGCAATGCACCTGTGTCTCACCAAAAATAACTCAAGCTGGTGTTATTTTTCTAACTCAAACATGAACTCAGTAAGAAGTTATCATTTGCATTTCATTAATTAGTTTTAGAATTCTCTGCTAAGTGCTAGTGCATTACAAAAGTAAATGATATAAAGATTACGGTAATTTTTATCTGTATATGCAATATATGCATTAAAAATCAATATAATTTGTTAATTATTATATTAAATATATTTAGTTTATTATATATTATTATTTATAAATATATTACTACAACACTATGGTATGAACTTACTATTAAAGTATTAGTTTATGTATAAATGCTATATTAAGTACAATGAATTAATCATGCATATAATAAAAATGATAATATTTCTTAGAATAAGGACTAATACACCAAAATATTTTTTAAAATTCTTTATAAAAGGGTGGATCAATATGAATAGGAGAAAAGGTTGGAATGAAATATAAAAATGCACACTTTAAATAATGTAATAATAAAAATATTTTTAAAATACTTTTGAGTACTTTTTAAATATTTTGTATTCTATAGTTTTAAACAAATAAATTGTAAGTAAATTAGGATGCCCTATTGTCTGATACTGAAACATCTTTACAAAGACTACTACTACTACTGAGTACTACTATGCAGTATATGATACCATAGCATAAACTATAGCAATAGTTACAACCATACAATGTTATTTCTAATTTCAAAACATGCAAAATGTCATCATTAATAGCTAAACAATGTAAATACTAAAACAACCTAGAGAAAAGTTACTGAACTCATCAAAGTTTTCATCCTATAACCATACAAGCATTGAGGGTTTTATTTAATTAATAATTATTACTCTAATTAACAAGTGCATAATATATATTTATTTACACTTAACAGCAGAAAAGCTTGTAAATCAGCAAGGCAAATAATACTTAGGCTGCGAATATTAGATAAAAGCTAACTTCATTTATTTTTCTAATCACAGCAAAGTTCTGGCAACATCTGTTTTTAGACATTCGCTTTTTGTTGTTTTGTCATTGCTATACACTGTCTGTAGATTTACTGGATGGATTTGTTTTGCTCTGCTGTTTGAGGTTGTTTTTGCTGTTGTTAGAGGTTTCAAGGGAGGTGGATATTTTTTACTTGTTTTTCTGATTGTTCTGTAGTTTGTTTGTATTTGTGTGTAGGTTTGAGTTTTTAATATTTTTCCTTTAAATTTTAATAAATTTAGAGTGGGTATTTGTTTATTTTAATTTATAATTCTCAATCTGATAAATGTGCTCTGAGTACTTAGCTGAAGGATTAACTAATCACATTTCTTGAAAATGTTTCTTTAAAGTTGAATGTTGAACAATCCAAGATAGATAGACAGAAAGACAGACAGACAAACACACAGATAGATAGGTAGGTAAGTAGGTAGGTAGATAATGTGGTGGAGTAAATTTGCTTATCACTATTTCTAGACTTAATTGTTATGTTATATAAATTATTAAATTGTCAAAGTTACCTGGCCTTGGGCACTCTTTATGATGTTATTTTTGTTGTCAGAGTTGGAGTAAACAAGTAGATTTGGGAATATGCTAGAAAATTGCTGTTGCAATCCAAACCAGTTCCAACTAAATGAGTAGATTTTCTGACTAAAAGGATCACACTTGTTCATATCAATTTCATCCAATGGGGATGGACTGAAAGCTTCTTTGTTGAAGAAGTACTCCATTCTAATCACTTAAATCTGAACATAACTTGAGTCCACTCATAAAGGCAATCGTTAGCTCCTGGTAAGTTAACTGACTGATAAAGAAAGAATGGTCTTAGAATATTTTGTACGTTTGCTATTGATCTATGATTTAAATTAGAGAATGCTTACATAATTGAACCATTATTTCTATGTTATCAATTTGACTATGTTGTACATTATACTTGTGAATTTTGATCAATGCCATATTTCTTATGCTGTGTGTGTATCAGGCTAACGAAATTTTGCAGGATTTGTAAGTTGATAATGTTTGTAAGACTAAGAGAGAAAGAAGTTTAGAGATGAAATATGCCTGAAATTTAGTGCTGGCTTAATTTGACTTTTATTTTCGTCAAGTTGTGCTATGGTGGCTACTGTGCTCTACTATATTAGGTTGGTGTTTGAATTCAGCATGTCATCAACTTATCAGTAAAATGTGTTACTGTAAGTTGATTCCTGTGAATTCCATTCGAGTACCAATATGGTGGAAATTATGGCTTAAATTTGGTCTTGAGAATTCGCAAAGATTATTTTGAATGTTCCTTGTGGTGTGTTGAGTAAACGCACATGGAAAATCATGAACATTCCTCATGATGTGCTTGATAGTACATTTGAAATTCAGGATGATTCTCTAGGGCATGCTTGGAGAGTGCATCAAAAATTCTGTAACAGCTGTGTAACATGCCTCTAAAAGAGACATGTGGAACCTCACCTAAATATGAAAGGCAGCAACTTGTTGCAAACTGTAGACTGTGAAATATTTGCCAGCAACAGCCACCATCTTTGAACAGATTATGTGTATAGACATTAATTATGTCTCTGAAACTCTACTCTCATTTCCGTGATGATTGATATCCATGAACTTGATTATGTATTTATGCTAAGTGACTGTTTATGTCTATGTTAAGATAAACTGAACAATTGTCCAGCACTAACTGAACATTATTGTGAAGTGGTGCAAATGTAAACACTCTTTTGATTATCTTATAGTAGTAAAGTATACACTATACACATTACCTTGAGGTATTATAACCACAATCAGTATAAACAATAAGTCATACTTAAATTAAATTTCACTCAGTCAATGAAGATAACACATCGTAATTCTTATCTCACTGCAGTTGTTCAAAGGAACAAATTAAAAGTATTTATTCAATAATTTTTAATTTATCTGATCAAATCTTCTAAAGAATATAGTTATAACAAATATTATCCTTTTGTAATGCTTTCTGTTTTAAATCTTAATAGACATAATGTACAAATCCAAAAATTTATGTCAATCATAACATTTTACATTTCTCCACAAAACGTAATGAAAGAGTAAAGTGTGAGAGAATGTAAATTTAACTCATATTTCATCCATCATAATGTTTCCCACCTATGAGACTGTCCAATCAAATTCCTTGAAGCATATTTAATATAAACATAAGATTGAAAGTATAGAGACACAGTGAATGCAGTAAATAAAGAATATTAATTATTATCAACTAACTAATAATCAAGTGTAATTTTGTAGTGTCAAAATATAAATCTATTGAAAAGTTTAATTTGGGACTGCTTCATAATCACTAAGCATAAAAAAAAGAATTGAAACTATTCAAAGGAAAGTAGCTCAATTTGTTGCTGGAGTGTGTGTGTGTGTGTGTGTGTGTGTGTGTGTGTGTGTGTGTGTGTGTGTGTGTGTGTGTGTGTGTGTGTGTGAAGGGGGGGGGGGAGTGTAACACTAATTCTCCAGAAACGTAATTGGGAGTCCTTATCTGAGACTAGAGAGAAAAGCTAAAGCCAAGTTCACAGCACAGAAAAAAAGCTATCCATCAAAAGTAAATTACTTTTTAACATAACAAATCATACTTGATCTTACTCAAAATACCTAGGCCTATATAAGTATATTCCCTTTGCAGTATTGACACAAACAAAGATACAGCAATCTCAAACGCGCGAATACCTGACCTGCTGAAAAACCACACTCATCATTTCTGACACCACATACTTACAACCTTAATTAAAGAGGTAAACCATGGCTCTCACCAGACTGATAGAGAGATAAATTTAAATAAAAGTCTTAAAATATTCTAATACTGCTAAAAATATAACTTATTTCTAAACTAGTTACACAGTACGATACAGTTAATACTTTACAAGTTATTTTTAACGTTTTTTTGTTACTGTATTAGTATATCAAATGCTGATTATTAAATTATACTTGTTGTCAACACAACAAACAAGTTAAAAGATTTAACAAGATGTTACCACGACAAGCTGAAATGATTTAGTGTGCTATAATTAGAATATTCGTTTGCATGCATGTAGGCCTATCCTAATTATTTTAAAATAAATACACGAAATATTTGTCCTTAATAGTTCTACCTCTAGGATTACAAGTGATTAAATTATATGTAATATTACAACAAGCAAACACATTCGAACAGAAGAATCAATACAGAAACTAATGGTTAATAATATTGTATGATTATTATATTTCTATCGAAGATAATAGTTAATACTAGTGCTTTTACTAGGCTATATATTGCTTGATCAGCTTTCCATTACTACACACCAAGGTAGCTTTAGTACCTGTAAATGTAGATGGTACGGTAGACGTCACTATTCTCTAATTCGCCGCGACCTCTGGGTTTTGACAATCATGCTTTTAGCACAAGCATGTCATCGACACCCAACGGAAATTTATCCGATCAAGGATATATCGGGATAGCACTTTCCTTCCACGCAAACATTCCGGTGGCGTGCTAAAACAGTCACACGATGTTGACAACGATAAAGTCTGTTCGGATGGCCAAGACAATCTTTACCGAGATATTCATGGCGAATTTTCAAGGCCAGTAGATCAGGAGTAAATCGCCATAGCGCACATTATTTAAAATATTATTGTAAGATTTTCCAGAGTGCATTAGCTGTTGAGCATAAAACATTTATTCCGATAAAAAAAATAATAATTTAACTATTTTTCAAAATAAGCTTGATTATATTGAACTTTGCCCGTTCGTGCAAAGTGACGCCGCTATTTACCTGAGTCCGACAATAGAAGCGCGAAGTACGTAAAATATAAAATCTTTTATTTATAATGAAAACTATATGTATTTTTTTCAGGATTTTTTTAATATTGTGGAATTTTTCCATTAAAAGTGTTGCACACAAGGTGAATATTTGATTAAACAGGAGCTATACATACATAGAGAATGTTAAATGTTTCGGGGTGCAAGGGGAAGAATTTAGGCCTGTTATACTATAGGTTAACAAAAAATAAGACAGAACAAATCACTTTTAACATTTTTTTTACTCCAGTGTGTTAACTGTTGTGTTACATTGCTTTATTTTATTTGCTTTATTATTGTATTATTTATTTTTAACTGTTGTGTTACATTGCTTTATTTACACTACTGAATCAAATTATTCTGTGCTAAGTATTTCAAGTTCAACATTACTATTTTAGTATTTACTTTCGTGCATAATATTAATAATTTTTTAAAATTATATAATGAAGTTAACTGTAGGTATTTAAACCGTCTTATTTTTATTTTCATTATATAATTTACATCAACACTTAAAGGCAAAAATAGAAAAAATATTAAGTCTTTGAAATTTCAAATTATGATGTATTTTACCACCAGTTTTAAAGTATTCTAGTTTTTTCTACTTCTAAAGTTCTAGTAATAGTATGACAGTTAACTGTGGCACAAGAAGGAAATTGATGAACACCAACTTAGTAACAGAAATCGAAACATTTGTAATTAAGAAATTTCCATACGCAGAAAATGTTTATGTAAAGGTTGAATATGACCATATAATATATATAGGCTAAAAATATTTTTCCCAAATGTGGAGAAAATTCAAAACCTTAGACATGACGATGACCAGCTCTTTTTTTTTTTTTTATAAAAACTAAAGTTTATGATGAAGTTAGAAAGGAAAGCAGAGCATATAATACAATTGTTGAAAACTAATTAACTTCGGAATGCATATTGACGACTACCTTGAATCAGATTGCCTGTTTAAGAAAAATTAAAATATAAGTACAGAAAAATTTCTATATGATCCTCAGATTACTGTTCACATTGTCATCCAGTATTTTCTTTTGACTATTTTCTGCTCAAAACAATAGTGAAAATGAGTGCCACCTAAATCATTTCTCTGCCCCCATGATTTGACATTGATTTTATAACTTAGGATTTCATTTATAAAACATTTGTTGTAAATCTACTAAATGTAATGCGCAATCCTCAAAAATTTTAGCCAAGAGTAACTTGCAATTTGTTATGACAACTCAGTAGCAAAAATATGCCAATAAATAATGGCGGCAACAATAACAACTGCTAACATTGAATATATAATAATAGGTTCAGATAAACAAAAAGAACTTATATATTATTATTACATTGAATATATAATAATAGGTTCAGATAAACAAAAAGAACTTACATATTACATTGATTGAATATATATTGATAGGTTCAGATAAACAAAAAGAACTTAAATATTTGTCTTTGTTAATGTTATAATAGTAAGAAATACTGTGGTTTTATTACTTCTTTATTTAACATAATAATTGCAGTTTTTATTTTTTAAAAAAAACATTTTACCTAACCTATAAATCAGCCACTACCACTTTACTTGCCTATTTTCTATTTTACTTTTTAGTTAATTAAGAGTTAATTTCTTCACAGCACACCTCTACTCCATCCCAGTTCCAATATATTCATCTGCTCCTACGGATTCATTGATTTGTTCTGATGTGCTGAGTAATAATCAGTTCCACAGCAATTGTTTTCAGTATCACTTTTTTTTTTTAATGCTTTACTCACATTGTCACTTATTATGTTGAAGATTTTAATTATTTAGATTTTTTAAAATAGCTATTGAAGTGGGTGGCAAATAAAAGACACTGAAAATTTAAATGAACACAAAATGAAAAAGAATGAATCTAAAACAAAGTCCCTGAAAACTAACACACAATATTTGTTACTCACATTAGTCACATTGTTTGACAGGGACAGAGTGCTTGCTTCTGATGCAACCAACTCTTCTGAATCCAAACTGATCCAAATATTGCTAAGTTACTTCGGTACAGATGTGCATAGACCAGGGGCGGGCAAACTTTTGAGACCGCGGGCCAGATAAAGCTGTTGGAACAGTTCGCGGGCCGGATGGACGACCAAATATCACAAGTCCAGCAAGTTCAGAATATAAAATGAGAACAAAAGTAATTTTAAAAAACTAACTCTGTTTCAATGAAAGATTAATGAGATGGATGGTGTTGCTTACAATGAATAAGTGATTCAATATCTGGCTTAACTGATGAGGTTGACAAGCGAAGAATGTCATTTAGATGACGGTCAGAGAGTTGAGAGCGAAGGCGACTCATTGTATATTTCATCTTTGAGAACAGTTGTTCACAGCAAAATGTGCTTCCGAACATAGCTACAATGCGGGGAGCATGTTTAATAAAATGTGGAAACTTGCCTGATGGTAGGATGACATCATGAAAAAAAGAAAGAGGAGAAGAAGTGCGGAACTTTGCTTTTAACTCATTCTTTGAGCAAGGAGTAGTGAAACTTCATAACTGGCACGTGTCACTTTTTCATGCACAGATGTTTGCTTATGAAACATCAAACTGCTTTTCTCTATATTGCCTGTGAGTTTAGCAATAGTATTCTTTTTCTCAGAGGCAGACATTAAACCGAATTTCGAAGTTAAGTGTACTGTTTCCCAGTGACAGCGCACATTAAACTCTTTGAAGACAGCAACAGTTTTCAAACAGATCAGACACTGAGCTTGTCCAAATCGTTCTATGAAAAAGTACTTCTCGTCCACTCAGAGTTAAATGTCCGACTTTCCATATCCACTTTAAATTTTTTAGGATGCTGGGGTTGCAGACATGATTGTGGAGAGGGGGGAATAATGGCAAAGAAATAGCAGAAATGCAACAACCAGTTCGGTTGTGATGGCAGAAGACTGTGAGTTTCAAATTCGCACACCTCTGTTCACCTCCAGCCCTCCTTCCTCTCACCCAATTGTAGCTATGAAGGTCAGGTCACTACTGAGGCAGAGTACAGATGCTGACATACATTATTATTGTAGATCTATCCTAGGCCTAGGAGAGTTCAAAAGTCAACGAACTATAAAGAGATGCTAGTGTTATATATATAAGCGCAGGCATAAATTGTACATGTGCACACGATTCTGTGTGAGTAATTCAAACTGTTAAAATTACATGTAGTCTTTAGACTAGTTTAGCCTTGGCTGTTTGACAGCGTATAACAATGCCCAATTGTTTTAGTGACTTTTGTTTTGCGGGCCAAAAGCAATAAGTGTGAATGGCTTGGCGGGCCAAAAGCAATAACTGTGAATAGCTTGGCGGGCCAAAAGCAATGTTAACTGTGAATAGCTTGGCGGGCCAACAAAAAATGCTTCGCGTGCCAGGTTTGGCCCGCGGGCCAGAGTTTGCCCGCCCCTGGCATAGACCATATGACGAAAGGGGTGGGTATCTATATCAGTTATGCCAAATATGCCTCTAAAATTGTGTGCCTTTCTCCCAAGCATGGCACACATTCAACTATTTCAAGATGTATAACTATATTATTGTTTTTCTAATTTTGTTCTCAGCAATCTCAAGTCGTGTTTAGCCTGAGGTGTTAGTAAAATTGATTTTCAGTAGTTGAATTATTTTCTTGAAAAGTAGATAGAAAATCAGGATTTTTTTTGAAAAAATAACGACTGCTTGTTATTTTTTGTGCTTGCAAATGATGTTTTTCCTCTCACAAATTGTGAGTTTGCGAGTAGGATTTTCAAGGGTTGGTATTGTGTTAATGTTCCTGTGTAAGATCATTCATTGTGTAAAATTTGAAATATTAATTATTATTATTATCACTTAGATTGTTAGTTAGTTAGATCAAATTGTAGATCAATCAGTTACTGATACTTTTATGTTTCGAAATGACAGTATAATTTTTATTAAAGAATTTTAAATGTAAAATGTATTTCATTACCATAAAATGTCAAGAAGAATTAAAGACTTGAATAGTTGAAATAGAAGAACACTATAAAGTATAAACATTTTTATTTGATTTATAAGCAGTCCTGAACCATGGCAAGCATGAAGCAGGTCCAACATTGATTATATTTTGCTTAAGGGTGGGGGGGTATGTGTATGTGTGCGTGTTTTTTGACAAAGGGTAGATCTCTTCACAATGCATTGTGCCTGTTTCTTTGTATAATTTATGCTATAAAAGTATAATAGTATAAATAATGTATCATTGCAATAGATATATTTATAAGAACTTATTAAATATTAGGCTTACAAACTTGAAATGATATCAACTAATATTAAATAATTACTCTATTTGCAGACATTCAAAAAAATAAAAAGAAAGAATGACCTCAGTTGAAATTCAAGGTGACTATGGGTATGTCCTCATGGTTGTTGTTGCGACCGCGATTTTGTTGAATTGGATGGCAATGCAAGTGATGAAAGCCAGGAAGAAGTATGAAGTCAGAGTAAGTGGAAATAACACATGAAAATTCATGTTTTTAAGTTTAAAAAAAATATATGAACTTAAAGTGTAAATTATTTCTATTTTATTCTTTTTTTCATCCCTACTCCATTGCAACCAAGAGGTCTATTCATTTTTACATTCCATCTGTGCCCTCAGTAATGCCCCTACTGCCCCCCCAAGTCCAGGGTTTCCCTAAGTCCTACGACTAGCCACCTAAACTAATGATTGGGAGGTCTTACCTAGATGCTTAAACTAACCAATTAAAATAAAATAAAAACATAGTTATAACAAATAAATGTCAACCTAAATATCTCAAAACTAGCTGTTAGAAATAAAATAAATATAAAATGGTACATTGGGTTTAAGGGAGAGAGCGAGAAAAAATTATAGAAAATAGGCTCCAACAGCCACCACCAAGCCTGGAAAAATGAGAAGCATCCATTTTGGTGGCACAACACCAAATTAAAACAATCAGAACAGTTGACTTACCTCCACTCCCATCCACCATCCTCACCCAATAAATTTTTTATCAATGCTCCACTCCACCCTGCATTTCCATATCTGAAACCTCCCTCCCTCCAGCAGTGCACCTTGCACTAGATTGTGAAATCGGCTTGGGCCGAAAGCTGCCATCATCCCAATCAAAGTCCTCTGCAGAATGAGTTCCTTTTTAGAAGGGAATATACAGAAGTACATCTCAAACATTTTAAAGAAGATAATAACATCAGGTTTAATTTTTTTAATTAACTGGATGGAATATTTTAATATTTTATTCCTGTATTTAAACGCTTACATATATTTATAATTTTCACTTTAGTTTACATTAAATTTAAAGGATAAGCTCATGATGAGTTGTTTTCTGTTTATAAATGTAACATCATTGACTTGTTTAAAAATTGCAAATACATTCTTATTTAATGGTTTTTATTAAGTCAGTATGTGTTGACCTTATATAAAAATTGCAAATATATTCTTATTTAATGTGTTTTATTGTGTCAATATGTGTTGACCATGTAAGACATGGAATAGTAATATTAATACTGAGACTGGTAAACTGTTGTGTGATTTTGAATTAATATAAAACAATGCCATATAGTGTGTATTGTAAATGTAGCCTAATATTAATAGTGAGACTGGTAAACTGTTGTGTGATTTTGAATTAATATAAAACAATGCCATATACTATATAGTGTGTATTGTAAATATAGCCTAATATTAATAGTGAGACTGATAAACTGTTGCATGGTTTTGAATTGATATAAAACAATACCCTATAGTTGTATATTGTAAAAGTAGCCTAATATGTCTTTTATGTATTGCTCTTATTTATTCCATTTCATCTTGACATTTTATCTGATTTATTTTTTTTTAATGGATACTGGTAGGTTGTATGACTGAAGAAATATAACACAGTGCCCTATAGTGTAAGTTTAATCTTAATGGTTTTTTTAGTTATTGGTTTTGTTGATTCTTTTGCAGCTTGGCACTCTGTTTATTTTATTTATGTTATAAATTTTTTATTCGACAGTATCCAAGTTTATACAGTGATAAAAGCCACGAGTTCAATTGTATTCAGCGTGTTCATCAAAACACGTAAGTTCTCACTCTGATATGTTTCATTTTAAAGAAAATTTATTAATGTGCTTATGTGGAAAAGTATTCATTGTTTTAATTGATACTGCCTTGAGCTCAAAACACATAAACCGTTCTCATGTAGTACAGGTTATATAAATCAGGGTTTGACTGTATGTATGTAATATTTCTCTTACCTGACGTGATTCATAATGCTTTCACAATCAGATAAGAATACATGAAGAACTAGAATAAATAATGTTTATATACATAGCTTTGTTGGGAGGTTTTGGAGAATGTAATCCTGTACAAGTTAGAATGCAAGGGGTTTGTTGTACAAGTTAGTATATAAAGGGTTTGTTGTACAAGTTAGCATATAAAGAGTTTGTTGTACAAGTTAGTGTATAAAGGGTTTGTTGTACAAGTTAGTATATAAAGGGAATGTTGTGTACAGGTTAGTATATAAAGGGACTGTTGTGCACAAGTTTGCCTGCAAGGTAACTGTTGTGTGCTAGTTAGTGACCCTCAAAAATCCTACTGACAAGCTTTGCAAATTGCGAGTAGAAAAAATATTATTTGCAAGCTCAGAAAATAGCAAGTAAGCTATCTTAGGGTGATATTTCTTTTTTTTTTAAATCGTGATTTTTTCTACTTTTTAAGAAAATTATTTAATTACTGGCAATCAGTTTGACTTGCATTTCAGGTTAGATGCGAATTGCGATTGCTGAGATCATAGAATTAGAATAACAATAATAATGTACTTATATGTCATGAATGTGTGCCATGTACAGGCGAGAGACATGCATCTTTAGGTACATATTTGGCACATAAATACTTATCCCTTTTGGCATATTGTCAACTGCACATCTGTACCAAAGTAACTCACAATATTAGGATCAATTCGGATTCAGAAGAGTTGATTGCATCAACAGCAAGTATCCTGTCTGTCAGACAACATGGGCGTCAGGTTTTGTTCTAGTTTCCAGGAACTTTGTTTTAGGTTAACTTTTTTTCATTTTGTGTTTGCTTAAATCTTCAGTGTCTTTTATTCATTACTCACTTCTATAACTACTTTTAAAAATCTAAATAATTAAAATCCTTCAACATAAAAATTGACAATGAAGCAGTGGGGTTTTTTTTTAAGTGATAGACTGATACTGAAAACAATTGCAGTGGAACAATCATTGCCCAACACCTCAGTAAATCAGTGAATCTGTAGGAGCTGACAAATCTTTTGTTACAGGGTTGAAGTAGAGGTGTGTTATGCAGAAATCAACTCTTCATATGCAAGTAAAAAAATAGTAAAAATGCAAGGTGGCAATGACTGATTTTGAAAACTGTTTTGTTAGATTAGAAAATAGTTCCCTGAAAACGGTTTTGTTTGTTTAACTTGAGTGAAGAGCATTTCCATGAAAACTATTTTGTTTGTTTGACTAGACTTAAGAACATTTCCACAAAAACTGTTTGTTTGTTTGTTTGTTTGACTAGACTGGAGAACATTTCCACAAAAACTGTTTGTTTGTTTGTTTGTTTTTTTTTGATTAGACTTAAGAACATTTCCACAAAAACTGTTTGTTTGTTTGTTTGTTTGTTTTGTTTGACTAGACTGGAGAACATTTCCACAAAAACTTTGTTTGTTTGTTTGTTTGTTTGTTTGACTAGACTGGAGAACATTCCTATTTTTCTGGCATTTCTTCTTCTTGGTGGCCTTTATCTGCCAGTAAGTATGTTTGTCTGCTTGTCCGCTTCTTGCATGAGATTTGCCCCACTGGTTATCTGCTTGTCCGCTTCTTGCATGAGTGCATTGCCCCACTGGTTATCTGTTTGTCTGCTTGTCCGCTTCTTGCATGAGTACATTGCCCCACTGGTTATCTGCTTGTCCGCTTCTTGCATGAGTGCATTGCCCCACTGGTTATCTGTTTGTCTGCTTGTCCGCTTCTTGCATGAGTACATTGCCCCACTGGTTATCTGCTTGTCCGCTTCTTGCATGAGTACATTGCCCCACTGGTTATCTGTTTGTCTGCTTGTCCGCTTCTTGCATGAGTACATTGCCCCACTGGTTATCTGTTTGTCCGCTTCTTGCATGAGTGCATTGCCCCACTGGTTATCTGTTTGTCCGCTTCTTGCACGAGTGCATTGCCCCACTGGTTATCTGTTTGCTTCTTGCATGAGTGCATTGCTCGTGTGATTATATGTTTGGATTTGCATAGGTGCATTGCCTTTGTCTTTGAGACTGCAGGGAGTGCTTTGCCCCTGTGGATACATTTGTCTTTGAGACTGTATGGAGTGCTTTGCCCCTGTGGATACATTTGTCTTTGAGACTGCATTGAGTGATTGCTCCTGTGATTGTTTGTCTGAGTTTGCTAAGTGCATTGCCACTTTAAATATATTTCGGTATGAGACTGCATGAGTGCATTGCCCCGGTGAATACATTTGTCTGAGTTTGCATGAGTATTTTGTCCCTGTGCATACGTTTATGTATGAGTTTGCATGAGTACATTGTCCCTGTGCATACGTTTATGTATGAGTTTGCATGAGTACATTGTCCCTGTGCATACGTTTATGTATGAGTTTGCATGAGTACATTGTCCCTGTGCATATATTTGTGTCTGAGTTTGCATGAGTACATTGTCCCTGTACATATATTTGTGTCTGAGTTTGCATGAGTGCATTGTCCCTGTGCATATATATGTCTGAGTTTGCATGAGTGCATTGTCCCTGTGCATACATTTATGTCTGAGTTTGCATGAGTGCACTGCCCTATAAAAATATTTCTGTCTAAGATTGCATGATTGATTTCTCATATCACTCATTGACTAGTATGTTTCAAATTGCATGAATGCTCAGCAATAAATATATGCCTCTAAGAGCGTGTATGTATAAAATAAACTGCATTGTTCATACTAATGTCTAATTGCTTGAAGTTGAATGCATTGTCTATGTAAATATTTGTGTGAAATTGCCTTGCCTATATAAATATTGTCTGAATGCACTGTCAATGTAAATATGTGTTACTTATGTAAATAGGTCTTTATGGTTGAAATTGTTTGAATGCATTGCCTGCATAATATACCTGTCTATCTGAAATTCAATGAATTCATTGCTTTTGAAAATATATGCCTGTTGAGATTGTAGGCATGAAATGTGACGCTGCATGGCAAAACCCAGCTACAGTGAAAAAAATTCAAAAGTGGGTTTTTTTGTAATTTTATTAAAGTTTAAAATCTCATGTTTATTTTTTTAAAATTTAATTTATGTCAGATATTTTTTTTCACTATACATTTATTTTAAGTACATTCCTCCCTGGACTATCAAAGGGAATTTATGACTACAAGTACAAATGGCACTAGTGCAAAATTAATTTTAGCTTCTTTTGCCGGGTTTTGCCATGTAGCATCACAAATGCCTATTTCAGTATATATGTGCTAGTTTGAGATTATATAAATGCATTTTCTGTTTGAGAATTACATAAATATATGAACCTTACTGAACAAGCATATCTTTAATGTTTTCTAATTTAAAAGGGATTGTCTTTAAAATTAAATGGAAAAGACAAAGACTCGTTTAACACATTGTATGGAAATGTAAGACACAGTTCTTGATTTAATGATGAGGAATTGGGTGCATGAATAAATGGACATCCTGAGTGCATGAAAGTTTCAGATGGAAAATAATTTCAAGTTCCAGTTCAAGTTGAGAGATTTTGTTAAAAATTTCTTTTCAGAATTTCTAAATTATTTGTCATTCACACTTTCGATCAAGTTCATAGATATAATGTTAAATCATTGCCATTAACCCATTTTCCCTATTCAGATCCATCAATAATTTTAATTGGACATCACAATCTGTTGAATCCTTGATAAGGTGACATATAATAGACCCTGGCTAAAAACAGATTCAGCAAGACATATCCCAACCTTGAATGGACTGTGCACAGATTCAGAAACGTCAGCTGACATAAGAATATGTGGCAGTAGTGGGTGAACCTGGGTGGACAATGATCTATTCAGAATGGTAACATTTTAGTTGCAATTAGAAATAGGGTAACCTGGTTAAGCAGTGATATTGCACAATATTTATGCATGTCAGCTTCAGCCCAGGGGAGGGTCTAGTACATTATATAGTAGGGTTATTTTAATGCAATATTTTCAGCAGATTCACAACACTAAAATAATGTCACAAAATGACACCATGATTTAGACACATTCACTTAAAATTAAAAAGAAAATGTATTTTTGGCTTTTGATACATCAGCTGCAAATATTAGCATTATAAGAATAGTTACAATTTTCATAAAATAAAATATTTCAAATTAGTGACCCCTGTTAAAGCAGTGTCAAAGAACAGCTCATATATGGAGACAGACAGACTTTTTTTCATTTCTAATGACTTTAGAGATTTCAAGTTAAAGTTTAATTATACTGTAATTTTTACTCCAAGGCAATTGTTTTATTTTAATTGTTTTCACTTTGATGTATAATCATAAAAAATAGACGTAATGTACACTTGTTTTGTGATAACAATTGTCATTATTTACATACAGTGAGCAATTTAAAATTTATTGTGTGTATTTTATTTTTCAGCGACTGAGTGCTGTTTTTGGTGTGATCTGGTTGTTTGGCCGTATTGTCTATGCCTTTGGCTACTACACTGGAGGTAAAACATTACTGTTGTGGAATATAATGAATAATTTACTTGCTAAGACTTAGGCCAACTGGTTGTCTCATTTGTGTCAAATTTGTTTTCATGTTTTGCCTTCTCCTTAAAAATCCACAGGTTGTTTTTTAATCGTCATACTAGTTCAGTTACAAATTTGTGTCCAGACACAGAATCACCATTTATCAATTTAATTTAATTAATTTTAATTTATCAATTAAAAATGATACTGCTTGATAGATTTTCTTTCAAACTTTGGTCTGACCCCACAAAGAGGATCCAATATGAACATGCCACAATGTAGTCACTGGGGTGTTTATGGAGAAGTGAAATATTTCCAACTTAGTAGAAGTAGATAGTCTCAAGAATTATAGGCAAAAACTCACAAACATATGCAAATTTGCTAACATTTATCACTGAGCAGTTTTTATCGCATTTAACCTGAACTAACCATTTTTTTTATGAAAATAAAGATTAATGTTTGATCTTTCATACTATGCTGTTGTTGTTTCCCTTAATTTTATTAAAGTATTCATAAACTTTGACAGAAGTACCTTAGTGTTGCAACTATATTGGGTTAATTTCAGTGTCAAAGCCAAAAAAGCAAACTTCGTGTATTCAGGTACCATTTTGAAACAATAAAGTCAGGCCTACATAGTTTTGTAACCTAAAATCTGATTGGTCCATAAAAAAGAATACAAATAACACTTTACACATATTTTTTATTTTATTTTGTGTTGCGAATAACCCAAGTAATTTTTATTTTCAGCTTCAAATTTTCTGTTTCATTGCAATGTATCTGGGAAAAATTAAGCATTAACTACATGGCAAATGAGTTAATAATATGCATTCCAGATGTACATGTACTTTGTTCATCAGTTGCATATACTGTGTTGCCATGAATGTTCCTCTTTGTTGCATTTTGCGAGCAATTTTATGAAACAAAAGTACGAGTTTTTGGCAATTTATAATAAATTGAAATGTTGCTTTTGCATTATGTCTGAGGGGTTTCTTGCTATTTATGACTATGTTTATTAAAACTGTTGGATTGTTTTTTTGTTGTGGTTTATATTTTTCTTGTAATGTACTTGAAAAATCACCTGTTTGTTACATAAAAAAAAAACGTTAATCATAAATGACAAAATTAATGATATCTCTGAAAGTATTAAAGCTATCATCATAATTTTTTGTACACAAATTTATGTTATCAGATTACACATTTGGAGCATAAAAGATCTGTACTATATGTATTTAACTAGAAAAGAAATGAGTGGGACTTCCTGATAATAGGAAGCTCTCAGTTCATTTTGACAGTTATTATTGAAACAAGCAAAAATAGTTTTACACTCAGTTCATTTTGATAGAATCCTTATTGAAACAAGCAAAAGAGTCATTATTGAAACAAGCAAAAATAGTTTTACACTCATTTTATTTTGACAATCATTATTGAAACAAGAAAAATAGTTTTACATTCAGTTAATTGCTAATGAGAAGATTCTTTATATATGTATTTACATTTTTATTTCTGCAGATCCTGAGAAACGCAATCGTGGTGTGTTCGGTTACATTGGACTCATTGGTCTTATCATCAACACATTAATTTTTGCCGTCACCCTCATTGGCTGGATTTAGAGCTCTAAGCCATACTTTTAACTGTCCATTTAGCTGTAATATGGTGTACTTAAACTAGAAAGTCAAATGGTTTTATTTAGTTTTTTAAAACAGAGAAATTCAGAGAAGCATTTGGAACTTATATTTCAATTGTTTAATCTTGCTGATTGAAACATCATTACAGGAATGCGTTGGAGTTTTTTGTTTTCTCAACTGGTGCTGTTCATAACATTGACTACATCCATCTGCAGTTATAAAATTTGAGGAATCTTAATTCCCCTTGACTCATTTTCTCTAGTTTTTTTAAAAAATAAAATACTACATTTTTTATATTAATTTTGGACACATTTTTTTATCCCAAAAATAATTTGTTATATTTGTGTGTGTGTGTGTGCAGACAAGAAAGTGCAATGATTCTAATAAGTAATTATGTCTGTTTAATGTTTATTTGATTTGGAGTAGCTAAATGTTCTGAGTGTTTACAAACCTCTCTTGGTTATTAAATGCTCTTTGATGATAACTCTACATATACCATTCATTAAGTAGGAGTCCTTTTTATTTTAGATGAACCATAAATTTTCATCTCCAACTTGTTGCATCAAGTTTCTATGGTACATCAATATTGTTTTTTGAATTTATTGTCTACTCATGTTGTGCTCTTTTCTTCCTTAGTTTGTGTTATTATTGTTACTAAATATGACAATTAAAAATGTGATTTGTTAACATTATTCCTGTGCATGTTATTGTTTTTTTTTTACTAGCATCTGTTTTGCAATAATTGAATTATTCATCCGTAGTTCTTGGTGTGTCTTATTTATTAGAAGTTCTTAACTAATAATTGACTTTGTATATTCATTTGCAGTTTTCTTAAATATAATCAAATTGAACAGCTTTGCATGAACATGATTAATGTTCTATTTGAAAATAAATACTGTGCTGTAACAAGTGAATATATATATATATATTAAAAGACAATTTACCATTTTAAATAGCTATAAATGCAGTATATACACCTTTGCAGCTTGATTATTTATAATTTACAACAAAGCATTTCTGCACTAGATGATATCTGGAAATATGACAACATGTAACTCATTAACTGTATGGCAGTCTGAAATCAGTCCTAGATGGTCAGAATAGTAAAACCCAAATACTCTGTCTTTTTTCCTTCTCTTAATTTATACAAACACTGGACATACTGAAGACTTGTTTGTGTATGTAAAACACAGACAAAAGCTAGAGAACATGTTTTCAGCATTGTAATCATCTGTTAGTGCATGTTAAACATGGCAATTTTTGTTTATACATGTGTGCAAAGGATTTTTTTTTTCCAAATAAGAGTGATTTCTTTCTTGCTAGTAGTCATATCTATGCTGATGTGCTGAAATTTATCCATTACTAAAAATTTTTAAAACCACAACTGTTCTTGTTTTACACACTGGATACTTTTAGCTCCTGTTTTGTTTAAATAGAAATTTAGAGTTATTGAAAAAGTTATATCTCACTGCAGCACTGAAATACATGATCATTTGGGATGCACATTAAAAGCACTTGAGTGGTTGTAGGACATAGCCATCCTACAGGTTTTATTAAGTACAAATACATAAGCTATTATACACTGGCACACTTATGATCATGGTAATTTAAAGAATGACCACATGACATGCTTAAGAAACAACTTAAGAGGGGGAAAAATGCCCTTACAGTAAATTTAATTCTTTCAGTGTATAAAATAAAGGAGTAACTGATAAAGTGGACCATAAATAAATAAAATTAAGACACTTTTATTTCCCAAAATGCAACATACAAACAAAATAATTCAGAAGTTCAAAAATAGCACCAGCATTTCAAAAAAAAATAATGTGTTGAAATTGTAGGAGGCAGAGTAAATAAAATAATCTTAAAGAAAAAAAGTATACATATTGTTTACATCACACCATAAAATGAATCTATTGAGTATATAAGCAGGTAAAATATATTCAATATACATAAAGGAATATAATATTGCAATATGTCAAATGTAACAAACACAAACAGCACAGTAGATAGGAAAAGAAAAATGCACAATAATGTAAACACTCGTGGTATTATTTCAGTTTCAACACTGATTTGAATTTCATGAATCTACACAACACTGCACATGTATGTACTATACATGACTGTATGCACATACTGCCATATAATCTACCTCTCAAAACAACTATAAAAGTTACACTGTAGTAAGGGGAGGGGGGGGGGATTTTCAAAAAGATTGCTGAACCAGCAATTTCTAATAATTTCACTTTTCTTTGTATCGGTTCTTAAAAATCTTCCCATGTCACTACTCTCCCCATTGGTGGTGATCTTTTTTCTGTTTTCTTCTACACATACCAATTACCAAACATAATAAAATCTCAGTACTCTCCCCATTGGTGGTGATCATTTTTGTTTTCTTCTACACACCAAAGTACCAAACATAAAATCTCAGTACTCTCCCCTTCGGTGGTAATCATTTTTGTTTCTTCTACACAAACCAAAGAACCAAATATAATAAAATATCAGTACACTTATGTGAATTGCTTTTAAAAAATAGCTTACCATTTTTTCAAAAGACTTAGTAGGGAGAATATAAGTAACTAAACCAGAATGTTTGAATATGTCAAATATGATGACGCAAGAGAAGCTTCAACACAAAATCAAAAAATTTTTGTCTATTTGACAAAGTACCTTCTTTTCTTTTTTTTTTTTATTAAAAAAAACAGTTTTACAAATCATGCCTACAAATAAATTATTTTTAATTTATTTCTTAAAGAATATGTACTCTATTTACACAAAGTGGATAACTGATGATAGAGAAGCGGTGAAAAGCTAGTGACAGTCATAAATTCTGAGTTCCTCTGCTGTTATTTTACTATTTAGTTAAAGAGCATAAATTCTGAGTTTCCCTGTTGTATTTTACTATTTAGTTAAAGAGCATAAATTCTGAGTTTCCCTGTTGTATTTTACTATTTAGTTAAACAGCATAAATTCTGAGTTTCCCTGTTGTATTTTACTATTTAGTTAAACAGCATAAATTCTGAGTTTCCCTGTTGTATTTTATTATTTAGTTAAAAGGCATAAATAAAGGGCAGAGTTCCTCTGTTGCATTTTATTATTTAGCTAAAGAGCATTCTGAGACTGAAAATTTTAATGTATATCATTTGTTTAAGTTATGTACCTTTTTTTCTCCAGAAATATTGCATTTTATGGTTTTAAATTGAATGCCTTGTCATGTATTTTAGTTATGCAAGAGGATTTCAATAATGGGTTTATGCTGCATGGATTTTGCTTTAATTAAATATTTTAAAATTCCACTTTTCAAAAAACACTAAATCACCAGTTACATAAATTAAATTTTCTCTCAAGACAGCAGGAATTTTACCGCCCTCCAATACGCAAGTAAATATGTACAACAGGTTGTTTTAATAAGCTGACAGTATTATTTCAACAGAGACAGCAGGAACTTTACCACCCTCCAATAGGCAAGCAAATATGTACAAATATGTGCTTTAATAAGCTGACAGTATTATTTCAACAGAGACAGCAGGAATTTTACCGCCCTCCAATAGGCAAGTAAATATGTACAAATATGTGCTTTAATAAGCTGACAGTATTATTTCAACAGAGACTGCAGACAAATTAAAAGCTGTCATTCTCTATTAAACAATGCAGCATTATGATTTTTATAGCAAATACTTGTTTATTAATTAAAAGATTAATATATAGTATGCAAACTGTGTTGTTTAAAATACAACTTAAAAACTTTCCAAAAAATTATCAATAAATGTAAAGGAGATTTTCTAGGTTTCTTTTTTAAAAAGCAACTTTGGAGCAGTAAGTCGAGTTTTACACAACTTTTAATAATTAGAATAAATAACTCACATGATCCTTCTCTCTCTGATGAGAAGAGGTCCATGCTAAATGTACAATACTGCTATATCCATAACATTCAAACATTTCTGTAGTGTTAACAAATTACATACATCAAGAATCTGAAGTTTTTCTTTAACCCCATCCAGGCTAGTAAAGAGTTACATAATAATTCACTTTATTTTAACATGTTTGTAGTGGTAACAAATTCCTCATCAAGGACCTGATGTTTTTCTTTAATCCCATCCAGGTTAGTAAAGAGTTACATAATAATTCACTTTATTTTAATGTTTGTAGTGGAAACAAATTTCTCATCAAGGACCTGATGTCTTTCATTAACTCAGTCCAAGCTGACAAAAGTTATATCCTAATTCATTTTATTCTAATATTTTATGTAGTGTTTACAAATTACAACACCCAAACCCCATCACAAGTGGTTGCACAAATGGCTGCTTGCTCTTAAATTATAATGCCCAGCAAAGAAAATACTCGGAGTCCTGTTATGAGCCTTTGCCTACAGACTAAGGTTATTTTGCTTGGGTGACATTCCTTTAAAGTTTAAATATCACCTTTAACACCAATCATGTTAACAATAATTATTTTATAATCCATTTTTTAAATGTCATAGCTATAACAGAACAACTAATTTTCTTTCCAAAGAGCACCCTGAGAAAGCGACCTAAATAAAAGCACAACAGTTATTTTTAAATGTAAATGAATTAGTTAAGGCTTAAATTTTTGACAGCATCAAATGTAATGCTGTCAGGATCAGAGAGGAAACTAAAGCATTTGATCCACTAGTATCATGCAGGGGAGATACTGCCGGCTGCAGGGCTTCTTCATGCTGTCCTTCAAATACCAACCTGTAAAAGTATAATAATAATATTAAAAGTGCAATTTTCAGTACAGTAGATACCAACCTGTAAAAACATAATAATATTAAAAGTACAGTTTGCAGTACAGTATATCTACTTATGAGTAGATAGTTACTATAACTCTATAAATTAAGACATTATTTTAATTAGCTTGCACTAACAGACCAAGTTTTTTTTTTACTGCACTCATTTTTCTAAATGACATACAGAAGCTGATGGTTTTTATGATTGTTCAGGGGTTTGATTACTTAAATATTTTATAATAATCTCTTTTAAGCCTAAGACATACTGACATCATGTCTTAGTGTGTTTTTTCATGTGCTCTGTAATGTTACAAATACAAATGAAATGACCAAACTGCCTGTGTTCCAACACAATTGTAAACCAAATATTAAGACAAATGATGATCCCATCACTTACTAAATTGATGACTATGTGTGGTTCCATCAATTCTAAACTAAAGATTACTGTAAAAAAATGATCTTTTCATTCATGAAATTAAGGATGTGGTTTGACAATTATCAACCAAAGATGTAACATAAATAATGATCCCACATCACTCGTGAAATCAATGTTAATTTATTTCTTAGTGCTTTCAAAAATAATACTTAGAAAATGCTGAAACATTCCATTACTTCATATAATTATTAGGTTTTCAGAGAATTACAGCTGTCTTATCTTCTTTCTTCCTTTAAATTAAGAAACATGATAATGAACAGTTATATTTCATGAATTTACTGTTTTATAGGTGTTTAACTCTTAGCGTCTCTAGTGTCCCATGCATCGGCTCTGTTTAGTCATGATTGTCCCGTACTGAATGCATCGTATGTTGCTATGGGAGAAATGTGTTTCAGCTTTCCCTATTTGAAAAAAGCTCCCACAATGCTTTGCAATTACATGTAGTTAAGTTATTTCCTGGCTGGCTGGTTTTCTATTTTTCCCACTTTTAATTTCTCTGTATATTTTTTCCAAATATTTTCTTGCTTCGAAAATTTTTCAAATGGCGTCGGCATTTCCGTTTGAGATGGATTTTGATATAGAGTTGAAACAAACGTATGACTATCATTTATTTGATCATGAAGCTACTTTTTTATTAAAACAACCAAGGTGACATTTCGTTTTCTAGCTCAGACCATTTTTCTTCATCATCTTCCGATAACAACTCTGAAACTGAGCCAGAAAATGTTGTCAACCAACCTTGGAGTTCCGAGTGAGTGACAAAAGGCGTTCTCTACTAATTAGCATTTATTTTATACGGCAATATGTACAAACAAAAATTAAATTTTTCATAAAGGGCAACCACTGTATGACTTGTGTGGAAATTTTAAAAAGAATCCATCATCACTCAAATAAGTTATTTTATATAATCAATTGCTGACATTTATGCTGCATTTCTGACTTTTCACACTAATTATAGTAATCACATACCTGAGTTTATTTGTGCTTCAAATGACTGCTAAATATATTTATTACTTCATATCTGTGTTTACTTGTGTTCATAGTCTGCTTCGCTATGATTTCCACAACATTTAATAAATTTTCTTTTGTCCACAATTATTTTTCAAACAATATTTGTGTTTTCAAATAAATTATCATGAAGTACTAATTAAAATATTTTTCATAAAGGGTATCCATATTGTGACAACTAGAACAAATCTGAAGTTGACCTCACTTCAAACAAAAAAGTTATAATGCAAGCACCATTATAGCTTGATTTCAGACCTTCCATGACAGCAAGTGAGTTTACCTAAATATCTTATGAGAGTTGTGACTGTCATAGAGGTTTTATACAAATTTCATGAACTACACTACAGGGATTAATTACTGTACATAATTTATTTCTATCATCTATAAACCTATTTAATTTCTATATGATCTCTAACCTTTCCAAGTAACTTAAGTAGTCAATGAAAAAGCTGACACTAAAAATATGTTGTTCTTTTTTGTACAGTTACAATCACTACTGTTGCTAGATATACTATAGAACAAATCACTACTGTTGCTAGATATACTATTGTTGTTATATATACTACATAACAAATGACTACTGTTCATTACAGTTTTCCCTTTACCATGAACTACACAAAACAATTACAACTATACTCGAGGCAAACAAAAGCACTTAGCTACATCACATTTCCCATTTAAGCATACCATTGGGAGAAAAATAAACATTTTAAACTATCTGTGGACTTTTACGCCAATTTTAAAACTGTATTGTACAACAGTACAGAGTCTTCAACATGTATGGATTGTCTTGAGGTTTATATGTAATATAATTAGATTATGTTTACAGTTATATATAAGGTCACTGATTGTCTATTGCTTTAGGAAGGAAGGGGTAGTCATTTTTTTTTGAAACTGTGGATAATCACAATCTTTGTGTGGCTCTTACTTTCTTTTTTTTTAACATTATTCTACATTCATGTGTTGTGCGTGCATATATTATGTTTTGAATAATGCCTATGGACAAAAATATAAATAAACAAGAATATTTAAGAGCAATGCCAGTCTGAAACAAGATTTGTATTCAATTCTCTGGTGGATATGCTACTGGACTAGCAACAAATGCTTAATAATGGAAACTGGACAGCTGCTTTCTGGATAATAAACAGTTGATTAATTAAAAAGCAGGATGGCTGCTTGCTGGATAATAAATAGTTGGTTAATAATAAGTAAAATATTCCACAAATTTTATTAAACTTTTATTATAGGAAAGGTAGTGTGTAATGACTTGTTGCTAGTGTTAGTAATGTATATTTAGTTGCACTGTTGGTTCATTTCTAAAATCTCCTGTCTTATAGTCACCACATTGTCAAAGTACACTATTGGTTCTAGTGTTAGTAATGTATATTTAATTGCACTGTTGGTTCATTTCTAAAATCTCTTGCCTTATAGTCACCACATTGTCAAAGTACACTATTGATTCATGTCACGAGAAAGGCATGGAGCCAAAAATTATATTTTTATTTCATTGTTCACGCTAGACCGCTGTAATGACTTGTTGCTAGTGTTAGTAATGTATATTTAGTTGCACTGTTGGTTCATTTCTAAAAACTCTTGACCTATAGTCACCACACTGTCAAAATATGCAATTTTTAATAATATAAACTGGCTTTATATTAACAGATTCATTTGTAAAATTCCATCTCATCTGCAAACAAGGGGAACTAGTTGCTACTTTTAATGTTATAAACTTACCTGTATCGACGGATCATTTCCAAAAGCCCATCTCCTATGGCTGCCTCATTGTCAAAGTAGGGTCTCACACTGAGTGTGATTCTCTGTACATCATCGTCAGATAATTTGATGCGAGTGTGGGGCAACGTAAGTGTATATAACTGTAAGTAAAGTTTCCAATCAGCATTATACCATTCTATCAACAAACGATGTGTGCATTATCCAATTCATACAAGGTTGTTAGTTTATTCATTTTATCCAAACTTACCTCAGATATCAGTTAACATTAGACAAAAATTAGCACAAACACACACATACAAATGTCTTCAACTCTGAATTTAGTTATAGACAAAAATTAACACAAATACACACATACATAGAAATGTCTTCAACTCTGAAATTAGTTATAGACAAAAATTAACACAAACACACACATACATACAAATGTCTTCAATTCTGAATTTAGTTATGAACTGAAGAAGTACTTGCTGATCTGTTAGGATTGAAAAGATTTTCTTTAAGTACCTTCAGTGCCATGATCCAATCATATGCATTCATCAAAATTAATAATATTGACAACAGTTTTATTCAAGAAGAGATGAATGCCATCTTATTTTAATATCAGTTTTGATTTTCTGAGGGAATAAAATTAAGTATGCTTGAAAAGCTTGGCATTGAAGGTTTAAGTACAACATTCTGACTATAGTTCTTTTGACTATCATAAGAGGCAGTTCAATAAAGTCAGAAGTTGCCAATCATCAAATAATCAACAGAAAAAAAAAAGACTGCTTGTGGTATGATGTAATACTGTAAGATTAAAACTATATTTCTTTTAATTCCAATTACTGTTTTACCAGTAATAATTAATATTTCTTTTAATGCCAATTATTGTTTTACCAGTAATAATTTATATTTCTTTTAATGCCAATTACTGTTTTACCAGTAATAATTAATATGTTTTATATTAACTATAATAAGATGTATATAGTTAATGCATAATAATTTTAATTTTTTAGGCGAAGTGAAGCACTCCACAATTATAGAAAGTGCTTGAGAATTAAAATATTAAAAGCTAATAAAGTATAAAGTAAGCAAGTGAGACAGAGTAAGTCAAAAGGCACTGGTGTCCTGCACATCAAAGAGTTAATTGACTGGCCTTTTTAGTATTAGTCTATTACGGTTTGCGAGAAATTTTGAGTGAATTTATAATTTCAAAGCAAGGCACACAACCATCAACAAATATACAACTGTGACAACATTAAATAAAGTCATTTACTGAGGCTTTTCATTCGAATTTTAAGGGTATAATAAATATGTAAAATAAACATGGATTCAGGTGTTACTTTTTACTATTATTCTGAGTGGAAGAAAACTAATTATATATGATTCATCTGCAATTCTCTGCTGTAACAAAAGCTTTCAGAAGTGTTCAGTTCAAACTATAACTAAATCGTGTTAAAATTAATAAAAATGGAAAACAAAGTCAATCCATAAGTTTTAAAGTACCTTAGCTCTGGCAGACAAGCCCTACTACTTTTGCATCAAATTTCTTTGGAAATTCATTTATGTTTTCAATCAGATATCTCCGATCATCCTATTAATCTTAGCATAAGTTTTCATCAATTTTTCAAGCATCATTAATACTGACTGCCAAAGCTAGCAATACAAAAATAAATTATAAATATTTTCTACGTGATTTTCCTATGGGACTTCTAAGAAACTAATGAACTGTCACACACTTTGTTAACAATAAATTTCACATTTGATCTAAGCATCTGATTAAAAGTTAAGATGAGTTTTTAATAAATGTGTGAATAATTAAAACTTTGGTTTAAAATATTATGACTGTAGAGAAAACAGTTAACTGCATCATATATAACTAAAAGTGAAAACAATACTCACTAAATCATCAAATCTGGAATACAGAATGAGAAGTGATTCGTTACAGCTGCCACTCATTGACCAGCGTTGAGTCAGCATGTAAGCAAACATCTGGGCTTCTCTAAGAAAGCTCTCGGTGTCATTTCCCAATCTAGGATTGGAGGATACCATGCTAAATTATCGCTTTAATATTATATTTTATTTTATATTAAAAGGAGATCATCAATAACAAAATTTACATACAACTCGGAAATCACCCGTCATTTTTTTTTTAAGAGATTCAATTTGCATGTAATGTGTTCACATTTTACTATAGATCCAACAATTATAGGCTTTAAAAAACATTTGATTTCACATACACTCTACTGCTAAATGACTTAGACAAGTTAGAGAATATAAAAACATTTGATATCACATGCTAAATGACTTAGACAAGTTAGAGAATATAAAAACATTTGATATCACATGCTAAATGACTTAGACAAGTTAGAGAATATAAAAACATTTGATTTCACATACACTCTACTGCTAAATGACTTAGACAAGTTAGAGAATATAAAAACATTTGATATCACATGCACTTTACTGCTAAATGACCTAGAAAAGTTAGAGAATATAAAAATATTTGATATCACATGCTAAATGACTTGGAGAATATAAAAGAAGGAATGTAAAGCATTTGGTTTGTGAAAAGTTGAAACCATGTTCTTTCACTAGAACAGAAAAGAAGCTGTTTTAAATGTATGTTTCAGTAAAATCTTATTATAAAATGTTAATTTGACAGCTGAAAGCCTCATAACTTCAAAAGATTTGATTAATTTCAATTCCAAATTAGAAATGGAAAACAAAACAAAATATTCTAACCATCCAAGCACTACAATTACAAGACAACAGGAATACCAACTACAGTTAAATAAATACACATTAGATAAAATATTTCACAAAAGAGTAATTAATATATTTTTTAAAAATAAAATCCACATCTGCACAAACAGAAACTGAATGACCAGAAAAATCTACCAATTATCAATATCATTAGCTTACTTCAGAATAGGTTCTAGACGATGCATCAATGCAACACGAATAATGTATCCTTGGCTGTAGAGTACACAGTCTCTACACTGACATCGGGTTTCCCGGCGTATGCTTGAGATAAGGCTGTCTATCTCATCGGCTGTCATAAACAAAAGATAGATATATTTGTAATAATTTAGTTGTGGAATAATGTTCCTGCAAATTCAGTGTGAAAAGTAAAAGCATGCTAGCACTATAGGGAGCTTTAAATTGTTTTCTGTTCAGGTAATATGTAAAAGAAAGAAAATCAGACCACTGATGTTTTTCTTAGCCTAAACCTTTTGTTCATATGCCAGCTGCTCTCCAAAATGAACATTTGGAAGCTGTCAGGTCTTTTGTTTGGAAAAAATATATAATAATAAATACACCCAAAGGGATCACACATTAGTCATATTTGTTCAAGACTGATTTGTATTAATTACTGTCAACTAGAATTAACATATCTATTTTTTTAAATAGAAAGAAAAGGCAAGAACTGGGGGGGTGGGGGGTTGATCTACAAATGATGTTTAAGTTGAAGTATGCCAGCTTCTTCATATTCCTGAAATAAGTCAGACAAATGTGACTCAGACTTTGACCTTTGACCATTATGATCTCATATTCAGCAATTTGTAAGTTTATATAGTCTATAAAATAAAAATGTTTGAATATCTGTGTGTATGAACACATGCTTTATAAACTTGACTTGAAACATATACCAGTTATATTAATACTTGTGCAACCACTCAAAATGACAAAAGTTTATTTTTTTGCAACCAGTCTATTAATGAATTTTGAATACAAAATTACAAGAATTATAAAAATAAAGAATTCATACAAATGTAAAATTCAAACATTCATACAAATGTTCTTAAATAATTTTATTTCTTGTACAAAAAGAAGACCTACTAATCACTCCTACACATTCGGACATAGCATGAACTATAGTCCTAAATTATGGCCCCTTTACCCATCATCATGACTATTTACAATATTTAACAAACATACAAATTCTAAAAGGAAAATGGTTTTTAATAATTTACTCAATTATTCAACCACTCAATCATGATACTGTCAAATGACCAAAGACATTCAACTTCTTTTTAGAAATTTCTAATACTGTAATAGGTTTTATTTCAAGATAAATTAAAATTTACTGCACATTTAATTAGGAATAATTAAGAATGTAAGAAAATATGTACAATAGAAGATAGAAATACATTTGGCCCCCATTTCAAGGGAAATAACTTTAATGCTAACAAAAGGAGTAACAGCGGACAATGCAGGGAATCAAAATACATCTAATTCTAAATGAAATATTTTCAAAGATTTATTAAATTTTTGCAATGCCCAGTAATCAAGTAAGGCTTATTCTTTTATTTATGAAAGAGAATTAAATTTGCTGTAAAAATAGCATATACCATTTTAGGTAACAACAATCAACATCAGTTTTAATTTTTTATTAATGATTCTTGAAAATTGCTGTTATACAGGAATTAACTTTTCTTTAATCATACACAAGCTGAATTCCAAATAAAATTAATCTTTGCATAAAAGTCATGTCAACACTATAAAATGCAAATTAGGACAGCTTCCCTCCTTCATCCAAATACATGATCCATAAGGACTTGCCCACACATTTGATTTTAGGTTTACTAGTTTTAGATAGATATGCAAGGACATGCCATATGTGTGATTTTATAATACTAGTTTAAGTTCTCAAGTCCATGACTTGTCGTTAAACTTAAAGCAAAGTGCAAAGATGAGAAGCTCAGTTTATATTTTTTCTTAAAATTTTTAATTTTGCAGACTTAATACAAACTTACCCTTCTGTTTAGAAATGATTCCATTTGGATCACAAATGTTTGAAATGTTGCTTCGCCGACAATGACCCTGAATGACTGTATCATAGGAAAATGGATCCGGATACTCGTGGACTTTCCAACGAACCACAGGACTTTGACCACATACCATAGACACGAGGAAAGCAGAAGACAACAACAGCATTAACCAATGCATGTTTATTCCTTTCAAAGTGAAGTCCTATTCCCTTTTCCAAACTGTTTTTTCTTGGCAGACAGTTATTCTTTGAACGATCATCTGATTCTGATCAACAATAAATAGACTGTTTTCAGAAATGAGAAAATTTTTATATTATCCACAAACATTAATTCCTTAACTGAGGAGGGAAAATATAACAATAAAAAATAATAATAAATACAGATTGTTGAAGAACTCAAAACAAACCTCTAGATACAGATTGTTCAAGAGCTCAAAACAAAAAAATCATTATAGTAAACTACACAAGAAGTCCTAAAAAATCACTATAGTTAAACTACATAAGAAGTCCTAAAAAATCACTATAGTAAACTACATAAGAAGTCCTATAGAAACATTATTTATGGTTAACTAAATAAGAAATCATTATAGTAAATAAATTATATAAGAATTGATTCAAAACATTACATTTACAGTGAACCAGAAATTGTCAAATCATTATAGTACAACTAGATCATAAATCTTGTAAAATCACTACATAACAGAGTAAAATCTGTTTATACTATTATAGTAAACTAGACAGAATTTCATGTCAAGTAAATGCATTAAAATTGAGACGGGGGGTGGGGGGTATATCAACTCAGTACTACTATAATTAAAAATGTAAGTTTTAATTACTATAATACTATACAACAATACAATTTGAAGAGGAAAAAAGACAGTAAGACCTAACAACTAAAAACATCTTATTATTTACAAAAAAAATATCCCATTTCCATTTCTCAGACTTGTAAGCAACACACTTTGCAATACACTATGAAGCTAGCCATCATTCTAATTCTAATTGTATTAATGAATTAAAATGGATGTGTTACTAATAAGTTGGGGTTCATAGCAAGCCTTCATTCTAATTGTATTAATGAATTATAAAGGATGTGTTACTGATAAGTTGGGGTTCATAGCAAGCCTTCATTCTAATTGTATTAATGAATTATAATGGATGTGTTACTGATAAGTTGGGGTTCATAGCAAGCCAAAAGGTTAACTGGGAAATATTTCAATGTGTACCAAAGGAATTGTTTAAATGAGAGGATGTAGAATTTTAATATTAGCATTTCACCTTTCAATCATGTTCCTTTTAGAAAAACCTTTTCAAAATGTCCAATGGCAGCCTAACACTAGAGCTCACTGGAATTAACCCACTAATCCTTTGCCAGATTTGTTTTGTTTTGTTTTTAATCAAAACTGAGGATGGAATCAACTTCAGCAATTGTCAATGCAATTGTTTGTACTGACAAAAGAGGATTGCACTAAACAATCAAATTATAGTAAACAAATTATAGGTTTGTCAAGGATCATATTTTAATAAATAATTAATAAATAAATAAATAATTCTGAGATGTCATGCTTGGTATTAATGGTAAATAAATTTGCTTCTCTACTTCTATAAGACTTCATATATTTTACAAGTCAGGCATTTTCATGGACTAACTGAGTATTATTTTGTCTTTGCTCTGAAATTTGTCATCTCTACACCTCTAATCACTAAATCAGACAGAACAGAAGCAGAAAAAGAAGTGTGAATCTGACATAAGACCAAATAAATGATCTGGATGTGCCTCAAGATATCATTCTTTACAGTGGTTCATCTTGAAATAATTATTACAATGCATTTTACAAAGACCAGAAACTATTTCATAATTATCAGCTTGTAAAAACTGCTCGTTCATAAGCAAGTCAAACATCTGACCAGTTTTTGTTTGTTTGATTTTGCAAATCCTATCTAATAAAATAAAAATAGCAATGTAAATGTATGACAATGCATGAAAATCTTCATCACTTTCTGGCTAAGTTCGGGGTGGGAGGATGTTTATGCAACCTTTCATTGTACACAGATAACAATTAACATCTTACCAGTCAGTACAATTTAAAGACATGTAAACCAGGTCTCTTTCAGCTCCTTACAAAATCTTGCATAGTTTTCAAATATATACATAAATATGTCATTGTCAGGGTTCATCTACCTGGAATTTGCTGACTTTTGAGCTGAGATACAAAAGAGATCACAGATTTTCAAAATGACTCTCAAGACACATCTTGCTTGTCCACAAAAATAGCATTGCCACCTTGTGTCACTGTTCTAACTCAGCAGTTATATATTTGTAAATCCACTTTACTTAAGTTTCCTTGAATAAATACAGTTATCTGTTATAAATTGTTAAGTTATAACTTATATGATCAATTATAATACAAACTAAAAGTTATTAAAAGAAGAAAATCATAGCAGAATTTATTCCCATCACCACACTAATCCTATCAAATATACATTTCTTGCTCGTAGTCATAAAGTCCTAGAAATTTGGGGGAGTGGAGGACAATAGCCATCAGTCCATAAATCTTGCTTACTCTGCCTATTAATAAACTCACTCATGCACACTGGCAGCACATTAAATTATCACAGACTTTATAGTGACAATCCTTAAGCCCACAGACTTTATAGTGACAATCCCTAAGCCCACTCCGTGCCTTGACCTAAACTTACACAACACTGGTTCAGTTGGAGTGGCAACTAATTAATTTATACATCACTGAAAAAAGTGTGTTTACCAGAAGCATTTCCAGTCTGGTAATCAAACTACAGGTAAAGCAATTTTGTTGCCTTATATATTATATAATACATTAAGACAGCCATATCATACATTAAGCACACAACCAAATAATGTCAGATCCTATCAAGTGACATGCAATTTTGTTGCCATATACATTATATCATACATTATGACAGCCATTAATCCTAAGCACACAACCAAATAATGTCAGATCCTATCAAGTGACATGCAATGTTGTTGCCATATACATTATATCGTACATTAAGACAGCCATTAATCCTAAGCACACAACCAAATAATGTCAGATCCTGTCAAGTGACATGCATTTCCTAGTTTACCTCTACTGAATCCTAGTTTATCAATCCTTGTTTTTTCCTCTAGAAGTAGTCTACCTTTTGTATTATAGTACTGCAATATTATTACTTTTATTAATTTTCTGTTGTATTAATTACTATTATGCCAGAATATTTTATAATATACGTTAGACTAAGGGTGGGAAATCAAGAGTGAAATGAGAGCATCATAACCACAAGTGTATTAAATTTATCCTTTCGTTTATTAGCATTCAAAGGTGAGTAAGCCCAAAACTGTCGCGAAGTGTGTGTGTGTGTGTGTGTGTGTGTGTGTGTGTGTGTGTGTGTGTGTGTGTGTGTGTGTGTGTGTGTGTGTGTGGTGTGTGTGTGTGTGTGGAGGGGGGGTTACAAACTGCTTCTAGTAAAACTGTTAGTAGTTAGTAGCAAATGCAATGTAGCCTACTTCATCTGACGCATTAATGTCGCTAGTACTGCTTGTAAAGGAAAATGCAAATAAAGTAGGGCCTATAGTATCTTCTAAAATTCTAGCTTTTGTTTATATTAAAATTAAACCACTGAAAACCTTCATGTTATAAAACACAAGCATATCTGATAGTAGTAAATACCAATCAACAGTATCATATATAACAAAAGGTTACGAACCACCTGTATCATGAGTGCTCTCTCTCTCCAAAACCTAAGCGTCTTTTCAAACCCTAATCTTGTTCAGTAGATTAATTGCCAATACGGACGAAATCTTGTATACAGCGGAAAATGCTGCTCTGCCGCAGTCCAGCCTCCACATAAAATTCTGATGTTTGTGCTATTGTCCTGAGGTCGCAACAGAAGAGAAAAAAATGCGAACCCAACTAAACGACTTCCGCTGCATTCCTTTCGAACAACAACCGCTAAACACACCTTGCCTGGATTAGTTCACGACAGAGAGCATTTGATTTCTTGGCATAGCACGATGAAAACCGGTTCAACTCGGGAGAGTGGCTGCATAACATTGGGCCATCCCATTTGTGCTTTAGTTCTAAACGGGATCTCGATTCTTATCAAACATACAGACCATTGCCTACGCCTGTTCCAAAAATGGTAAGGCCGATTTCCACAAAAGGGGGAGAACACTGAGATGAGATTATTTTGAGTTCGTTGCTAATTACTGCCACTGGAACATTTCGAGTGACATTTCATGTAGAAACCTGAATTTGGGTTACTTACTGGCTCTTTGCAAGCTGTATTTTCGATTTAAAAAGAATTAACTTCCCAACCACATTGTGGTTTTTTTTTCTAAACACTAGAGATTTTTAAACCTGTAAAGTGGTAATGCCATATAAAACCAACGCTAATGCAAGGCTAGAGTTTATTTTTTTTTTTTGGGGGGGTTGGTTTTTTTAGAGCCACCTTGTGTGTGTTGATGTGTGTATCGCTTGCATTAGATCAGCGAGTTTGATTTGTGATCGTGCGTGTTATCGTGTGAGGTTGTTGGGGGGTTGTTGTTGTTTTTTTTTTTTAATTAATATTTATAGTAAGTGCAGTGTGTGTGTGTTTCTAGGAGATAGGTGATAAGTGCTATTGATGTGAGGTTAAGTAGTAATGTTGGCTACTACTGACAACTGTGTTGTGGTTCTGTGTAGATAGATATAGACACGTTTTCTCTTATTTGGCCCACATATACAGAGAGAGCTCAATTTTAAAGTTGACGTCTCTTTATAAATGCTAGTATAATATAGTTGTGAATTGTACTTGTAGATATTTACAGTGAGAGCTCAATTTTAAAGTTGACCTCTCTTTATAAAGGCTAGTACTATAGTTGTGAATTGTAGATATTTACAGAGAGAGCTCAATTTTAATGTTTACTTCTCTTTATATAGTTGTGAATTGTACTTTTATAAATTTATTACAGGTTTGTAGTTCAGTCAGCGTTATGTAACTGGCCGCACAGCATTGAGCATTCAATAAAGATTTCAAAAGTGATCAACCTTAACACCAAACTATACATCTATAACATAACAACAACAATAATAATTTGCAATATAATGATTATAATAACTAGTCTACATAAACTATCATTAAAACTAAAGTAAGCTCATAAGTCAGGCCTACTGTAGAGTGTGTGAAGATCGACCAAGCTCAGCCACATTATGAACATGATATAGAGTGTGGTACGTATGTAATTTATAAATTATAATGGGTAGTTAGTGTGTGAAGGTCAACCAAGCTATGCCATATTGTAAACATGCTATAAAGTGTGGTACATATGTAATTTATAAATTATAATGGGTAGTTAGTGTGTGAAGGTCAACCAAGCTATGCTACATTATGAACATGACAGAGGCGTAGCTAGGGGGTACATATGTCCCCGGGCGCCAAGGTACAGGGGCGCCAAAATGATGATTTTCCTTATTCAATGTAATAGAAAAATGTGATTAAACGGGGAGGGGGGCGCCAATTTTATAGTTCGTCCCCGGGCGCAAAATATCCTAGCTACGCCACTGGAACATGATATAAAGTATGTAATTTATAAATTATAATGGGTAGTTAGTGTGTGAAGGTCAACCAAGCTATGCCATATTATAATCATGATTAAAGTGTGGTACATATGTAATTTATAAATTATAATGGGTAGTTAGAAACGGCCAACTTTGGCACCGATTTACATATATGTATTTTTTTTCTACAAGTACAGTATTCCCCTAGAGCCCGATAATATTTGTTTTTCTTGAGAGAGAGTTGGAGGTCAGACTTTCTATTGAAGTCGCTTGATTGTGTAAAGATCATGTAGACAGTGTAGGGAAATGATACTTGATTGTGTAAAGATCATGTAGACAGTGTAGGGAAATGATACTTGATTATGTAAAGATCATGTAGCCAGTGTAGGGAAATGATACTTGATTATGTAAAGATCATGTAGACAGTGTAGGGAAATGATACTTGATTGTGTAAAGATCATGTAGACAGTGTAGGGGAAATGATACTTGATTGTGTAAAGATCATGTAGACAGTGTAGGGAAATGATACTTGATTATGTAAAGATCATGTAGACAGTGTAGGGAAATGATACTTGATTGTGTAAAGATCATGTAGACAGTGTAGGGAAATGATACTTGATTATGTAAAGATCATGTAGACAGTGTAGGGAAATGATACTTGATTGTGTAAAGATCATGTAGACAGTGTAGGGAAATGATACTTGATTATGTAAAGATCATGTAGACAGTGTAGGGAAATGATACTTGATTGTGTAAAGATCGTGTAGACAGTGTAGGGAAATGATACTTGATTATGTAAAGATCATGTAGACAGTGTAGGGAAATGATACTTGATTATGGAAAGATCGTGTAGAGTAGACAGTGTAGGGAAATGACAAGCATTGTAATGTGGTGGGACTCTACGAGGGATCTTAGATGTTTTAGTTCTTTTTTTTTTAAGTCTCGGCAACATAAAGTATGCTGAAGGCTGATGAATTTTTTTTTAAAGAGATGAAGCCATCAAGATATAAGGAACACATCAACTGAGAGAAGTTTGTTTATTCATGTTATGCTAGGGTAACTAGGGAATTTTTGTTAAAGACTCGCATGCCATGCTGAACTAACGAGTGAATGTGATATTATCCAGATTGGCATATTACAACCTGACTTACCATGCTGGAGTGTTGAGTTAGTATTATAGAGCATAGCACTCTATGTATTAAATCTGACCTACCATGCTGAAGTGTTGAGTTAGTATTGTAGAGTATAGCACTCTGTGTATTAAATCTGGCTTACCGCTCTACATATATTTATAGCACTCTATGTATTAAATCTGGCTTACCGTTCTACATATATTTATAGCACTCTATGTATTAAATCTGGCTTACCGTTCTACATATATTTATAGCACTCTATGTATTAAATCTGGCTTACCGTTCTACATATATTTATAGCACTCTATGTATTAAATCTGGCTTACCGTTCTACATATATTTTTGTACGTCTATGTTTATCCATTTATATGCATATATTTGTTAATTTTATTAATTCTATAATTTTTTTCCATTCCTTCTTTCGTTCATCTGTTAATCGTCCGTTCCGTTGTCTATGAATGAATGGCGTGCATCTGGAGCGTCCGTCGTCATTCAGTGTTTACTGAAAATCCAGGGGAAAGAAATGTCTTTGTTTCAGAATCGGCACTCCTTTGGTACTCTATTGGCTCCATGTGCACCAAGCACCTGCCACTTTTCTTAGCCCTATTGATCGACTGACGGATCAGGCCATGACCAACCGATACAAACCTCAATGCCTGTGCCGCAAACTGACTGACAAGGCCAATGCGAGATTCTGCCAGGCCCAGCAAGTCTAAAAGATATACAGACAAAAATCTTACTTTGTGTAACACAGTGGAATTATATAAGTCTAAAAGATATACAGACTGAAATAGAAATCTTACTCTGTGTAACACAGTGGACATTATACAACTCTAAAAGACAGACAGAAATCTTACTCTGTGTAACACAGTGGACATTATACAACTCTAAAAGACAGACAGAAATCTTACTCTGTGTAACACAGTGGACATTATACAACTCTAAAAGACAGACAGAAATCTTACTCTGTGTAACACAGTGGACATTATACAACTCTAAAAGACAGACAGAAATCTTACTCTGTGTAACACAGTGGACATTATACAACTCTAAAAGACAGACAGAAATCTTACTCTGTGTAACACAGTGGACATTATACAACTCTAAAAGACAGACAGAAATCTTACTCTGTGTAACACAGTGGACATTATACAACTCTAAAAGACAGACAGAAATCTTACTCTGTGTAACACAGTGGACATTATACAACTCTAAAAGACAGAAATCTTACTCTGTGTAACACAGTGGACATTATACAAAAATCCAAAGGCCAGAATGCGCTCGCGTCACTTTCATTTTAGGACAATCTTTCTGCCACCATTACTTTATTTCTCTAAAAATTTTCTTCCATCCGTAAAGTTACTGGTATTTGTTTTTTTCCTTTTAACTGTTTGTCATCGTCTATTATGTCAGATTGAGATGGAATTCGTAGCCATTTTTTGTAATTAATAATCTTCTAAATATTTTAATGTTCGCATTCTTTGTAACGCTTGACGATATTGATGTGTTATGATGCGTGTGGTTGGCGAGTGGTTTGCGAGGGTTTAAATATTGATTCAGTCTTATCTATTGCACTTCTAAAAACACGACGCCACAGTCATCAAGTCATAGTGTATATCTCTCTTCGTTGGTGTCACTCAGGTCATGGTGTATCTTTCTACATTGGTGTCACTCAGGTCATAGTGTATCTTTCTACATTGGTGTCACTCGTGTCATGGTGTATCTTTCTACATTGGTGTCACTCAGGTCATGGTGTATCTTTCTACATTGGTGTTATTCAAGGTGTAGTCTCCCTCTTATTCTTGGTGTCACTCGTAATGTCTCTTTATTTCACTCGTAATGTCTCTTTATTTCACTCGTAATGTCTTTTTATTTCACTCGCAGATTTTTCTGCCTTTCACTCTACACTATGACTCTTTCCTATCTCGATCATTCGTTTAATTTGAACTCTACTGGTGCAAAGAAAGTACTGACGTCATCTCATTTATGCATTCAGAACAGATAGTTGTAAGTGACAAGAAAATTCAAGGCAAGCCAAAATTTTCAACATTTAATGTATTTTCTCTCTCCTTGTTTGTTAACTAGTTGTCTTCTATGAAAGGAAATGGTTTACTAGCTCATTTACTAGTTTAGATATGTATAGTGAAAAATAATCCACATTAAAATATATCATTTAAAGATTTTAAAAAGCTATTATTACAAATATTGTATCCGCTCTGTAATATATGCACATTACACTTGATTTGGTGCTACTCAAGTATAATATCTTTCTATCTTTCGTTGGGGATGTTTGTGGTTTTTCTTTTTTTAGAGGACGTGTTTAGTGGTACAAGGATTGGACTAATGAATCTATATTCAGAAAGTCATGTGTGTTGTCATTGAGGTGACTGCAGAGTACTTTTCAATGTGCCAATTGGATACTGAACTTTCCTGTCAAGAGTGCTAAATAACAACACGCTACCACTTTAAACAGTATCAACATACTGAATTTTCCTGTCAAGAGTGTTATTATCACTTAAACAGTATCAACATACTGAATTTTCCTGTCAAGAGTGCTAAATAACAACACGCTATCACTTAAACAGTATCAACATACTGAAATTTCCTGTCAAGAGTGTTCAATAACAACACGCTATCACCTAAACGGTATCAACAAACTGTTTACGAATACACGCATCATTGACGATTTCTCATTATATATCCATAGCATTAATTTTTCTTTACAATCACATAAATTGAACTATCTCCCTCTTCCCCAGCTACATGAGTAAATTGTCCGACCAACCTCTGACTCATTTCTTTTTAACTACTCACAAATATATGCTTCCTCTTTTTCTATCTAAACATATATATATATACGTCATAAGTATGTATGATCCAGCTCTATAGTGCCTATAGTAATGATTTAAATTTCTCTCTTGTTTCATGACGTCATATGGAAATAGGCATTACGTCACATACAAACTGATTTTCCTCCTGGAAATTATTTTTCTAGCTCATGTAAGCCGCCGTCCTTTGGAAACAACAAGTCTTCACTTTATCATTATCTGATGGCCAGACAGTAGGACACAATAGGGGATGTTATACAAGTCTTCACTTTATCATTATCTGATGGCCAGACAGTAGGACACAATAGGGGGTGTTATACAAGTCTTGTAAAATAATTGTTTTATTATTAAAAAACAACAATCCAGGCTATTATTTTTGCTTTTGCATACCAAAAAGACAAATATTTTATTATTGTTGATGTGCTGTTTTCTTCCTGCCCATTTTTACCACTCTAACCTATTTTGACTAATCCCAGGAAAATCGAAAATTTAAATGTCCCTTTGTTGTTTGGCTGTTTGTGTGCAGACAAGTAAGAATGAAATTAGTCTGGTATAGTCAGTCAGTCAGTCAGTCCTCTTCCAGATCTGCATTGATCATACTCCTACTCTTCTGGTCGATGGGTACGTGTCGATGTATTGGTCGGCTTCGTGGAGGGATCGGCCGCCGAGTCAGTCGGCTCGAACTTGCAGTGGATCGACCGCCAGAGTGGAGCAAATTTCCGTGGCCGTCTTTCGATAGGTCGCCATACTTTGGCACTATGCGGGGTGAAGGATTGGGTCCTTCTGAAGATTCCTCAGACGAGGATCTCGCTCTTGTGCGTTGGTGTGGTTCTGCGCCCTTGACTTCCACTGCAATTCTCTCCCCTATTTGTTCGCTTGGGTGGTTGTGTGACGTCACGTTACTCACACTGTGTTGTTGAGGTGTGCGCTGAGTTGGAGCGTTGGCGTGACTGGTGTTGTGTGCCAGATGCTCTTTGCTGTTGTAGTTTTTGTTTTTATTTTTACTTTCGACCTCTCTGGAGCTCCCTCTCGATGCTGTCTTTCTCTCGTGAACTAATTCACTCACTTCTTGATGGCCTTCACCGACTCCATCTTTACTTTTATCTTGTTTCCTACTTCTTTCATCGTCATTCTTAATTTGCTGGCGCTCTCCTCTGTCCACCTCAACGTCACCATCTTCGTCTCCATCCACATTGCCTTCTTCATCGTAATCACTGGTAGCAGCTTCAGATTTCATGCCAAGCGTGTCGAAGCTTTCTTCACTCCCAAGATCAGCATCGTCAGCATCTGGTCCGACGCCCTCCTCTTCCTCTTGTTCTATTTTAAGCATGAGCGCTCGCAGCTGTTCTTGCTCCAGGCGATGTCTTCGCTGTCTTTCTTGTTCTCTGGATGTCGCGCTTCTGATTTTGCCGATGTCATCGTCAATGTCTTCATCCATTGAGTCATCACTGTCTTGAAGTCTCTTAGCATTCTTTTCTTGCCTTTGAGGCTTTCTACTGCTTCTGTGGCCATGAGGTGACTTTCCAGTTAGAGTCATCGGCTCTTCGTCGAACTCAGGGGCATCAACTCTGGGAATAAATGGGTCTTGGTTTCTGCCCTTTCGGTACTGCTCGCTCATAGTAGGAGAAGCTTGCACATGGGCACCTTTCCTTTGCTTGGATGTTGGTTCTTCAATTGTTTCAGCATTAGCATGCTTGAAATATCTTCCAGAAGTCTGCGAGTCATCCGGGGAAATTCTGTGTCTGCTTGCATCAACATTTCTGTTCTTGCCGCTGTCCTCGTCTCTGTGTTTAGTTTGTGTTCTAAATTTCTGAGTCTCCTGGGGACTTCTGTGTCTAACTGCGTCATCATTTCTGTTCTTGCTTGCGTCATAATTCCTGTGCTTGGGCTTTACGTCACTAGGGACGGCTTGTACTCGAGACACTGGCTTCCTTCCTGGATGTCTTTTGTTGAGGGGTTCTTCGAGATCAGCTTCTTCGCCATTAAGTGTCTGCTGCAGTCTGGCACTGTGCGCAAGATTCTGACTAAAAGACCTTCCCGGTGCCTCTGGTTGGACTGATTCACGCTGTGCTGCACTGTGCGGTACAGCGGCCTCCGGTTGACCTTGTTGTGCAGACGCCTGTTTCGACTCCAAGGCCTGGGGGGTCGCGCCGTGTTGACGGGCGTGGGGTGGCAAATACTGTTTGTGCAATTGGTCGCGATGGGGATCCCACTCGGCGCTTGATTTGGGGTCCGGATGCCAGGTCACCACTTCGGCTGGCGTACTGAAATTTAAAAAAAAATGCACAGTTTTTGAAGTGATATTTTGGGTTCTAATCTGCGATGATCATTATAATTAATTTACTTTGTAATTGGTGTGTGAAACAAAAACTCTCCCACCTCAATGATAAACACCCAACCAAGCCACTGTTTATTGTTATGTGTTGTTATTTGTCAAAAATTTATGAGATTATATATGTCATCTGCTAACCTCATGCCCTCAAGAGAACGGGCGAGTACAGTAAACCATTTTAAACTTAAACTGTTATAAACTGTGTAATTAAAGTGGAAAAGAATATAACAAGTACAGTAAACCATTTTAAACTTAAACTGTTATAAATTGTGTAATTAAAGTGGAAAAGAATATAACGAATACAGTAAACCATTTTAAACTTAAAGTGGAAAAAATATAACAAGTACAGTAAACCATTTTAAACTTAAACTGTTATAAATTGTGTAATTAAAGTGGAAAAGAAAATAGTAATTTCGAGCCAAGGTGAGATATAATATTCAAACTTGCTGAATAAGCAAAATGAAATCTGTCTACGAGTTCTCTTTATATAAAATAATTAAGTAATACAAAAGTAAAATAATTAATTAATATAAATATATATACAAAAGTAAAATAATTAATTAATATAAATATATATACAAAAGTAAAATAATATACAAAGAACCAGGTTTAAATTCAAGTTTGTTTGAATGTAGGTGAAACAATTGTTTATTTTAGTTTGCCTATCAGCCCGGCCCTTGGGCAAGGCGAGAAAGGCCACCGCGTTGGGGAAGAAAAGGAGGCATTGACTGTTCCCTGCTGACCACGACAGGGTTCCGCTTGGAGCATCCTACCTTAGGCTCCGCAGACCTTCAAGCTGGGCATGTTTGGACTTTATAATGAATTTTAAAATAATATATATCTCCATGGCAAGTTGCTAGAATTAATAGACTTGATAGGGACCAAGAGATCTGGTTTGCTGAAATCACAGAGCAGCAGTGAATTACTATTTATTAATTACCTGTGTATATGCTAATGCAATTAATGTAATTACAACATAGGGTGTACTTTGTGTACATAGGGTGTACTTTGCGTGTATTTGCTAATGCAATTAATGAAACTACAACATAGGGTGTACTTTGTGTACATAGAGTGTACTTTGAGCAGTACCAAGGCCAGAAGAAGAAAGATTATATCCCAAGGCCAGAAGAAGAAAGATTATATCCCAAGGCCAGAGGAAGAAAGATTATATCCCAAGGCCAGAGGAAGAAATGTTGAAGAAAGACTAAATCAGTAAATAAAAATAAATGAAAAGTGAATAAAATAGCTTTTTTAAATTGAACTTAGAAGGATGATAATATTATATAAAATAAATGAAAAGTGAATAAAATAGCTTTTTTAAATTGAACTTAGAAGGATGATAATAATATATAAAATAAATGCACCTGAAAGCCGTTTCCACACAACACCGGTGAAATTGGTTGGAGCAGACTTTCCGAAACTCGACCACATCTTGGGTAGTGATGAATTTATCAGCGCTGTGAGTGCACTGGTCCCACACGGCATGAAAGTCCCCATATAATTTCCGGGCACTTTGCATTCCCATCTTGCAGCACAGTGTCTTCAGGGAAAGTTTCCACATTTTCTGCTGCAATCCTGCAACACTCAGAACATCCGGAATCTGTGACTGCTGAAAACCAAAAAGTGTCATAACTCTTGTAAACACAAAATATCATAGCTGCTGTAAACCCAAGCTGTCACAGCTATTGTACACCCAGAATGTCAGTGGCTGTTGAAAAACCAATGTCATAGCTGTTGTAACCCAAATACATGTATGTCAGGGGCTTTTCAAAATCCAAAATGTCATAGATGTTGTAAACCCAGTATGTCAGTGGTTATTGAAAAACCAAATGTCATAGCTGTTGTAAATCAAGTATGTCAGTGGATGTTGAAAAATCAAATGTCATAGCTGTTGTAAATCCAACATGTTATATATATATATAATCTACATGGGTCTGACCACGGTTTCGTGAGGCAGGAGTGGAACTCAAGTATCCATATATGGTTGTAATGCATCTTGCTAACATCATCCACCACTACTAATCTCCACCCACCCACCCCTTTACGTCTCTAAACCTATGCGTGGCCAATGATCTATTACCTGACCTAATTCCCTGGTCACGTGCCGTGTGGGTGGTCACGGCAGCAGACTATGCATAAACAACTATGAAGATCAACGATAATTAGTACACTACACAATATTAATTATCAGTTATTAAAAGAAAACAGACAAAAAGAAAGTGTAAGGTGCGTAATTTGCCCCGCGTGCATAGCCTAGTACACAAGCATGCCAGGTCTTGTTGACAGAGCATAGCCTAGTACACAAGCATGCCAGGTCTTGTTGACAAACCAGCACATCGTTTAATCCCCTATGTCTTACTAGTCTTGTTGAAAAAAACAGCACATCGTTGTAATCCCTTATGTCTTACTAGTCTTGTTGAAAAAAACAGCACATCGTTTAATCCCCTATGACTTACTAGTCTTTTGTAATCCCCTATGTCTTACTAGTCTTTTGTAATCCCCTATGTCTTACTAGTCTTTGTATAATCCCCTATGTCTTACTAGTCTTTTGTAATCCCCTGTGTCTTACTAGTCTTTTGTAATCCCCTATGTCTTACTAGTCTTTTGTAATCCCCTATGTCTTACTAGTCTTTTGTAATCCCCTATGTCTTACTAGTCTTTTGTAATCCCCTATGTCTTACTAGTCTTTTGTAATCCCCTATGTCTTACTAGTCTTTTGTAATCCCCTATGTCTTACTAGTCTTTGTATAATCCCCTATGTCTTACTAGTCTTTTGTAATCCCCTATGTCTTACTAGTCTTGTTAAAAAAAGCAGCACATCGTTGTAACCCCCTATGTTTAGTCTTTTGTTCACACACTGGACAAACGGAGCTGAGAGCCAAACAGTGCCTTTTGAAAGCCCAAGACGTCATAAGTTTTATGTAAATCAAACATGTTTTATGTCTCACCTACATAAAATGACAAGCAGAACAGAGAGCGACATTAACTTTTATTGAAAAAGAAACGTGAATGTCATAAACAAACAATAATAAAGTTAAGCACCTATGATACATATCCCACATCATTTTTCATTCCTAGTGTCTCTAAATTTAACTCTCATTACTGCCACTTAATTTTTCATTCCTAGTGTCTCTAAATTTAACTCTCATTACTGCCACTTAATTTTTCATTCCTAGTGTCTCTAAATTTAACTCTCATTACTGCCACTTAATTTTTCATTCCTAGTGTCTCTAAATTTAACTCTCATTACTGCCACTTAATTTTTCATTCCTAGTGTCTCTAATTTTAACTCTCATTACTGCCACTGGGTATATTTTGTCAAAATGAAATTAGATTTTTCAAAACATTAGTCGGTTTGACGTCACTGTTATTGACGTCATAAATCTTTTTTTACTTTTACGGTATTTATGCAAAATTAAATAAAAACAATCTGCTTGGGGGGGGGGGGGTAGTTTTATCTCATTAGTTTCTAATTTCACTTAATTTCCAGTGGTGACTGTGTTCTTGCCCCACTTGTCTCTCGAGTTGCCGGTGTAAAGGAAACTTGCCCCACCTGTCGCTCAAGTTGCCGGTGTAAAGGAAACTTGAAAACCTTCCCCTTCTTCAACACATTATAGTTACATATCACTGATGGAGTGTGTATGGTACATACTAATGGTACTCTAATGGTACATAATAATGCTTTATATATATATAGTGTAAATGCTAGAAAGAAAACAAAATTTTTGCTGGTCCCAGGGCTGAGCACTCACTTGAAAAAGTTTTATCAATCGACCGTCGCCCTTGTTCTTCGCCCAGTTCTCGGCTGACATAAGTAGCACTCAGCTCAGCTATCTCAGCAGTCTGGTTGCCTTCCACTCTTCCATGTTTATCAGCTGAAGGGGTTGTGACTGGCGGGACGGGGGCTGCTGTTGTAGTGATGGTGGTAGACGTTGTCAGTGTCGTTTGTATCCTTGTTGTGGTTGGGATAGAAGCTGAATTTGCGGTTGGCTCTGCTTTGGGCTCGTCTTGACTAAACAATGGCACTCCGTTACCCTAAGAAATGTGGAGAGAAATCAGTACAGCTATGTGATTAATCTTTAAATCATTAAATCGTCAGACTGTATAAATTAATCACACAAGAATTTATTGATTTAACTAATTTTAAAGTTTAAAATTAAATACATTGAAAGTAATGTCATGATGATCATGTCCGGTTTGTCAAGTGGCACTGTAACATCAATTGCGTTCTCATAAACTCCACTGCATGTTTCAGTACAATTATACTTTCCAATAATTTAAATGTATTTTTATAAACTCCATTGCATGTTATATATATATATATATACTCTCAAATAATTTAACTGCGTTTTCATAAATTCCATTGTTTTTGTACATTAGACTTTGCATCTAATTTCCCCGTATTACTCGGATACGCTATAACTACAGTTAAAATCTTCTTCTTTTAATTGTTCTTTCTTATCTAGGGTGCATGGTTGCAATATCAAAATATTTTAAATTTTGATATCTCGTTGATCTATAATAATTACCTCGCATATTTAATTATTTTAATGATTTTATATATTTTCTATTTTTAATATAATCTTTAGGCCAGTTTAATTGCAGACATTCTCATCAATTTCGGCTATAAGTGACTCAGTTTCTGTTCGATTTTATGTGTCAAAAGTGTTTATTATAATTTCTCAACAACACATCAGAAAAATCATTCGAAATATACCAGTAAACAACACGAGTAGAAAAGAAAGATATAACAAATTCCATTTAAGTTCCTTGACTTGACTTTCAATAATTTTCTTAACCTCAACACACGAAGTATACAGTAAACAACACGGGTAGAAAATATGTAACAAATTCCATTTAAGTTCCCTAACTTGATGTTCAATACTTCTCTTAACCTCAATTCACAATGCAGCTGAACACAAACACCAACCTCACTCCTTTGTAGCAAGAGGTGTTCAAACAAACTCAGGTCCAAAAAGAAACTTCAATGTCCAAGTAAAAGCATTTTCAAAGATATTTCAATACTTCTGTAAAAGCAGGTCCAAAAACATTTCAATGCTCTTGTAAAAGCCGGTCCAAAGATATTTCAAAATTTCTGTAAAAGCAAGTCCAAAGGCATTTCAATGCATCTGTAAAAGCGGGTCCAAAAACATTTCAATGCCCTTGTAAAAGCCGGTCCAAAGATATTTCAAAATTTCTGTAAAAGCCGGTCCAAAGATATTTCAAAATTTCTGTAAAAGCAGGTCCAAAGATTTTTCAAAATTTCTGTAAAAGCCAGTCCAAAGACTCTTCAATGTCCAAATTAAAGCAGGCCCAAAGACACTTCCTTACCTCTGTAAAAGCAGACCAGAGACACTTCCTTACCTCTGTAAAAGCAGACCAGAGACACTTCAATACCTCTATAAAAGCAGACCAGAGACACTTCCTTACCTCTGTAAAAGCAGACCAGAGACACTTCAATACCTCTATAAAAGCAGATAAAGACACTTCAATACATGTATAAAAGCAGATAAAAACACTTCCTTACCTCTGTAAAAGCAGACCAGAGACACTTCAATACCTCTGTAAAAGCAGATAAAGACACTTCAATACCTCTGTAAAAGCAGACCAGAGACACTTCAATACCTCTGTAAAAGCAGATAAAGACACTTCAATATCTCTGTAAAAGCAGATAAAAACACTTCAATACCTCTGTAAAATTAGACCACAGATACTTCAATGCCCACGTAAAAAAAAAACAGGTCCAGAGACACCTCAATGCCCATGTCAAATATACAACAAATCGTTTACTGTCAATAACGAGCAATCACTACGACGGCCTTGACAGCCGGTGCCACACAGTAAATGCTTACGCACGAACTCGCACACAACACGATGCTTGACGTCACAAGTGCGGGGAGATCTACTGGAATACCGTGCTTGCTGACACAACAACACTTCGCCATTCCTGTTGTCCTTTGAGAATGGCCTGAGCCAAAGCACAATAAATTTATACATTTCTTCCAGCGAGGTTCCTGTGGCTGTTACTCGACAAATATATCGATCTCTAATGTCGCTGAGTCTGTTTCAAATTGAAATATTGCAACTCATATCCTGAAATTGCTCACTTGACTTCTAGACACATGAAATCCCACGCTAAGTAGTCCTGCTGCTGTGTATGAAGTGTAGTTCAGCACGTGGTTCTATGTAGTACAACACGTGGCTCTATGTAGTACAACACTTGGCTCTATGTAGTACAACACGTGGCTCTATGTAGTACAACACGTGGCTCCATGTAGTACAGCACTTGGCTCCATGTAGTACAGCACTTGGCTCCATGTAGTACAACACTCGGCTCTATGTAGTTCAGCACTTGGCTCCATGTAGTACAGTTGCCAGACACACGAGTCTAGCGTGAAATAGCAAACAATGAAGCCCATGACAATATTCACTGCATGATAGAGTGCTCAGACAGAAGTAAGGAGAACATGCTTTTAAAAAACAAAACAAATGACAGTCAAACCTTTTCTATTTGAAGAATCTCATCGGGGTAGTCACCTAGGTCATTGACAGGGTCTGACTCGTCCATAGAATATTCTGCTGATGTAGAACCGTGATTGGGTGCAGCGTGAACTGAGAAACAGTCATATCTGGCAGCGCCTAAGACAAAAGGTTAAAGGCACTTGGTAATGTGTGGGCTTTGGCAAGTGCACGAGTATGTAGAATATTGAACTTTGGCACGAGCCTCGTCCCCCATCCCCCAATTACTCATGTTAGCAGCTTATATAAATTTGTTAAGATTTCTGTTCTTTTCAAAAAAGAAATGTGATGCACTCAGTTGAACTTCACTTGGAAGAAGCTACATTGCAGGCAGACTGCTAGTATAGTATATATTAAGCTTATCAAATTATTTTAACTTGAAAGTTAATTTAACATGTCCATATTCATTTAGCTTACTAAAGTAATTTCGTCTGCCTTATTAAAAGCTAGACCATCTCCATATATCTTGTTCCAAACTAGACCATCCCAGCCTGCCTCATTAATAGCTAGACCATCTCTATATATCTTGTTCCAAACTAGACCATCCCAGCCTGCCTCATTAATAACTAGACCATCTCTATATATCTTGTTCCAAACTAAACCATCCCAGCCTACCTGAGACTAGATCACCACTAACGAGGTACCTAGGCCACGCGGCTTACCAATTCTCCAGCAGCAAGCCTGCTCGCGGTCACGCATGAAGCGAGTTCGAGATTCCGTGAAAGGGATGTCAGGAAACCCGTCTTCACAGAATGTGTCCACACGGCGCCGTCTGATATCGTGAAAGCATTCCAGTTTCTTGTGTCCACCCTGCAAAATAACCAGTCAACAAAGGCCCATAACTGAGACGCACTTTGTAGCTAAACGCCTCATAAAATGTGGACCTCGTGGCCTACACGTAGTTAACACCTCATAAAATGTGGACCTAGTGGCCTACATGTAGTTAACGCCTCATAAAATGTGGACCTCGTGGCCTACACGTAGTTAACGCCTCATAAAATGTGGACCTCGTGGCCTACATGTAGTTAACGCCTCATAAAATGTGGACCTCGTGGCCTACACGTAGTTAACGCCTCATAAAATGTGGACCTCGTGGCCTACACGTAGTTAACACCTCGTAAAATATGCTGCTTCATGCTGACACGTGCTAAAGACCCCACAGCATTAAAAGTCAGACAAAATAGGCTTTCGGCTGCCACGTGCTAAAGACCCCACAGCATTAAAAGTCAGACAAAATAGGCTTTCGGCAGCTACAAGGACCAAATTGTACAGAATGTCCCTCACACATTGGCACCGTATGTCTCTTTTCAGAATGCACATCCCTCAGGGTCAGCAGAAAGTCCAAGAGGTGAAATCTTAAATCAAAGAGAGATGATAATTAAATGTTATTTGCATTTCTATGTGTGGTGGAGTAAATTTGCCTGTCTTTACTTCTAAACTTAATTGTTGTATAAATTGTTAAATGTCAAGTGACTCGACGACCCTGGGCACTCCTTATGATGGTATTTTTTTTATAAGTGTCAAAGCTGGAAAGAAACAGCTCAAGTGAAGAATGTGCTAGAAAAATGCTGATGCAATCCAAACCAGTTCTAACTGGATAAGTAGTTTTTCTGTCTAATAGTCTCACACTTGATCATAACAAATTCATCCAATGGGAAAGGGCCAAAGTTATTTTGTTGAAGAAAGTCTATTTCTAATCACTTTGATTTGAACGAAATTCGAGTTCGGTCAAAAAGGCGATCATTAGCTTATGGTATCTAACTGATAAAGAGAACGAATGGGCTTGGAAATATTTCGTACATGTTTGCTATTGAACTTTGATTTGAACTGGAGAATGCTTTATGCAACTGAAACATTATTTCGATGTTCACTAATTTGATTACATTGTACATTATACTTGTGAATTTTGATCAATGCTATGTATAATATGCTGTTGTGTATCAGGCTAACGAAATTTTACTTTGAGTTGAGAATGTTTGTAAGAGAGAAAGGAGTTTAGAAATGAAATATTCCTGAAATTTAGTGCTGCCTTAATTTGACTTTTACAGAGAAAAGCACACCTTTTTTGTTTGGTGTATATGATCCACTTCCGTGCACAGTGACTACTCTGTCTGTCAATCATGTTGGTATGTGTGTCCAATGTTGTCATTGAACGAACTCATCAGTAAACGTGTTGCTGTAAGTTGATTCCTGTGAATTCCATTTCAGAACTAATATGGCGGAAAATTGAGACTGAGATTGGTCTCGAGAATTCATGAAGATTATTTTGAACATTCCTCATGGTTTGCTGAATAGCATTCTCAAAAATTTGAGAGTATTCCTCCTGATTATTTCTCTAAAACTCCACTCTCATTTCTATGATGTATGACATCCATGAACTTGATTATATATATATACATTAATTGTCTGCCAAGTATCAATATTAGATTATCGTTTCACTTCCAATACTAGCAATGTGCCAAAGATTCTGGCTATTATTAAAATGACATACCAACAGATATATCAGCTGATGTGCCCAAGCTAGTAACGTTATCTCCCCTTTTTTATTAACTATAATTACAATATTAATTCCTCTGGCTCAGCCCCCACACCAGCTTTAGTCAACACTCGCAACAAATTATGCAATGTGGTGAAGATAACAAATTAAAATTTAATAACAATAATAAGAAAGAAAGAAAATCAATTTCTGAATCACAGAATGTACAATATATAGCAACCTATAAACATGAATAATCATTTGGGCTTCATGGCGACAGTGATAGACTACTCTTTACAAAGTTCATCGTAAACTCATTAGCTACACGCTAACTTACAATTCATACACTCAATGAAATATTTATAAGTGAACAATAACAGTTCCACTCCTATAATTACATAATTAAATAGATACAATATATCCAACAAGTGGTTTACAGTAATATCCATTAAACAATCATTGTTATCTCTATTTAGCTCCACTGGCTACAAATAATTATAATTTAACAGTACGTGGGCGTAGCGTATACACGTGCTTATACCATCTCAACATTCCTACATAAACATAATCATAGCTATACATTAGTTTGTTTGTCATCTCAACATTCCTACATAAATATAATCATAACTAACGCCACTTAGCCTCTGTGAGAAGAAATACATTAGTTCATACAATCATTAGCAAGCCACATGAATATTTTACACAGCGTTCTATCAACAATATATACAAATAATTTAGATAAGTCAATTATATTTACACAGCGTTCTATCAACAATATATACACATAATTTAGATAAGTCAATTATATTTACACAGCGTTCTATCAATAATATATACAAATAATTTAGATAAGTCAATTATATTTACCACTCTCATAATTCATGCTCGGTATCAACGTAGGCAAGAAATCACCCCCTGGACGGATGTGGTGAATGTGCGTCTGCGGACATGGGTCACTGATACGTATATATGAATAAGGTTTTCTTTGTTTTGCGTGTTTGCTTATTGGTTAACGTACAGTTTAGAGTCTTTTTTTCTTTGTTTTGCTTGTTTGCTTATTGGTTAACGTACAGTTTAGTGTCTTTTTTTCTTTGTTTTGCTTGTTTGCTTATTGGTTAACGTACAGTTTAGTGTCTTTTTTTCTTTGTTTTGCTTGTTTGCTTATTGGTTAACGTACAGTTTAGTGTCTTTTTTTCTTTGTTTTGCTTGTTTGCTTATTGGTTAACGTACAGTTTAGTGTCTTTTTTTCTTTGTTTTGCTTGTTTGCTTATTGGTTAACGTACAGTTTAGTGTCTTTTTTTCTTTGTTTTGCTTGTTTGCTTATTGGTTAACGTACAGTTTAGTGTCTTTCATATTTTCTTTTTAACATAAGACAGGAAATATTTGTATAAGGGAGATCTTACTTGAGCTTTAGAGTTTGCGTTCATTCTTTTTATTTATTTTGAACATAAGACAGGAAATATTTGTAAAAGGAGATCTTACTTGAGGTTTACAGCTTGCATTCATTCTTGTTTGTGTGTGTGTGTGTGTGTGTGTGTGTGTGTGTGTGTGTGTGTGTGTGTGTGTGTGTGTGTGTGTGTGTGTGTGTGTGTAAATTCATCGTGTGGCTGGGCAAACAGATAAGACCCAATTTAATAAATAAGAAAATAACTTTTATACAATTAGTTGTCCTCTATCCACCGATTATTAGTGTCGAATATGTACGCGTAGTCCTGAATATTGACAACGATTATAATTATTAGTGTCCAATATGTACGCGGAGTCCTGAATATTGACAACGATTATAATTATTAGTGTACAATATGTACGTAGTTCTGAATATTGACAACGATTCGTATAAGCTGAGGCATCGCGCTCGCCATACCTTTGAGCAACATTCGGTGATATCATTACGGCGTGCTAAGAGAGCTAACTCGGTAGCCGATTTGTCCACGTAGCTGGGACCCAGCAGGTGTCGCTGCATGAACTCTGACCTCTGTCGCACGTCGGCACCACTGAATCGCTGCATGACCTGGCATAGCAAGCCAATTCTTTCCTCACGAGTTAGAGGCTGAAATAAAACAAGAAGGCTGCTAAAATTAAATAATTTAAGAAATTTAAATAGAAATTAAATACTAAATAACTGTGTGCTTCGATATTGAGATGAATGAAAAAGTGACTTATAGTGTTAAGAATGAGGAAATAATAAAATAATGACTCGTTTGTTTTTTATATGTAACAGAAAGAAATAATGACAGATTCCTGCTTTTTACAAATATCAAAAGGAAAATATAAAACAATTAATTCGCCAAAAATAATTTTATATTTTCTTGTTTTAATTCAAAATTAGCCGTATATATAGATGACTATGTAAAATAAAATCCATAGAATACATTAGTAAAAATATTTGACATTTGAAGACATTTATATTTCAGAATAGTACATACTATAGAACTGCTTTAATTGTTGTTACGTGATAATTTTAAAAATAAATTTTAACACATATTTACCAAGTCATTTAAATAAAAATGATCAAGGTTGAGTTTGGGCGGAAATAGGGAAGGTCAAGGACTGAGAAATGGTGTTTCAACATGTCACATATGTAATATATGTATAAAAAAATAATGATGGTACACTGACCTTGAACAGCTGATGAGTTTGCTGTTCATTCGTACACTCCTTGGTGGACAGAGGTCCTTCCACGACGCCCAGACGATCAGCGTAGTATATTTTTGCATCCTCGATGACCATTGCCCTGGAGAAGAATATGTAGGATGTTACCATAAAAAATGAAGGCAATAATATGACCACATGATTATGCTAGCTCGGCATTGTAAATGAAGGCAATAATTAATATGACCACATGATTATGCTAGCTCGGCATTGTAAATGAAGGCAATAATATGACCACATGATTATGCTAGCTCGGCATTGTATCAACAGGTAATATAACATTTGAAATAATTTATTTCCTTTTCCGTTCTTTAGTGTTGGGACACGTTCAAAGTTAATCTCCATGTTTTATTATTATTATTGTTGTTGTTATAAATTACAACTACCTCAATCACAGAGACACATTTCACAAAATGCTTGAAAATACACGGAGTCCAAAAAATATAGCCCAGCATGATGATGAGTGTAGGGGGCGCTTCCGGCTTCCGCCGCTTTCGCGCAAACTAATGAGTAGTCTAGGTGACTAGGTATACGCTGGTTAAACGTCTCCGTCTATAATCGTACAAGTCGGACCACTCATAGCCCAGCAATTATCTATTTTGACTAATTAATGAATTGAGAAACTTTGCTACTCCGGTAGTGCAGATATGCACTTTCATAAATCAATGTATATTTCTCTTTGAATTAATAAAAGGCAAAAACAAAGTAAAGTAAAACACTGAGCCTCAACCGAATCTCGATCTAATCATTCCTCTCACTCATTGAAACCTAAACAATTAAATCCCAAAATGAATTACCTGAAAAGAACACACCCACAAGTGGGAGCCTTCCAAAGCAAGGGCGGCAACTCTTGCATGGCAACTTTGCGATTGGTTGCGAGAAGCAGAGGGCAGCCCGGAAGTGCTTGCGTTACGTTGAGAAAGTCCTTGGCACTGTAGTGGAGCTCTCCCGCACCACAGCTCCCGTTGGCTTCAATCGACAGTATAGCATCGGTGAACGACAACAGTTTATTGAAAAGCTGTATCCGTACTGAAGGACAAAGAGGCCAGAGACTGTCAGTCATGATTACTGATCTACATACAAATGTTAGCATTATATTTCACAAACACATACATAAGATACATTTTTCTAAATTTAAAGTTTTCATCATAACAAAATGAATTATTCGATAAAATTACTTTTGGGACAAGAAAATCGAATGTAAACACAATACAAGTATTATTAGTAAATCAATGAATGTTATATAATATAACTAGCCTTCCTTGCCTATGTTATGTAAACACAATATTATTAGTAAATCAATACATGTTTTATAATATAACTAGCCTCCCTTGCTAAATGTTATGATACTGTAGCGAGTGTTGCTAGGAACCTCACAACATAACTCTGTCGTATGTTGTATTCAATCATTGGGGCCAGAAGGACACAGCATAACTGTCGTATGTTGTATTCAATCATTGGGGCCAGAAGGACACAGCATAACTGTCGTATGTTGTATTCAATCATTGGGGCCAGAAGGACACCATAACTGTCGTATGTTGTATTCAATCATTGGGACCAGAAGGACACAACGTGGATAAATATAGAACTAGTGAGCCAACTATGATACCAGAATGAAATTCTTTCAAGCCTCTTTATCCCTAACCCTTATTTCCTTAGAATTAAAGAATCTACCTAGTCGTGAGAATGTCATAATATTCAGTGTAGTCGTGAGAATGTCATAATATTCTAGCTAGTCATGAGAATGTTACAAGAACGCCTTTCTGCCTTTCGATACATGTCTATATGTAGCAGTCAGTATACGATACATGTCTATATATGTAGCAGTCAGTATGCGATACATGTCTATATATGTAGCAGTCAGTATGCGATACATGTCTATATATGTAGCAGTCAGTATCGGTCTGTAGAAGGGGGATCACCAAATGTGGTATTTTGTACAAAATTTCTGACTGCATGTGGGGCACTTCACTACTTAACAATGTTCCATAGAAATATACTAGTTACTTCTCCACATGCTAGCTAACCATTCTTGTTCTCCATCACAAATAGTTGTGATTATTTTACCTGATCACCCTCGCACTCTTGTCACGGAAATGATTATCTTACCTGTTTGTTGATCACCGTCGCTCTTTGTCACGGAAATAGTTCTGATTATCTTACCTGTATGTTGATCACCGTCGCTCTTTGTCACGGAAATAGTTCTGATTATCTTACCTGTATGTTGATCACCGTCGCTCTTTGTCACGGAAATAGTTCTGATTATCTTACCTGTATGTTGATCACCGTCGCTCTTTGTCATGGAAATAGTTCTGATTATCTTACCTGTATGTTGATCGCCGTCGTTCTTTGTCACGGAAAGCTGGATTAAAGGCTTTGTGTCGACGTCAGAGATTCTGTTGATACCAATGGCGTCATTTTCGGTGGGCGCAGCATGACGACATTTGGGTTCTGATAGGTCACGTGATACTGGAATACCTACAAGTATCTAACGTTTTAATGATGTATGTTGTGTTCAAGTAATAATCGTTTGTGTGTGTGCGTGCGAACATGCATTTTGTATCAGATTTCATGATGCTAAGAAAATTTTAAGGAATCCTTTTTGAATGAGTACATAAAACATTTATCTCACATGTCGTTGGTATGAAATATACACAAACAAAAAATAGTTCAAACTTTTTTTTTAATCTGTGAAAGTCAGTATTAGTGATGACATGGAGAAAACACAGTAAATCTATCATACAAACACGGGTAGTAATGGTGATTTCATGGGGGAAAACAGTAAATCTATCATACAAACACAGTTAGTAATGGTGATGACATGGGGGAAAACAGTAAATCTATCATACAAACACAGTTAGTAATGGTGATTTCATGGGGGAAAACAGTAAATCTATCATACAAACACAGTTAGTAATGGTGATGACATGGGGGAAAACAGTAAATCTATCATACAAACACAGTTAGTAATGGTGATGACATGGGGGAAAACAGTAAATCTATTATACAAACACATTTAGTAATGGTGATGGTGATAAGGGAGGATCAACATATTTAATGGGTTTTTTCGTTGTTGCTGTTCCTGCTCGTGTTTCTTATTAAAACCATAAAATCATATTATTTGTCGCATGCAATTTGCTCCTTTCAAACGAAATTGAAGCTTTATTTGATCAGAAATTGTATTCCTCTTTCTTTTTCAGTTTTATCCCATCCCAACCACCCCCTACCCACACACACACAAATAGCCATCAATGATCTTCACAACAACAATTTATGTCGTCCACACAGCAATAGAAGAGAGAGAATGGTTCTTCTTCAAAGCTGCAGCTTTGCTTGTGGCGTAGCGCCATGTACTATCAGAGAGAGAGAGAAAAAAAAAAAAACGTGCACAGTATTCATTCGCTGGTTAAAAACAACTCTTCCTTCGGTAGACAATCATATCGGCCAAACAGTAAGTTTGACTAAAGTTGACGACTAGTAAGAAAATATTCTTTTAGCGTATCTTCTGGTAGACAATCATATCAGTAAGTTTGACTTTACTAAAGTTGACGACTAGTAAGAAAACATTCTTTTAGCGTAACTTCTGGTTGTGAAGTAATTTTTTCAGATATAACATTATGAAGGTTGTATATGTCAACCATTGAATTGGAACAATCGCTAAGTGTAGTAAATTTATAATGCGACCAACAGAAACAGCGGACTCTTTCTAAAACGGAAGTAACCTGCTATCAGGTCATTACCTTTATTTTCATTCAGCCGTTGACAGGCTGTTGATAGGCATTCAGCATCGTCTTTTGTCATTTATTTGCTTTTGACCACCTTCAAAAATTTTTATCAGCGGAAAGCTCGAATGGAGAGGACATTTCTGCTACATAAACGTGTTATTAATACCATATTTACAAGAACGTGTCTCACTCTTGTATTATTAATACCATATTTACAAGAACATGTCTCACTCTTGTATTATTAATACCATATTTACAAGAACATGTCTCACTCTTGTATTATTAATACCATATTTACAAGAACATGTCTCACTCTTGTATTATTAATACCATATTTACAAGAACATGTCTCACTCTTGTATTATTAATACCATATTTACAAGAACATGTCTCACTCTTGTATTATTAATACCATATTTACAAGAACATGTCTCACTCTTGTATTATTAATACCATATTTACAAGAACATGTCTCACTCTTGTATTATTAATACCATATTTACAAGAACATGTCTCACTCTTGTATTATTAATACCATATTTACAAGAACATGTCTCACTCTTGTATTATTCATCTACCTTACAATTAGGAAAGTTATATGAATGTCATTATTGCTGTACAGTACTACCCTTGTATTATTAATCCAATTACAATTAGGAAATAATATGAATATTATTATTGTTGTACAGTACTACCCTTGTATTATTAATCCAATTAAATTAGGAAATAATATGAATATCATTATTGCTGTACAGTACTACCCTGGCATTAAACTGACATTATTTTGTCATCATTTGTAAATGTTTGCAATCAGTGTGGTCATGCTTTTTGCCACACCATTCAGGCAGTTGCAAAATGTTTGTGTTATATACATATAATTTAATTTGTACTACTTTGCAGGTGTAAATTTAGAAAATGTAAAGAAATCCCCCAAACAGCAGAATGTGTGTGATGTGTGGATGAACTTAAACAGGAGTCAAAACAGGATATAGTGTGCATAACAAACCATCCGAGATAAATATACACTACAGATAGTTATCTACAATATAACCAGAAATATAGAGTGCTCAAAACTTCTGATGATGTGTATGCAGTTTTATTATGCTTTTAAATTGATAGTTAAAAATATATTTTATTTATAACACTTTATTCCTGATTGCAAAAGATTAAGGGTGATATTCTTATGGTGAAATGATTGTAAACCTATTGGTGATTTGTTATGCACAACTCATTTATATGTTGTTATGGACAACTCACTAATATGTTGTTATGGTCAACTCATTTATATGTTGTTATGGACAACTCATTTATATATTGTTGTAGACAACATATTTATGTTGTTGTGGACAACTCATTTATAAATTGTTATGGACAACTTATTTATATATTGTTATGGACAACTTATTACGTTGTTATGGACAACTCACTAATATGTTGTTATGGACAACTTATTTACGTTGTTATGGACAACTCATTTATATATTGTTGTGGACAACTTATTTATGTTGTTATGGACAACTTATTTAAATGTTATGGACAACTTATTTACGTTGTTATGGACAACTCATTTATATATTGTTGTGGACAACTTATTTACGTTGTTATGGACAACTCATTTATATATTGTTGTGGACAACTTATTTATGTTGTTATGGACAACTTATTTAAATGTTATGGTCAACTTATTTACGTTGTTATGGACAACTCATTTATATATTGCTATGGACAACTTATTTATGTTGTTATAGACAACTCATTTATAAATTCTCTCTTCATTGGATAAGAAATGTTTTGGATAAACAGGCATTCATTTGGACAATAATAATAAAATTTGGGATAAATAAATATTTATCAGGCAATAATAATAATATACACAAGTACAGTAACACATAAAAAAAGGTATCCATTCAGTAACATGCAATAAAAAAATGAACATATAACAAATATCATAATTATTTGCATATTTAGCAAGAACCCAAGAAGTATTTGTAATATTATCAGTAAGTCAAATTATTATTTTTTTTCTTGTCGCATTTCAATAGGCGAGCATAGGAGTTTACGTGCAATCCACATCGAGTCACAGGTACCGGAAGTGACTCCGATAACTGTCAAGATTTGATTTTGTTATAGCGAGTTCATCGTACGCCCAAGTTAATCAGTGTACCTCTAGTGAAGTGGAAACATTTTAAGTTAATCTCCACTTGCTGGCTGTCGTTATTTAAAACTTTAAATCTGAAGTAGAGTTGTCGCCACTTACGGTGTCTTAGTCAGGACAATATCGGCGGCTATCACCTATAACTAGGTCAAAGATTAGCAGTCAAATAGTGGCCAAGACAAATACCGGCCGCATTCTTTTGCCAAAATTATCTAAAGATCTCGACTAGTAGTGTATGTTAACTCATACACATGGGGAGTGTTTGATTTAAACTAGGTAGTTCGTAGGAGGTTTTTGAGAAGTAATTAATACAATAGTAATACTGAGGCAGTGTTTAGTAATTCATTCATAGGTAGTATTTAACAATTCATTCATCTGTTGTCTTATTCAGTCGTAGGCCGAGTTTTAAACTTAGTAATTCGGTCATAGGCCACATTTAATGAACTTATTGAGTCATTAATCGGCAGTGTTTAATAATAGTAATTCAGCCATAACCAATGTTTATTAGATATGAAATTCAGTCATAGACAGTGTTTATGAGCTCAATAATTCATAAGCATCGTTTATGAGTTCGGTAATTCAATTTATAGGCAATGTTTATGAGCTCGATAATTCAATTTATAGGCAATGTTTATGAGTTCGGTAATTCAATTTATAGGCAATGTTTATGAGCTCAATAATTCAATTTATAGGCAATGTTTATGAGCTCAATAATTCAATTTATAGGCAATGTTTATGAGCTCAATAATTCAATTTATAGGCAATGTTTATGAGTTCTGTAATTTATATTACAGGCGGTCCTCGGGGAAATTCATATTATAGGCAGTATTCAAGCACAACAACTCCATTATGAAATGTGTTGCGTCCAACTCTGGAACAAGGTCATCCATAGCAGACCTTGCTAAACAGACTAAACATCATGGAGGCAGTGCAAAGTGCTGAACTCTGAATTCATAGAAATTTTCATGATTTAACTCAATACATATCAATTTAGTCATTAGTAGTATATGATAACTTAGATATTAATAGTGTTTGGAATACAGACAGTAAATTAGCCTTTGGGTAGGCCGTTTGAGAACTAAAACATTTAGTCATTGGTGGTGTTTTGGAAAGCAAAAATCAAAGTTTGAAATTTGTGTGCGCATTTAAGAGCTAGAAACCTCTGTGTTTAGAAACCCCAAAGTATTTAGTTGTTAATCGTGTGTAAGTATTCAGAAATTCAAATAACAGTTCATGGAAATACAGGTATCACTTCTATTTTTGCTAGCGTTCAGGAACTTTGAATCTGACCATCAGTGTTTAGAAGTGCATGCAAGCACAAACTTCAAGAGACTATAGAATTTAAGGAACTCACAAGACGAAAAGTTAGGAGAATGGCGACTCAGATAATGTAAACAGCATTGGCAGCTATTGTCGAGATACTTTCTGTCTTTGATGACGTCACGAAGGTAGCAATGGACAAGAGAGAAACAGATCGAAGTGGACTAAGCCCAAGGAGACTAGTTGGAAATAATTAAAATCTGGAAACTGCCTTGGTCTCAAAAACACAAAATTAATTCTGTTCTGAGTAAAATTTTTGCTGACTTTTCGGAGGTGTGTATTACTGACGTGTAATAGACATTCTTCCTCAAATTTGAAGATGAACTGGTAAAAATATAAACAGTTAAACGAGTGAAGTTCTCAGTGCAACAGACTCTCTTCCTCAAATTTAATGAACTGGTAAAAACATGAACAGTTATACGAATGAAGTTCTCATTGCAACAGACTTTCTTCCTCAAATTTAAAGATGAACTGGTAAAAACATGAACAGTTATACGAATGAAGTTCTCAGTGCAACAGACTTTCTTCCTCAAATTTAAAGATGAACTGGTAAAAACATGAACAGTTATACGAATGAAGTTCAGGTGCTCATTGTAGTACTCTTCTCGTTTGTATCCTTGAGCTATAGCGGCTCGAGAAATCTAGTTGTGACATTAGTGATACAGATGTCAAGCACGTCACGTCACGTCACGACGCTATCAGGCAGAGCAAGACAAGATCAGGCAGACAATCCTTTGAGAAAACGCCGCGGTCAGAAGTGACAAGACCGAAAGAAATTTAAAAATAACAAAATGTAATTTAAAAAAAAATAGCCTCAACAAAATTTGGCTAGAGGGAACGAATGACTGTTCTTTGTCACTGTGGTGCCGTGTGTGAACGGCTACATAGACGAAACAGAATGAAAGTAACGCCATCTGTGGGACCTTGAGTGAACGGCTACATAGAGGAAACAGAATGAGAGTAACGCCGACTGACTTTGACTGATATGATAAAACCTGATATGAAACTACTCGAAACTAAAATAACCGGATTGTAAAGGATGAACAAACAAACGCAGAGATCGAGAATTGAAGGAATGGAGAGAAAAAACATCGAATTGACTAAAAATAAATGAACAGTAATTAAGGACACACATGAACGACCTTCAAAGTATTTATTTACATTGCATTAATTTAAATATTGCACAAGTAACCGTAATAAACATTTATTTACATTGCATTAATTCAAATATTGCACAAGTAACCGTAATAAACATTTATTTACATTGCATTAATTCAAATATTGCACAAGTAACCGTAATAAGAAAGAAAACATTTATTTACATTGCATTAATTCAAATATTGCACAAGTAACCGTAATAAGAAAGAAAACATTTATTTACATTGCATTAATTTATATTGCACAAGTAACCGTAATAAACATTTATTTACATTGCATTAATTTATATTGCACAAGTAACCGTAATAAGAAAGAAAGAAAGAACTCACCATAGCCAATCGAAAACAAGACGACTAAAACAAAAGGGCGCATTTTTTCCCTCTTAATTACTAGTCATGCCACAATTTGGAAAGCTTGTTTTCTGGTCGGACCCGACAGGGATAGAGTCAGACCAGCTTCGGGTGGCTGGCAATATTTTTTTGTTGAAATGGTTAAGCTGGCGCAACCGGGTATGTAAATGCAGAGGTTTATATATTGGTCGCCACCCCTACCTCCCTACCTAGCGTGCAGACACGGGTGCTGGTGCGGATTGAAAGGTTAGTTAAAATATACACCTCTATTCTCTACCGCAACAAAGGAGCACTCCGCGTCACGAGCATTCAGTGTGAAGGTCACTTGGAATCTTATAATAAATATCTTCATGCTTTTTTACATTAAAGAAACCAAATATTGTCGTCGCTATCTTAAATGCACCATCTCAATCAATTAGTGTAGTTGGCCATTTTTGTGGCAAGTTTCCAGAGGCAGCTTGTCGCCTGATTGACTTTTTCAGCTGTATGTCTAGTTCCACTTTCGCGTACAGATGGGTGGGGGGGATCTTATTGCGGAGCCCCCGATATCTTTTCCCACGTTTATGTGTTTGCAAGAACTTCTTCACTACCACAATTTCTAAGAGTTGTGATTTACAAGAGTACTATACTATTATATGTTCTTGCTGTTTAATTTCAAAAAAAAAAATTCACTAAACAGCCGGCCCAAAACGTACGCATAATAGCGACAAAAACAAACCCACCCACCTGCAACATCCCCACCCCCACCCATAATGGTGAAAGTGTATTAATGCTCCAACACACTTCTGCCTGGAAAGGCATCCCCTTGTTTTGAATGTGGTACTTCTCTCCCGGTCCAGTGCAAGGGAGTTTATTTTTCTGCAAGAACATTCAATTCGTACGATCCGTCATCAAACTTAACTTCAGCTCGAGAATTCAGGCTAACCGACATCAAACTTAACTCCAGCTCGAGAATTCAGGCTAACCGACATCAAACTTAACTCCAGCTCGAGAATTCAGGCTAACCGACATCAAACTTAACTCCAGCTCGAGAATTCAGGCTAACCGACATCAAACTTAACTCCAGCTCGAGAATTCAGGCTAACCGACATCAAACTTAACTTCAGCTCGAGAATTCAGGCTAACCGACATCAAACTTAACTTCAGCTCGAGAATTCAGGCTAACCGACAAAAGAAAACATCAACCCCCCCCCCCAACAATGGCAATTGTACGGCTCACCTGATTGTCATCTACTGCTTGACAGCTTAAGTATTTATTTTTAAATATAAGAGATGTATCTATGGTTAGCCATAGGCCTATATCTATGGTTAACTATAGGCCTATGTCTATGGCTAACTATAGGCCTGTGTTTATGGTTAAGTATAAGCCTTTATCTAAGGTTAACTATAGGCCTATATCTATGGCTAACTATAGGCCTATAAATACTTTGAACATCTTAGAGTTGAGCTCTTCTCTCACTTGTGTAATCGATGTTTGTTGCGATATAATTACTGTCAGAGAGTCAAACATGCAAAATCTCTCTCTCTCTCTCTCTCTCTCTCACACACACACACACACACACACACACACACACACACACACACACACACACACACACACACACACACACATTAACTCGTTAATTTGCCAGTATCTGAGTATAAATTAAAGCAAACACCAACAGCATACATTGGTATACACACACTTCCGACAACAACCATCGAGTTCAAATCAAGATCTTGTAACCACAGATAGAGTTTAACTGGATTTTTTTGCAATCACTGCTTGAGTTCAAATGGATCATTTACAAGGACAACGAGTTCAGTTGGGTTTTTGGCAATCAGCTTGAGTTCAACAGATCTTTTGCCATCACAACTTGAGTCCATTTGGATTTTTTGGCAATCATTCAGTTCTAACTGGAATTTTTTGCAAATCACAACTCTAGTTCAGCTAGCTAGATCTTTTGCAATCATAACTTTTCAACTGAAGTTTTAAACCCCGACCACAATAATATGTGCAGTCCACTCCATAGCAACGCCTTTGCACTGAGCGATGGATTTTGCAGAATGTTTCTGGACTGCTCATAATGACTGCAGATCGCCGAAATGTGTCTTCTGTGTCACTGATCTAATGGACTGACTGATTGCAAAAATGTTTATCTTCAAGTCATCGATCTAATGGACTGAAAGTTCGTCAAAATTTGTACTTTAAGTCACATCATGTCATCGATCTAATGGCCTGAAAGTTCGTCAAAATTTGTACTTTAAGTCACATCAAGTCATCGATCTAATGGCCTGAAAGTTCGTCAAAATTTGTATCTTTAAGTCACATCATGTCATCGATCTAATGGCCTGAAAGTTCGTCAAAATTTGTACTTTAAGTCACATCATGTCATCGATCTAATGGCCTGAAAGTTCGTCAAAATTTGTACTTTAAGTCACATCAAGTCATCGATCTAATGGCCTGAAAGTTCGTCAAAATTTGTATCTTTAAGTCACATCATGTCATCGATCTAATGGCCTGAAAGTTCGTCAAAATTTGTATCTTTAAGTCACATCAAGTCATCGATCTAATGGCCTGAAAGTTCGTCAAAATTTGTATCTTTAAGTCACATCAAGTCATCGATCTAGGGACTGAAAGTTCGTCAAAATTTGTATCTTTAAGTCACATCAAGTCATCGATCTAATGGCCTGAAAGTTCGTCAAAATTTGTATCTTTAAGTCACATCAAGTCATCGATCTAATGGCCTGAAAGTTCGTCAAAATTTGTATCTTTAAGTCACATCATGTCATCGATCTAGGGACTGAAAGTTCGTCAAAATTTGTATCTTTAAGTCACATCAAGTCATCGATCTAATGGCCTGAAAGTTCGTCAAAATTTGTATCTTTAAGTCACATCAAGTCATCGATCTAATGGCCTGAAAGTTCGTCAAAATTTGTATCTTTAAGTCACATCAAGTCATCGATCTAGGGACTGAAAGTTCGTCAAAATTTGTACTTTAAGTCACATCAAGTCATCGATCTAGGGACTGAAAGTTCGTCAAAATTTGTACTTTAAGTCACATCAAGTCATCGATCTAATGGCCTGAAAGTTCGTCAAAATTTGTACTTTAAGTCACATCAAGTCATCGATCTAATGGCCTGAAAGTTCGTCAAAATTTGTATCTTTAAGTCACATCATGTCATCGATCTAATGGCCTGAAAGTTCGTCAAAATTTGTACTTTAAGTCACATCAAGTCATCGATCTAATGGCCTGAAAGTTCGTCAAAATTTGTATCTTTAAGTCACATCAAGTCATCGATCTAATGGACTGAAAGTTCGTCAAAATTTGTATCTTTAAGTCACATCATGTCATCGATCTAATGGACTGAAAGTTCGTCAAAATTTGTATCTTTAAGTCACATCATGTCATCGATCTAATGGACTGAAAGTTCGTCAAAATTTGTATCTTTAAGTCACATCATGTCATCGATCTAGGGACTGTCTGGCAGATTGCCCGAGTGTGTTTCTTCATGTCAACCATGTCATCGATCTAATGGATAGTACACGTGTATGTTCTTATTGGGTCAACCATGTCATCGATCTAATGGATAGTACACGTGTATGTTCTTATTGGGTCAACCATGTCATCGATCTAATGGATAGTACACGTGTATGTTCTTATTGGGTCAACCATGTCATCGATCTAATGGATAGTACACGTGTATGTTCTTATTGGGTCAACCATGTCATCGATCTAATGGATAGTACACGTGTATGTTCTTATTGGGTCAACCATGTCATCGATCTAATGGATAGTACACGTGTATGTTCTTATTGGGTCAACCATGTCATCGATCTAATGGATAGTACACGTGTATGTTCTTATTGGGTCAACCATGTCATCGATCTAATGGATAGTACACGTGTATGTTCTTATTGGGTCAACCATGTCATCGATCTAATGGATAGTACACGTGTATGTTCTTATTGGGTCCAAAAGTCGATTCCGACAATCCGGTACGCATGCGCTATACAAAAACTTACCGACTTTATTGTGTTGTTGCACGTCTATTATAAAGCACTGTCCGTATAGGCGCTAGACACAACTATATTTTTACCTCAGCATTTTCTCACTGTCAAACACTTAGAAAGAAGCACTTAATTGGAAACGTATATCTAATTAATTAAATGAAGTGAGTGGGTATGTTTTTAGTGAGAGTTGTCAAGGTGTTATATCTAATTAATTAAATGAAGTGAGTGGGTATGTTTTTAGTGAGAGTTGTCAAGGTGTTATATAATTAAATGACGTGAGTAGGTATGTTTTTAGTGAGAGTTGCCAAGGTGTACGCATTTCTCACTTGACATTTGAAAAGGGAACAGCTTCCGTTTCCGCCTTATTTTAATTAGACAGTCGATGGCGTCATAAGATTTCGGAGCCCTAACTTGTCATGCCGGACTTTCCAATCCGCTTGTCAGAAAGTAAACTTCTCGACACGAAGTTGCCTTTTCCGGCCACTACTTTTGAAACAGTTATGTTATTTTACTCCAGATTGAAAATGTTATGCTCCAAATATTCAAAATCCTTTAGAGTTTCTTAGAGTGCAGAAAAAAGTACATGTAATTCTGTGTGATCAGGTGAGAATTATTTCCCTTGGCCAAAGTGTTGTAGCAAAATGCAGATTGTAACTTTGTTTTATACTTTTTAAGCAGAATTCCGGTTAGATACTAATTAAGACACGTCGTTCCATTCCATTCAACCTCGCAAAACTGTAGAAATAATGATGTACGATCCTTTACCTTGTACACAGAAAAGAATTAAGCACGTCAACTCTAGTTAATCAATCTGCCAAATACATGTGCGGAAATGATTTTTGAGCGAGAGCGAGAAGAAATCTGTTGAGGCTGAAACATCAGTGCCGACTCACATTTTTAAAGATGTGACACTGTTGATCATATGTGATCACGCCCGTCGCCTCGTGCGTACATCTAGTCTCTTTCCCAAGACAACGGATTGGTTACTATCTTTAGAGAGAATCGCGTCGATTGGTTGTTGGCTTAGTGACGCTTTGACATCGCCGTGAACTCTCAGCCTTTCAGTTGACGGTGCAGGAGTGCGGCATTAATCACATGACACTCTAGGTGTTTAAATCTAAGTCTAAAAAATGTATCTTCTGGTTGTGAGGTGTTTGTTGCACCATGCGTGCAAATGTTTTTGTGTCATATATAATTTCATTTGCTTTGTGCATTCATTATGGAAAATTGTCGGGTGGGGGGGGGGGGGAGTACCGTGTGAAGCACATGCAATTGTGGTTGAATTCAAATAGGAGTCAGCCCCCTCCCCCCCCCCAAACGAATCACCCTGGTTTTAAAAGTGGCTGCCTGGATAAATATATTCTAAAAATAGCTTATTTACAGTAAAAGCAGGAACATGGAGCTTAGGAAAGCTTCTGATAATGGTATGCAATTTTTATTATGCTTATAAATTCATAGGGGGATGGTTGATTGCTTAGGCCTCCTATTCCAATGTGTGAGTTTGCTGAGAATTTTGTTGTTCTTTGTCTTTTTTGTTGTTAAAGGCATTCATTTGGACAAAAAATAATAAAATAAAACAGACCTTTATAAGGCATCAACAATATATACAAGTACAGGAACACAATACAAAATATATCCACACAATACAAAATATATAACAAAGTTCATATTAACATATGTAATAACAACAAACATTAAGGTGGACCAAATATCAGTTAAAATCTTCACTTTTTATTTCTTTAAAATTAGTTTTTGTGAAGAATTAAAGCCTGGTCAGACATATGACACATTTATATTCATTCATTCAGAACATACCTAAGGAGTGTAAGATGTAAATGACACATGATGACATTTGACACATTTATATTCATTCATTCAGAACATACATAGGGACTGTAAGATATACATGATACATGATGATATATTCTCATAATAAAAGCACATCTGCCTTTGATTACTCTTATGTTACTCGTAGTTTTGAGTGTACTTTTCAAGACCAAAAAGCATACAGTTGATTGGTGATCATTAATTTCATTATAAAATCATCCACAAACTATATACGTAAATTCTTTAATTTTATGTTAACTATATATTTCTCTTACCAGGTGTAGATATACTGCCTATAGACAACTCACCAGATGGGCATACCATTGTTTGGGACATAAGATGGGCATACCACTGTTTGGGATATCAGATGCATTGTTTGGGACACCAGATGGGCATACCATTGTTTGGGACATCAGATCTATGTACCAATATCAGCTTATGCTGTAAATATGATTCACCAAGAATACCCTGCAAGTGAGCATACTGGATTTCAGTATCCCCAGATATCAAGAATACCCTGCAAGTGAGCATACTGCATTTCAGTATCCCCAGATGTCAAGAATACCCTGCAAGTGAGCATACTGCATTTCAGTATCCCCAGATGTCAAGAATACCCTGCAAGTGAGCATACTGAATTTCAGTATCCCTAGATATCAAGCTACTAAACAATGTTGTTTTATACAGTCAGATTTTTAAAGAAAATTGCAATAGCCTTGCAGATTGAATATTATTGCAACACTTGCATTATTTCAAGTTATAAAATTGTTGCAATATTTCTCCTTGGCAAACAGCATTTTAAAAGTTTATTCAAAATGGACATACACTCGAAAAAGACTACATATATACATGCCATTTTAAATGATTAGAATTGTATGTTTCCAAATGTATATAGAGATATTTATCTTTAATTAAATGTTTAATAACTTCATGCAAAAGTTTGCTTTAAAATTGTATGAAATATCTATCTATCTATCTAAAATGTGTCTTGTCGACCGCTGGGGCATCACTGATGACCTGACAACCAGCTTCCTCCATTCCATTCTGTTCTCTGAAAATCTACTGTGTAGCTCAGCTTCAGTCCTGTCCATTCTGAGATGTTATCCTCCCATCTTTTCCTCTGTCTTCCTCTCCTATATCACGTGACCCAGCTGTTAAGGAAAGCAAGACACAACCCAACAGTCATTGATAGTTGGAAAGTCAGGATGATATCAACAAGATTCGTACCTATTATAAACATTTATTGGATCTACACATTTGGGTTAAGAATTTGAAATATTTTTTTATCTATCCATCGATTGCAGCATCAAATTGTGGACTTACTTCCCTTATTTAGAATAAAGGAAAGGAAATTCATTTACAGTGGCCCATTATAAATCACAGGAGAGAAAAATCCAATTTAAAAACAAACAAGCAAGCAAACAGACAAGTGAAGTAACTCTCATAGAAATATTAGAAGAAACAAAATTTTAATAATTAAAAAAATAAAATTAATTTTGTGCGTGTTTCGATTGCAGTTTAACTTCACCACTGGAGTTTGTGTTGATCATTTCGTCATCTGGAGTGCCCCAGTGTCTTGTTCAAGGTGGAAGGCGAGAGGGGTGGCAGAAAGGAGTGAGGGAGGTCGTACCAGTTTGGTGCACACCATCAGCCATTTTCTGTCGGTGGTGAATGAATGAAAAAAATTTTTTTTACGCTAATTTCCAGGTCTAAAATGATCATGCCCACAAGTGTTGGGTGTCAACTAGTTAACTAAAGATACAGATCAGAGCTTCAACGTTCATAATATTTGTAAGTTTTAATTGGACATTTGTGTCTTGAAAATTTCAGAAAAAGGTTGACTACATTTGATTTAGTCATACAACAGCTCGTCAGTGATTTCCAGATCAGTATAATGACATCCAGCCTGTGCAGAAAAACGACAGCTATTTCCCTTTCAGCTTCATCTGAGAATATTTCTGAATAAATTTTTACCCCATCATCGCGAGTCTGTCATTAGAAAAGAAAAGAAATGGATCTGCAGAGAATGATGTTATGTGTGTGATAATCGATTCACACAGTGTGACTCAAATGTCACTCTGTGACACATCATTGTTGTTGGAGAATCTGGTAAAATAAATCATTGACTTCTACATCCACTGCCATTTTTTTTGACTGGGAAAACCAGTTTTATAAAGTTAAAAATAATGGTTTCTGCCTCCAAGAAGACAAAACTTTGTCAATGGATGTAAAGAAAAACTACAGAACAAACTAAAAATTAATGTAAATAAGTTGACAAAACTGTCAATGGATGTAAAGAAAAACTCCAGAACAAACTAAAAATAATTTAAATAAGTTGACACATCACACAACTTTTGATAAGAGACAATATAATTTATTTACACTGTACAAATTCTACAAGTGCAATTGTATTTACAATTATACATATTCATATGCAAAGTTAATATTAAAAATTTGTTGACGACCCATTTTTACATGTACAAATTATTTACACACTATTTAAAGTAGCTCTGAAGATTGATCACTGTGAACTCTGAAAGGCCTGCATAAGCAAGGCATCCAACCACTCCCAACAAACAAAAAAAAAAAAAAACACCCCAAACCCAACACAGTTTAATAAAATTAATCACAGATCTTGTACAATTTGTTCATCAATGAACTCTTTTCTCTCAAGCCATATACAGCACCAAGAACATCATCAAAGCAATAACATTTCACACAAGCTGGCAATCTGTTCTTTTAGATCTTGTACACAAACAAAACCATAGCACAGCATTTCACACAAGCTGGTGATCTCTTCTTTTAGATCTTGTACACAAACAAAACCATAGCACAGCATTTCACACAAGCTGGTGATCTGTTCTTTTAGACCTTGTACACAGACAAAACCATAGCACTACATTTCACACAAGCTGGCGATCTGTTCTTTTAGACTTTGTACACAGACAAAACCATAGCACAACATTTCAAACAAGCTGGCGATCTGTTCTTTTAGACTTTGTACACAGACAAAACCATAGCACAACATTTCAAACAAGCTGGCAATCTGTTCTTTTAGACCTTGTACACAGTCTGCCTCTCATCACTTCCATTCTTCAATTTCTACTATACAGGATATCTAGAAAGATATTCAAGCAACATAACAATTCTACTATATAGGATATCTAATTACAAAGGTATTCAAGCAACATAACAATTCTACTATATAGGATGTCTCATTACAAAGGTATTCAAGCAACATAACAATTCTACTATATAGGATGTCTCATTACAAAGGTATTCGAGCAACATAACAATTCTACTATATAGGATATCTAATTACAAAGGTATTCAAGCAACATAACAGTTCTATATAGGATATCTAATTACAAAAGTATTCAAGCAACATAACAATTCTACTATATAGGATATCTAATTACAAAGGTATTAATCAACGTAGTACAGCTCTACTATACCTTAGGATGTCTCATTATAAAGGTATTCAAGCAACATAACAATTACATTAAAGGATGAAGGTGAAAAAACATATTTGACTCCTCAAAATAATTTAACAAATTTTTAAATGAGGATTTAAATTAAACCGATTTTAAATTTCTCAAAGTCCAAAATAATGCCCAAAAAAAGATTTTTATATTTCAATAACTTGGTACAGTGAATAAAAAGCACCAGAAATGCACATACAAAAAGTTGATTTGACTTTCAAATCTTGCATTTCTAATTAAGTTTTATTCCTACCTATATTTTAATTTTTTTTTCTGTCTCAAGAAGAGAATATTTTAGGGGACAAAGAGTCAACTGAAACATCTTTCAGGATTATTTTCTGTTCAAGAAGGGGAGAATGCTGAATGGCTAACTGAAACATCTTTCAGGATTATTTTCTGTTCAAGAAGGGGAGAATGCTGAATGGCTAACTGAAACATCTTTCAGGATTATTTTCTGTTCAAGAAGGGGAGAATGCTGAATGGCTAACTGAAACAGCTTTCAGGATTATTTTCTGTTCAAGAAGGGGAGAATGCTGAATGGCTAACTGAAACAGCTTTCAGGATTATTTTCTGTTCAAGAAGGGGAGAATGCTGAATGGCTAACTGAAACAGCTTTCAGGATTATTTTCTGTTCAAGAAGGGGAGAATGCTGAATGGCTAAGAAGCTGAAACCCACCAGTAAATAGAAACAGTTTGTTGGGGGATTCTATTTTGCTCAGGAAAGAAATAAGGCAAAGTAGATGAAACTAAAGTGTACTTGATAGTTTTGCTAAGAAACACAAAAAGAGTTTAACAAATTAAAAAAATGATGAAAAAATAAACTGATTTAACAAATTCCTATCATTCAACTTGCCATGGGCGCTGGCTAACAAGTGCCTAATGAAGACTAGTACAGAAATAATTACTTTAAATCAGAGCTAATCTTTGTTTATTCCTTCATAAAAGATAACATTTATATTATGCAAAGAGGGTACTTTTTTAAAAGTAATTTACCCTTAGGGTGGAAGAGTTGAATTTCATTATAAAATTGTGTAAGAACAGAGATTTAAAACTATCATAAATGGTACACGATGTCCATCAGATTGTTTGTCAGCAATATCATAAATGATACTCGACAAAATCTGTTGCCAATGTTGATCTGATTGTTTGTCAGCAATGATTTCAGAAATGATACTAGAAAAAACATACCAATGATGTCCAAGTGAATGTTTGACAAGAGATGCAAAATGACCAGCTAGACAAAAACTTACTGCCAGTGCTGATATTACTAAAAAAATCTCAAACAATATCAAAGACCAAAAATAGATCATACTAGACAAAATAAACTGCCAAGGTAGATCCAATGGTGAGACTATATCTAATATGGAATAGCAGATGAAAGCTTAATGCCAAATCTGATTCAACAATGCTACTATTAAGAGGCTGAAAACATAAGGGATTTAAGATGGAAAAACTCTATCAAGACTCCATCTGCACAAGATAAAGATTCTATGTCAAAACTCCATCTATGTAGATGACAATTCTGTCAGGACTTATCCTGTATCAGATTAAAACTGTCTGCACAAGATAAAGATTCTATGTCAAAACTCCATCTATGTAGATGAAAATTCTGTCAGGGCTTATCCTGTATCAGATTAAAACTGTCTGTCAAGATTCATTCTATACCAGATGAAATTGTGTCAAAACTCATTAACCACATGTTTACCTCATAGATCTCACACAAGAAGTGACTCCTCTCTCTCAAGACTCATTAACCATGTAGTTACTTCACAGATCTTAAATAATAAGTATAAGTGACTGTTGTCTGTCCAGATTGGTCCAAACTATAACTATTCAGAGGTTTAAACAAATATTACTAGACACAAACTTAACAACTATGACTTTACGACTACTCAAATGTCTCAATAATCAACAGCTCCAGATGATAACAATTTGACTACTGAAATGTCTAAACAATAAAGCAGTTCCAGATAATCACTGTAGCCAACATGACTACTCAAATGTCTAAGACAGCAGTTTCAAACAAAGACTTATAGTTATTCAAGAGCCAACTGAAATGTCTGAAGAATAAAGCAGTTCCAGACAATCATTGTAAAATTTATAGCCAATATAATTACTCAAATGTCTAAACAATACAGCAGTTTTAGAAAAGACATAGTCATTCAAGATCCAATGCGACTGATTTACTGTAGAGCAGCTCCAGATGATAATTTATAGACAATGCTATAACCAATATAACTATCAAATGTCTAAACAATAAAGCAGTTCTAAATGAAAACTTACAGCCAAAGCTAGATCTGATTGTGTTACTTCTAAAGAGGTCTACAATAATAAATGACGATAAGGTGAAAACTCACTGTCAAGTCTGATCTAAAAGTGTGAAGTCCCACTAAGGCAGTCTAAATAAAAAGCAAAAGACATGAACTTAAACCAAGGCTGAATCAGACTGTGTGACTAATAAATGTACAACAATAATAAATGATAACAAGATGTGATCTTATTTTCTTCAAGTTTAGTTCTGGCCCAGGTGTGATCAAAGTCAGACCAAGAACCTAAAATTAATTATTACCACAAGTATACTTAACAACCAGGACATGAGAATACTGAAATTTAATACCAAAGACAACACAAGAAGGAAAATACGATGCCATATATTATGAATAACAAAACTCAACTTCAAAGACAATAGCTGAATTCAGCATTAAATATTAAAACTGACAATGGCAAATGAAAGACATACAGACTAACTGTCAGTTCTAAAGACTTGTTGTGTGTCACACAGTCTGAGTCATGACAAAATGTTCACAACAATTTCAATTTTATACAAGGGTTCAATGGTACAGGTACTTACAAAATACTGGCTATATATGCATATAATGTTTTTGTAAGATTTAAAACACAACTGAAACTTACAATGCACCAGTTATGAGTCATTTATGCAGTTGTTTATATTAAGTGAATTATGTTTAAGAGCTATATGTGTAAGAAGTGAGTATAAGCCAGTTCCACAATTATAAGTGAAGTCATAATGAACTTGTAATGTATTTAAAGAGAAATGAATTAATTGGTTATATACTTGTTCAAAAATCAAAACCCATACCCCCAACAAAATTAACTACACATCAATAAAATTTCCTACTACTTCAATCTCACCACAAAACTAAATACACATCAGTAAATTTTCCTACTACATGTACTTCACCACATCTCTTTCTCTCTATAATAACTAAATACACATCAGTCTCACCACACCTGAAATTCATCACATCTCTTTCTCTCTATAACTAAATATACATCAGTCTCACCACACCTGAAATTCATCACATCTCTTTCTCTCTATAACTAAATATACATCAGTCTCACCACACCTGAAATTCATCACATCTCTTTCTCTCTATAACTAAATACACATCAGTAAATGTTTTTACTACTTCAATCTCACCACATCTGAAATTCATCACATCTCTTTCTTTCTCTCTATAATAAATAAAGTAAAAATGTGTTTGTCTTGTGTCCACGTCTCTTATTAATGACTGCAGGAAGAGAGGTAGGAAGCTGAAGTTTTCCATCCCCCATCTGGATGGACATTAATGGGTCAGGATTTGTCCCTAATCCCACCTACCTTCCCCCCACCAAATATATCAGATGGGCCATTAGTATGAAGGAAAAGGTTAGGATTTTGCATAGAAGCAGGGTTTACCCCTTGGGTGGATGTAGGAGTCAGGATCTGCCCCTTGGGCACCCTTCCCAATCTAAACATAAAAATATGGGTGAATACTCTAATCCTGCAGGGTGGGTGCTAAAAAGATGAAATTTTGCACAAAGGTACTGATTACCCCATCATGTCCACGGGCATACTAAAAAGATGTAATTATGTGTTTATACCAGCTGTTTTCTACATCCGGCACAAGACATTCTTTAGAATTGTCAACCGATTTAAATTTTTACTTTTACAAATTAAGAAAACTAGTTTTTTGATGCTTATGACAAAGAGCAAGCTTTGCTGGTGGACCAAAAAGTGTACAAACTACTATCAAGGACTATGATTTACTTATGACAAAGAGCAAGCTTTGCTGGTGGACCAAAAACTGTACAAACTACTATCAAGGACTGATTTACTCATGACAAAGAGCAAGCTTTACTGGTGGACCAAAAACTGTACAAACTACTATCAAGGACTGATTTACTCATGACAAAGAGCAAGCTTTGCTGGTAGACCAAAAACTGTACAAACTACTATCAAGGACTGATTTACTCACTGCTTGTATATTAACAAGCCTAAGGTTCTGTGATACAAAACTATAGACCTATCCATCAAATGTAGAAATCTTTAAAAAGTATATTCTGTTAAAATCTATTTTTTTATTAAAAAAAAAAAGCAAAAAAAAAGCAGTAATTCTAACAACACACAAACGTTATCTGTTGCTGAAGATATATGACTCATTTACTAAATGATGAGTAAAAATTAAATTGTAGTGTTGTGCCAGAGGACTTTTTCTGATTTTTAAGTTATGCATTTCAAATCAGGAATATTTCATTAACAAATGAAGATACTGATCTAGTTGCATACTTGAGAATCCTAGTGTGATCATAAGACTGGAGAATTCTAGTGTATTTATAGTATAAGACTGGAGAATTCTAGTGTATTTATAGCATAAGACTAGAGAATTCTAGTGTATTTATAGCATAAGACTGAAGAATTCTAGTGTATTTATGGCATAAGACTGGAGAATTCTAGTTTATTTAAAAACTGAAGAATCTAATGTGTTCATAGCATAAGCAAGATGATGGACATATATCTTTTTGCAACCTTTGACATTTCTAAACTTTAAAAAATTTAGGTCAATAAGGTCAATAAAACGATGAAATAGTGACAAATCATTTTAAACATGAACACCATATTAAATAAGTGCTATCTTTCTGATGATTTATGATTTTAAAAAAATATTTTACTCATTCAAAGTGACATTCACTAAGCTGTAACTAGGAATGGCCAGGACACTCAAAGGGCTAAATAAATAATACTACAATCTTAAATTTTTTTATAATGCATTAGTATAAAACACTTTTTCATTTTTTAACTGAGATAAAAGAAAGTAATTTAAAGAGTTCCATTACACAAGAGTGAGAGTGCTAGTTGTGTAGAACAACCATGTGGTAAGAGATTGCAAACTTTTCTCAATGTCAGTATTTTTCAACTAAATCATGTTGAATGTGATCGCAAACATTTCTTAATGTCAGTATTTTTTAACTAAAGCATGTTGAATGAGATTGCAAACTTTTCTCAATGTCAGTATTTTCCAAGTAAATCATGTTCATTAAGTAAACATCACTGCACAGCTGGTGAGTCAGAAGTACGTTTAAATCAAATATGTATTTACTGCCATAACATTTTGCAGTCAAGAACATAAATTTTTTATTAAATTTTTTAAAAATATCATGATTTTAATTTGTTTGATTATTATTAGTACAAAGACTACTTGAATACGTTTCTTACTGAAAGCAATGAAAATTAACTTTTAAGGGACTGGTAATATATTGCAAACAAATAAACCAAATGTTCACTTTATCTGTGTATATTTTTCTAGTATTTTGTGAATACATACATTCACAAACTCAAATATGCAGTGAGTATTAATATAGCGTCTGGTGCTAAATTCTTTACATATATCCCATCCCACCCTAAACAAAAACACACAATTGATTACATGCTCTCAGCAATATATATATATTTCAGAGCACAACTTTCAACAACTTTCATCAGAAGTGCATAAACACCTAACACATCTACGTCTCTCAACAATGAGGAGATAATCCACCAAGGACAAAATATGAAACATATGTACAAACTCTCAACAAACGAGAGGATAATTCACCTAGTACAAAATATGAAACATATATTTACAACCTCTCAACATTCAAGGATATAATTCACCAATTACAAAACAACAAAACATATACAACCTCAAACAAGGAGATAATTCCTCTCAAATGTCTTTACAAATCAGAAAAAGGAATATAATCAAGAAAAGTTAAAATAAGTATATGTACTATCAGCTTGCAAGGGGAAAAGGGGGACACTTGCTTCAAAGATGTAAATTTATATAAATTAATGGGGAAAAAGAAAAATGAAAGAAAAAATGAAAGTTTCACAAATCACAAAGTTTTCTATCAGCTTCTTGACTTTTTTCATGCAGAATTATGCATCCACTCATCCAAGGTACAGCAAATTGCATAATATAAGGTTAAGAAGAAACTGCTGATTGTGAGACCCCCTCATTAGATTCTTCATCTTCACTGGTCTGAGTGAAGGCAGAACGATGGATACTACCAGTTCCAGTCTGGATTGCAATGGATGAAGTCTGCAGGGTGGATGTCACTGTCGTGTCACGCTGACCACTGGAACCTGCATTTGTCTTTTCTTCCTCAGGAAAAAGCGGTGACTTTGGGGCCCTGCAATCAGTGTTTAAATACTACAGAGAACACTAAGTCAAACATGAGTGCAGGATTTTAGAGAAACAAAATAAAAGAAAAAGAAGAAGAAAATTGCAAGTTCGTTTGCTGTTAAGAAAAATCAAAATGTAAATTAAATTATGTAAACTTTGAAAATGCTCCAGATCCCAGATTTCATTTAGAATTAAGACAAAATATCAAATATGTCTGAAAAATACCCAGAATTCTGTACAGTTTTGTTTTGGACTAATAAAAAAGTTTTCTAATAAACAAATGAAAAGGCATTACAAATAATTTTTGCATGGCTTTCAACTTAGTGAATGTTGGGGCTGATTGTCAGAATAAGTAAACAGAAAATCTCTTAAGTATTACTTTAAAAAGAAATTCTTTGATTAATTATAATAGTTACCAACACCTTTAGCATTATGTCACTGGTAAAATCTTTATATAAAAGAGTTAAAAGACATTAATTACCAACATCTTTAGCATTATATCACTGGTAAAATCTTAATAAAAGAGTTAGAAGACATTAATTACGAACACCTTTAGCATTATATCACTGGTAAAATCTTAATATAAAAGAGTTAGAAGACATTAATTACGAACACCTTTAGCATTATATCACTGGTAAAATCTTAATATAAAAGAGTTAGAAGACATTAATTACCAACACCTTTAGCATTATATCACTGGTAAAATCTTAATATAAAAGAGTTAGTAGACATTAATTACCAACACCTTTAGCATTATATCACTGGTAAAATCTTAATATAAAAGAGTTAGAAGACATTAATTACGAGCACCTTTAGCATTATATCACTGGTAAAATCTTAATATAAAAGAGTTAGAAGACATTAATTACCAACACCTTTAGCATTATATCACTGGTAAAATCTGAATATAAAAGAGTTAGAAGACATTAATTACCATTATGTTGGAACAATCTTGATAGTAAATAGTAAGTAAAAGTAGAAAGGAAAATAAGAACCCAGCAAAGTAATGGTAAAGATTGTCATTTTGAAATAAATTTCACTAGCACTAAAAATGCTTCCCAACATACATTTTATGCAGATATACAAGAAAATCTGCAAGCATACCCAACTCGGCAAAAATGAAGATCCCCACGGTTTGTTCCATAAACGATACCATCACCAACTTCTGGCAGCCAGCGTGCAGAATTGACACTAACATGGGAACGCTGCTCATTTGGGCAAGTGTGGAACAAGTCTGTTACATGCTATGACACAAAGAACAAGTAATTCAAATTTTCTCCAACAAATACATTTATCTTTCTACTATGACACAAAGAACAAGTAATTCAAATTTTCTCCAACAAATACATTTATCTTTCTACTATGACACAAAGAACAAGTAAATTCAAATTTTCTCCAACAAATACATTTATCTTTCTACTATGACACAAAGAACAAGTAAATTCAAATTTTCTCCAACAAATACATTTATCTTTCTACTATGTGCATAATGTTCATGAAATTTATTTCTGTGCATACAATGAGTAAAATTAGATTTCACAGTTCAATTCCATTAACTATAAAATCTAAAGTGTCCCAGATCAGTTTTGTACAAAAACAAGAATAGTAGTGTCAGAAATGTACTCTGAAATGTAAAGATATTTCAATGATTATAAGCCACTTTGGCATATGATGATGACAATGAATATTATTAAGTAACTTGAGTAGGATATCAAAAGAAAGATGGTGAATAATGAATATCATTAGGTAACTTGAGTAGGATATCAAAAGAAAGATGGTGAATAATGAACATCATTAGGTAACTTGAGTAGGATATCAAAAGAAAGATGGTGAATAATGAATATCATTAGGTAACTTGAGTAGGATATCAAAAGAAAGATGGTGAATAATGAATATCATTAGGTAACTTGAGTAGGATATCAAAAGAAAGATGGTGAATAATGAATCAATTTAAAGTAATAAAAATATGTAGATCTCAAAATCAAGGTTGGTACTTTTTAAAAAGATGCTTTATTCGGCGAAGTTTACCAAAATAAAAATTGAATTGAATGAAAACTGAATGAAGACCCGGATTTAGTGAAGCAGGTCACATGGTTAAGGTGTAAGCAGCTACATTGACTGTCATTTTTTCAAAAGCTGATTACAATTCTTATGTGTAGTAATTTTACTTTAAGAGTTTTTCTCTGTATAAAATTACTTCCTCTATGGCAGTGTACAATAACAGCCCAGTCTGCCACCGTTTTCTCTTGCAAATAGGTCTTTCCCCCAATAATTCAGCCTGTACATGCTCCATGCATAAAATGATACTTTATCTGTTTTTAAAGAAATATACCTGTCTTATTTTTCCCTTCTGAGGGCTTGTGACATGTAAGCATTCACTAATTGCACAATCTCTGAAGCATACACAGCAGGTAAGATTTTAGGAACCCTGTCACCCAGTTTTTAACTAAGAGGGCACAAATGTAGTCATCTCTGGGGATGCTTTGTCCTTGCAAATAGTGGAATAATTTACCTTTATGGGTTGTGACACAGAATGTTATGTCATTTGGTTAAATGGTAGTATAATTCATTTTGTTAATACAGAGATATTAACTCACCTTCATGGAAAGTTAGGTCATTTGGTTAAATGGTAGTATAATTCAATTTGTTAATACAGAGATATTAACTCACCTTCATGGAAAGTTAGGTCATTTGGTTAAATGGTAGTATAATTCAATTTATTAATAGAGATATTAACTCACCTTCATGGAAAGTTAGGTCATTTGGTTAAATGGTAGTATAATTCAATTTGTTAATACAGAGATATTAACTCACCTTCATGGAAAGTTAGGTCATTTGGTTAAATGGTAGTATAATTCAATTTATTAATAGAGATATTAACTCACCTTCATGGAAAGTTCTCCAGCACCCTGCTCCTTCAGCTGAAATATCTGACCTACCAACTGGAAAAAACAAACACAACAACATAATCATATCCTGAAGCAAGTCCAACGAATAAATAATTATGTTCATTTAGGACAGTCTATAATAAGACAATCCCCATAATGTTCTATATTCTGTCTACTACCAGTCTTGTATCTCATTTCTATTTTTGATCATTTGCCATCTATACATAGAACTGCAAGAATGGTACAAACAAAAAAAAACAAACCAACAATGAAAGATGAAAAATAGCCTCAGTCAAATGGCCAGTGAAAACAGGACAAAAAAAGAAAAGATTTTATCTACATGAAGAAATAAATTTAACAAGTATCAGTAAATCTGAGGCAAGTGTATTTGGTTATTAAATTTAACAGTAAACTTAGGAAAATCAAAGTCCCAAATCCTACATTTTAATAAGAGGCAAATCCCCTCCTACCTGGGTGAAAAATAAATCCCTTAAAAAACAAAAAAAGCCACAGAGAAAAACCCAACAAAATCTATATGTATTTTCCATTATAAATCCAGAAAAAAACATACTATAGTAGAAATTTGTAGTACCACTCAAGCACATCAGCAATGAGCTGTATTGTTCAATTCCTCTAGATGGGGGACAAAATATAAGCTCTTACCCAACATAGGCCTGTCCCCATATTCTCAGTACCTGCAAACTTTTTGGATATCCTGTCAAACCAGATTATGTTTTCTAGTTTCTCTATTCAGGCATCAGCCTTCTTTTGCATTGATTCATAAAAAAATTCTGATGTCTGTCTTTGTGTCTATCATTGCATCTGTCTTTGTGCCTCTCTTTGTTCCTGTCTTTTGTGTCAGCCTTTGTCTACAGGTATTGGGAGTTTACCTATTTCATGAATATTGCTAATGAAGCATTCAGACCTAACACAATAGAAGCCATTTGTATTATCAAGACAATCTTCTGCAAACACAATAGCAGCCATTTGTATTATCAAGACAATCTTCTGCAAACACAACAGCAGCCATTTGTATTATCAAGACAATCTTCTGCAAACACATAAGATTCTTTATATTCTGTCCTTGGATTTAAAGGATAAAAAAAAAAATTCAAGTGACAGTAGTAGACATGCTTATAATAAGCCTACTGAATTCTGCAGGGGACTTGACAGTTTTTGGCATTTTAAACCTCATATCTTACACAACTCTTTCTCAGGCTCCAATTTACCCTTTTCTCAGACAAGCCTTATTAATGCAGGCACACAGTGATTGCTTACAAGCAGTCCATCCTTTTCAATGTGCACAAATGTAAATCTGTTTCAGAGATAGGGATAATGATTCCTGATTTTCAGGTCATTCAGGGATACAATGTATAGCACGCGGAAGGGGCAAGTGGCCAGATTGACTGATTTTTGCCACCTAGTCAGACACATCCCACTTTAAGGTTCAGACAGGTCCTAATATGAGGTTCAGAAAGATCCTATTATGGGGTTCAGAAAGATCCTATTATGGGGCTCAAACAGAAGCCCGCATCTAAGTAATTCCAAGGTAACCGTGTGGTCTCTATCTCTCTATGACAGTCTCACAAATCTATATTAATTCTCCCCACAAGAGTGTACACTTTGACAGTCTCACAAATTGATATTAACTCTCCCCATGAGAGTGTACACTTTGACAGTCTCACTAGTCTATATGCACTCTCCACACCCAAGTGTACTCTTAGTCTCATTTGTCTATGTGTACCCTCCCCATTGAAGTTTACACTTCACCCACAGTTTGTCAAACTATATGATGCTGTTGGAATAGGTTGCACACACAGACCTGCTTGTCACTGATATCAGTATCTTCTTTCTTGGGCCAAGAATCTATAATATATCATTCCAGCAATTTTGATTCTAAAATTTCCTGAGAGATTCTGTTAGGAATACCAACCTGATTTTGATGGAGCACACACTTGGATTTTATTGAGTCAGTACTGCAAAGTAAATTGTTAATATCTAGCAGTGAAATGTATCACAACTATCAGAAGCCTCAACACTTCTTCAGAAAAGGCAAATTAAAAAGAAAATTAAGAGAAAAAGAGTAAACGCATTCTTGCTTATAAAATTTACCACCAAAATACACAAGCCAATATTTACAAAAGAAATATGCAGCAACTTGCCTGGCTAGTGCTGAAAATCCAAGACAGCCGTTTTGCAGCTAGTCCAACAAGAGCATAGTGGTTTTCTGGTGATAAGCTGACTGAAATGGCATTTGGTCCTGGACAGATATAATTTTTCATGCTTAGCTTAAATGAAATATTTATATACTTATGATTGGATTTCTCAGCTTTGTGAAAGCTAAAATATTAATGACTGGATTATCTTTCTCAGCTCTGTGAAAGCTACAATATTAATGACTGGATTATCTTTCTCAGCTCTGTGAAAGCTAAAATATTAATGACCAAATTTCCTTTCTCAGCTCTGTGAAAGCTAAAATATTAATGACTGGATTACCTTTCTCAGCTCTGTGAAAGCTAAAATATTAATGACTGGATTACCTTTCTCAGCTCTGTGAAAGCTAAAATATTAATGACTGGATTACCTTTCTCAGCTTTGTGAAAGCTAAAATATTAATGACTGGATTACCTTTCTCAGCTCTGTGAAAGCTAAAATATTAATGACTGGATTACCGTTCTCAGCTTTGTGAAAGCTAAAATATTAATGACTGGATTATCTTTCTCAGCTCTGTGAAAGCTAAAATATTTAATGACTGGATTACCTTTCTCAGCTCTGTGAAAGCTAAAATATTAATGACTGGATGAGATGATACCAGGCAAGTTAAGAAAGAAAAGGATGCTTCACAAAGTAGAATTTCTCAAAATATAATTAGAAAGAAGACTACAAACTAGGTAACTTGCTAAATTCCCTGAATGACTGTGACTGTCTTTTCAACAAAACTGAATAATTATTAAACAGAAGTGAATATTATTAAACAGCATTTGCATGTTTATTATAACTAAGATTAACACTTTCATGTTTACTCTTTACTGTGGAATTAAAGTGGTAAACTAAACAGTTGCATGCTGAATGAGGATAAACAGTTGCATGCTCAATGAGGATAACCTAAACAGTTGCATGCTCAAAGAGGATAAGCAGTTGCATGCTCAATGAGGATAAACAGTTGTATGCTCAATGAGGATAACCTAAACAGTTGTATGCTCAATGAGGATAACCTAAACAGTTGTATGCTCAATGAGGATAACCTAAACAGTTGTATACTCAATGAGGATAAACTTGCACACTAAGAATTTGAGAGATTGTGGTTAGGGAGTAATATAAACATAAAAATGTGAAATGGTTGAGAAAAAGTATTTAATACAAGTTGCAGAGCATTATATTCTCTACATGGAAAAAATGATGGATTAAAAAAAGCTGTAAACAAGGCACAAATCTCCCCTCTTTTTTAAATACAATCCTCTTCAAAATAAATACAGAATTTGTCTCTCAAAAGAGAACTAGTCTCCATTTGTAAAACCCAACACTTGTCTCTGCTTAATAATAAAGAACTATAGCCTCCATTTATTATATACAAAGAAAGAACTGGTTTTCCTTATTATAAACACATTATTAGTCACTAGTATAAACAGAGCTTTTGTTTCCCTTTATTATAAACAAGCATAGCACTAGTCTCTTTAAAAGTTCTGCAAACAAGAATGAATAAATTACTAACCAAAGCTTTTGGTGTACAGGCACTGACCAAAAGACTCTGGTAGCAGTGAGAAAACAGCCAGGATATTATCATCAGGAAAGCCACGGTGACTTGGTACAAAGGTCACCAGCAGAGATGCATCATGGGACAAATCAATGCTGGCATCATTGTGAAGCTTGCAGTGTTCAACTACTATGTTAGACTTGCCTGAAAATAGAGGAGACAATAATGATTTCTATTTTTACAGGTATTTTGAGATCTATATTTCACTATATGAAAGATTAAATTTCTGAATCTCTCTTCATGCAAGATAATTCTTTTTAATTTAAAATTTTACCCAAAAAGAATCTGAGAGACCCCCAAAATTCTCTACAGACATTGTTTGATTTATTTAAAATAGTATAAATCAAAATATATGAAAGTGGTTTATGTCAAATCAAAGTAAAAGCAATAAAAGTATGGTGTGGAAGAGGGGAAGATGAAGAAGAAGAAAGAAAATGAACAAAAAGCAATAACACATACAATGCACCTTACAAGTATTGCATACTATCATGTAACTACCATCAAAGAACACAAATAAAACTAGCTCAATTTAGGAAATAGGAAACCGCTAGGAAATAAAAATCTAGCACTCATGAGAGACAATAGTAATAGAAGGGCAACTGCTACTGCATCCACTGAAGGGCCCAGAACAATGTGCTTTACTTTTCAATGTTTAAAAAAAAGTCTGAATTTAAAGTTAAAAATTATTTTTAAATCTGGAACTGGGTAAAAAAAAAAACCCAGTTATCTTTCTCCTTTCTTTATTGGCTATAAGAGCTGAAAAATCTTTGAGAATATGATTAATCCATTAAAGCATCCGATAACTATTACAATATTAGGCCGTCTATATAATCATCACCAACCCAAAATAACTAAAACTACTAACACAACTCTATGATCACTACCAAATACAACAAAAACTACTAACACAACTCTATGATCACTACCAAAATAACAAAAACTACTAACACAACTCTATGATGACTACCAAAATAACTAAAACTACTAACACAACTCTATGATGACTACCAAATACAACAAAAACTACTAACACAACTCTATGATGACTACCAAAATAACTAAAACTACTAACACAACTCTATGATCACTACCAAAATTAACTAAAACTACTAACACAACTCTATGATGACTACCCAACAACTAAATAATCACCAGTAATCAAAAACATAACCATAACTAGCCCAGACAACTAATTAATTACTACCACACTACTACATAACAACCACCAGTAAAATCTTTACATTGTCCATAACCAGTCCACACAACTATATTATCACCAGCAGCAAAACTATATAGTCATCAGCCACAACTATATTATCACCAGCAGCAAAACTATATAGTCAACAGCAACACAACTATATTATCACAAACAGCAAAACTATATAGTCAACAGCCACAACTATATTATCACAAACAGCAAAACTATATAGTCAACAGCAACACAGCTAAATAGTTGCTACCAACATACTATATAACAATTACCATTAAAACTATATATTAACTCCAACTATATAATTATCATAACATAATTATACACAATTATACAGTCATTACCAACATATATTGTCCACATAACAATATGATCACCACTAGCACAACTATGTAATAAACAATAACCAACAAAAACATATAATATCACCAACATAACTATAACTAACTCACACAACTAACAAGTCACTAACATTATAACTAACTCACACAACTAACAAGTCACTAACATTATAACTAACTCACACAACTAGCAAGTCACTAACATTATAACTAATTCACACAACTAACAAGTCACTAACATTATAACTAATTCACACAACTAACAAGTCACTAACATTATAACTAATTCACACAACTAACAAGTCACTAACATTATAACTAATTCACACAACTAACAAGTCACTAACATTATAACTAATTCACACAACTAACAAGTCACTAACATTATAACTAATTCACACAACTAACAAGTCACTAACATTATAACTAATTCACACAACTAACAAGTCACTAACATTATAACTAATTCACACAACTAACAAGTCACTAACATTATAACTAATTCACACAACTAACAAGTCACTAACATTATAACTAATTCACACAACTAACAAGTCACTAACATTATAACTAATTCACACAACTAACAAGTCACTAACATTATAACTAATTCACACAACTAACAAGTCACTAACATTATAACTAATTCACACAACTAACAAGTCACTAACATTATAACTAATTCACACAACTAACAAGTCACTAACATTATAACTAATTCACACAACTAACAAGTCACTAACATTATAACTAATTCACACAACTAACAAGTCACTAACATTATAACTAATTCACACAACTAACAAGTCACTAACATTATAACTAATTCATGCAACTAAATAATCACCAAGAACAAATGCAGCCAAAACTTTTAAATGATTGTCATCAACAAAAACAGCACACACTTCTAAATAATCACCAAGAACATCAACAAAACAGCCCACACTTCTAAATAATCACCAAGAACATCAACAAAACAGCCCACACTTCTAAATAATCACCAAGATCAACAAAAACAGCCCACACCTTCTAAATAATCATCAAGAACATCAACAAAACAGCCCACACTTCTAAATAATCACCAAGATCAACAAAAACAGCCCACACTTCTAAATAATCACCAAGAACATCAACAAAAACAGCCCACACTTCTAAATAATCACCATCAATAGTAACACAAACAGAAAATAAAAAAAACAACAACCCCAACTTCAACTTACTTTGAGTTAAATCTGGTAGTTGGCACTGTCTGAAATCCCACCGCTGGATGCGATGTGTTTGTGGTACAATGTTACTGGCAACTGCTTGCTCACCTGTGCTCATAAACACACCTGTAACCGACAGTAAGCCTACATTTAAACTTTTAAATAATTAACATGTGGGATTTTTGATGGTGCTAGAATAAAAACCATAGCAATAACAAAGCAATTACAATATGATTTATTTTTATGAATTTGACATGGCCCAAAATACAGTTTATAAAAACAAACTGCAAAATTGAGCACATTGAAAGTGTCCCCTAGCCCCCCCCCCCCCCAAGCAAGTTTATAAATAAACAACTTGCAAATATTTTCCCCTTCTAAACCCAAATATTTATAATATATAAACTTTAAAATATAGCTGAACACCTCAGTAGCAAAATAATAGCTCTAATTTATATGTAGTCAGCTATTTTAGACCTACAATTATATTGCACAAAAATTTAATTTTTTATTGCTGTTCTGTTATATGTTTGATGCGTCAACAGACTTTACAGTAGTAGTGGTAATATGGATAAATGGATTGTAAATAAATCATTCACAAGTACTATACCATTTATAAATAAAGATTTTAAAAAATTAAAAAATATAGAGTACTTTCTAAAAATGTAGCTTGACTTTCCTTACAAAATATAGTATTTTATCTAAAAATTATTTTTATCAATTTATTATTAACAGCTCAAAATGTGAATGGATTGATATACAGATAACACAGAAAGTGATAATTTCCACTATTCAGTATGATAAAATAAACGTTCTATTCATGGCACTTAAGTGGTTAACTTCACTCAGATACAGGGCACTACTAGCTATTGCTGTGTCAAGTGGTGACTTTTAATGTTGAGTGTTACTTGTCTTAACCAAGCTGATGAAAAACTCAAAGGTCCACTATCAATTATTATAATTTACTCAACTCAATCTAAATACTAACCAGCTACTGCTCTGTTAATGTCTGTCTGTAAGGCATCGTTTGGCCTGATGAATAACTCAAAGGTCCACTATCAATTATTATAATTTACTCAACTCAATCTAAATACAAACCAGCTATTGCTCTGTTAATGGCTGTCTGCAAGGCATCGTTTGGTCTGTTGATGGTCTCATCTAAGATGCTGACAGAATAATGAGGATGTAAATGACGCTGCTGCAAGGCATGCCAGCTGTGTTCTTCGTGCATCATGCGTCGGCTGCTGCTGACTCCTTCAGGCTGCCGATGATCATGGGTAGCTGAATCCACCCTGATGCTGAGAAGCAATGTTTCAGGAAGAATCAATTTTGAAATTTCGGCACAAGGCAAAAATTAAGGTTGTAAAATATTAAGTACACTTTACATTATTAGGCAAGTTGCTTTTTAATATACAGAGTATTTTCATTACAAAGTGTGATATTGGCTGGGCCACTATTGTTATGCAAATGGGAAAGCAACTCATTCCAATGTTACCAAGAAGAATTTAAAATGTATACTAGATTACTAATAAAATTAATACTAATGGAATCTGTGCTACTGGATGATGCAACAATTTTATAACAAAGAAGAAAGTCTAGTACTACTACTAGTAGTTAAGTTCTATTGCAATGCTGTAGTAGAAAAAGTAGAATGAACACCAAATCAAGTAAAAAAGAAAAAATTCTCACGTGGGCACATTCCTGTAGTGACTAGACGCAGGACGATGGTGAGACTCTCTTCTCAGGAATGTCTCTAGGAGTGGGTGCTGAACTGTTGACTGCTCTCCATCTGGAGTGAAAATTACTCATTAGGGCTTGCAAAACTTTTACCAAGGTTAACCTTTTTGATCTAGCATCATACAATCAGATGCATGGAGTAAAGTGCTGAATGATAACTGCTACAATACTATTCTGAGTGTTGAATCAGGAAGTCAAAATGAAACTTAGCCAGACTAAGCCAGTTTAGATTGAGTTAACCCACCACAGGCCAAAGAACTATGCTATAAAAATGAAAACCAAAATAAATATGGTATTATTTATTTATCTACAGTGGCTGTTTGGAAAGAGATGCAAAAATTCAAGTAACAAGCCATATGTCTAATGGGCTAATGCTAATGATGTCAAAATACATAAATGAATATATCATAATTCTTATTAATCTCATTTCTTTTCTAAATAAATAATTAGGCTAATCACTTATTTCACAACAGCAACAGCAACAACCACCACCAATAAATCCAATTTTAAAGGTATGTGGAACATTTAATCACAAATACAAAACTAAGTACAGCTATTGTGTTTTGTGAGAGATAAGCAGAATTTGTAAGGAACTACATGATAACTACTACAATGACTGTGATCACTATCATTTAACTTTATAAAAGATAACTAACAAGTAACATCAGAATTATATACTGAAAGGAATTATATACATCACTCTAATAAAAAAAAAAAAGTATAAAGACAATGAATACAAACAATAGTGACTAGCTACGAATACACCTAGCAGATATTTTTCTCACACTCACTGTCTCTTATCTGTCTAGCTAACACTCAGAGAAGTAGATAGTTAGCTAGATAGCTAGACAGATAAAGATGATGAGACTAGGAGAGGTGAATGTGTTACTGTTATTAGACTGTTAAGATTTATAAATGAAACAGAATTAAAAATAAATAATCAAATCACTGATCAAATCTATTGCATATCTGTAACAAATCAATTAAACTTAGTTTTAGGGGTCTGGCTTTAGAATTTTTTTCCAAAAGCCCTACTCACAGGAAGTAGGCAGATATATTTGTCATTAACAGCAAATAAAAAAGTATAAATATAAATTATAGTAAAGAAACAACATAAAACCATTCCTTGCTTACTTAATAAAAAGAGGGACTCTCAGAGTTCAAACTATGAATAATTTTGTATTTAAAATGAAATAGTGTGTATTATTTTATCTCTACAATACAGTGATGGTAAAAAATGAAAGTGAAAAATTATAGTTTTCATTTATATTCACTGTATAGAACTAGAAGAACTGAGTAAAGATATGATTATATTATAAATTATTATTATTTTTTTTATACATATCCAATATAAATTATAATTTATTTTTAATGTAGGATTACACTGTCCATATACTTTTCCAGTATGACTTTCTGCTTTGCATTTTTAATTAACAGCTATTTGCTGTAACGAGTGTAAGAAAAAGAAAATGAATTATAAAGAGGAAGATGCATAGTTAGATAGATAGACAGACAGACAGACAGACAGACAGATAGATAGGATTACAGATATATATAGTTATTTTAGACAGACATGGTGGACAGACAGAAAAGGAAGAGGCTACACAAAGGAATGAAGGAGAAAAAAGGACAATACTATGGAGAGGGCAGTACAAATGAGAGAAGACAATACAGACACAGAGAGAATACAAATGAGAGAAGACAATACAGACAGAGAGAGAGAATACAAATGTGAGAAGACAATAGAGAGAGGACAGTACAAATGAGAAACAGAGAATACAAACTTACAAAGAGAGATAAAGAAGATAATACAAAAGATACAAAGAATACAAATTACAATACAAAATAGAGAAAATACAAAGGAGAGATAGGAGACAATACAAAGAGAGAGAACAAATACAAAGGAGAGAGAGGAGACAATACAAGAGAGAGAAAAATACAAGAGAGAAAGAGAGAGAGAAGACAGTATAAAGGAGAGATAGGAGATATTACAAATGAGAAAATGAGAGAGAGAGAGAGAGAGAGAGAGAAAGAGAATGATATAAACTAAGGAGAGAGGACAATACAAAGTTCAACTAAAACATACTGAAAGTGAGGTGTCATTTCATGATTTTAAAAAAAATTGCAAGCAAATCTTTCAGAAATTATATAAGCATTTTTTTTTTTACTCCTGTTTTACTACAGTATTATAAACTATCAGTTTTTGTTTCTAATGACTTCTTATCTTCTGGAGACTATATGGTCTATTTTGTGGCCTGAGTACAGTTTCTCACTAATCACATAAGACTTTGAGTTTGATTACCATCTGTACTTTCTTACATCAGCCAAAACCTTTATTACCTTGCATTTTCTCTTTTATTAGCTAAACATTTTACCAGCAGACAAACTCTTTTCTTAGCTAGCCTAAACACTTTACTAGCAGACAAACTCTTTTCTTAGCTAAACACTTTACCAGCAGACAAACTCTTTTCTTAGCTAAACACTTTACTAGCAGACAAACTCTTTTCTTAGCTAAACACTTTACCAGCAGACAAACTCTTTTCTTAGTTAAACACTTTAGCAGCAGACAAACTCTTTTCTTAGCTAAACACTTTACCAGCAGACAAACTCTTTTCTTAGCTAAACACTTTACCAGCAGACAAACTCTTTTCTTAGTTAAACACTTTACCAGCAGACAAACTCTTTTCTTAGCTAAACACTTTACCAGCAGACAAACTCTTTTCTTAGTTAAACACTTTAGCAGCAGACAAACTCTTTTCTTAGCTAAACACTTTACCAGCAGACAAACTCTTTTCTTAGCTAAACACTTTACCAGCAGACAAACTCTTTTCTTAGTTAAACACTTTACCAGCAGACAAACTCTTTTCTTAGCTAAACACTTTACCAGCAGACAAACTCTTTTCTTAGTTAAACACTTTAGCAGCAGACAAACTCTTTTCTTAGCTAAACACTTTACCAGCAGACAAACTCTTTTCTTATCTACTCAAACTTTTATCAGTTAAACACTTTACCAGCACTCTTTTCTTAGCTACTCAAACTTTTATCAGTTAAACACTTTACAAACTCCCATACTCTTTTTTTTTTAAAATCAGCTCAACACTTAACTACCATGTATGCGCTCTTTTACTGTTAGCTGATAAATACTTTATCACAGCCTAAACTATCTTTTACTGTTAGCTACTAAACACTTTACCACAGCCTAAACTATCTTTTACTGTTAGCTACTAAACACTTTACCACAGCCTAAACTATCTTTTACTGTTAGCTACTAAACACTTTACCACAGCCTAAACTGTCTTTTACTGTTAGCTACTAAACACTTTACCACAGCTTAAACTGTCTTTTATTGTTGGCTACTAAACACTTTACCACAGCCTAAACTGTCTTTTATTGTTAGCTACTAAACACTTTACCACAGCCTAAACTATCTTTTACTGTTAGCTACTAAACACTTTACCACAGCCTAAACTATCTTTTATTGTTAGCTGCTAAATGCTTGCCTAAACTCAATTTTACTTTAAGCAGCTAAAACGTTTACTACCACCCTGATAATCCAGTTATTAAATTTCATCAGCTAATTTATTTACTACCACCATAAACTCTCTTGTAGCAGCTAAAAGCTTTACTACCATGTCATACTCTGTTTTACTTTTATCACTGTTATTTGATAAGTTTTACTACCATGTCATACTCTACTTTTATCAATTTTTTATTAATTAAGCTTTACTAACATGTCATACTCTACTTTACTTTTATCACTGTTAATGTTATTAGATAAGCTTTACTACCATGTCATACTCTGTTTTACTTTTATCATTGTTAATGTTATTAGATAAGCTTTGCTACCACGTCATACTCTACTTTACTTTTATCACTGTTATTAGATAAGCTTTACTACCACGTCATACTCTGTTTTACTTTTATCATTGTTATTAGATAAACTTTACTACCACGTCATACTCTGCTTTAGTTTTATCACTGTTATTAGATAAGCTTTGCTACCACGTCATACTCTGCTTTAGTTTTATCACTGTTAATAGTTAAGCTTTACTACCATGTCATACTCTACTTTAGTTTTATCACTGTTATAGGATAAGCTTTACTACCACGTTATACTCTGCTTTAGTTTTATCACTGTTATTAGATAAGCTTTACTACCATGTCATACTCTGCTTTACTTTTATCACTGTTATTAGTTAAACTTTACTACCACGTCATACTCTGCTTTAGTTTTATCACTGTTATTAAATAAAGTAAAAAAAAACTACTACTGAGCTGTACCTGAAGTATTTGGAGGTACAGCTGATGCTGGTTGTCGAAGACGGTGTTCACCAACCACTGTTACATCCTCACGATTGGCCATTCGTCGTGCAAGCTCTCTGTAACTGATTGTCTCACTTTCCCCTGAGGGACCCAGAACTTCAATAGTCCGTCCTCCTCTAGAACTAGCACTAGACCCAGAAACAAAACTGGAACTGGGTTCAGAAGTGTAACTGTTTCTATCAGATTCCGGAGTCATGCCCATGCCAGTCATTACACTATTTTCTAAACTAGTTCTGGATTGTCCAGTAGAATTTGAATCTGTCCCAAACACAACAGTGGGACCACCAGAAGTTTCTAATGGTATATTCCACACATTTTCAGGCTGCAATCTAGACCTACCTAAGTGTGAAGCTGAGGACGAGGTGTCCGGCCTCAGTAGCTGATGTCTTAACATGGAGCTCGAACCTGGTCTCTGACTAGAATCAAAATCTGGAAGATAATTTAAGTTGGCTGACTGCCTTGGTGCGCTGAAGTCTGGTGTAGTTGTGCTCTCTTCAACTGCTGGTGGTGAATAGTAGGGTGGGACAGATGAACAGCGTGTGTATGAGAGAGTACGTGCAGCATTGCCAGACTGAAAAACTCGCACCCGTAAGCTGGAGAGGAGGCGTTGGCGATCTTCATGCAACATGCGCATTCGCTCATTGAATGTGTCTCGAAGAACATTTATTCGTCTGTCTAGTTCACTAACCTGCAAAAATAAAAACACTCATCTATTACAAGATATAAGCACAATAAGTTGCTGTACATAATATTATATTCCATATATATATAAACAATACAAAAAAATATTATCCTTCTTTGGAAAGTATCATTTTATAATTTGGTTTAGGCTGATTTACTATAAAAGTATAATTAACAACACCAGTATAATAATAATAATTATAATAATAATAATTATTATTATTATTATAAATGAATAAAATCCTTGGAAACCACAGACTTGCTGCACTACTTAGAGCAGTGCTCCTCGAAAGTGCCCCCATCCTCCGTAAAACCTTGGATCCCCCAAATCTTGGTAAGATTCCGAGACCTTGAATCACAACCGAAAGTCAAACAGAAGTCATGGAAAGAGGCTGAATAATAATAATGATTGATTTAATTCCTTTCAATCACTTAAATGGTGGCTAGTTTCTGAAATCAAGTTAGACACCGCTAAATCTATGGTTATAAATGCACTCCTGAGTTCTGGTGCAAACAGAAACTGAAATAAATCAAATAAATGAAATAATGAAATAAATAAGTTATATTTCGGCACGTTCATTTATTAATTAAGGAGTTTTTTGTTTTTTTTAAAAGCAAATGACATATACAAGATCTAATTCAGAAAACCATATGAAAGTAGAGAATATTGTTTTGTTGTTGCTGACTGTGTTTCAATCATATTTTATACATCATTTTGTTGTTGCTGACTCAATGTTATACATCATTTTGTTGTTGCTGACTCAATGTTATACATAATTTTGTTGTTGCTGACTGTGTTTCAATATTATACATCATTTTGTTGTTGCCAACTGTATTTCAATGTTATACATCATTTTGTTGTTGCTGACTGTGTTTCAATGTTATACATCATTTTGTTGTTGCCAACTGTATTTCAATGTTATACATAATTTTGTTGTTGCCAACTGTATTTCAATGTTATACATCATTTTGTTGTTGCTGACTGTGTTTCAATGTTATACATCATTTTGTTGGTTTCTTTGCCTTCCAATATGTGGTGGTGGTCTGTCTCTTTTCTTTTCCATTCTTTTAGTGACGGTTCTCAGAGTTCAAGATACACAGATAAAATCCCAACACATGGCATGTATAACTCCTAACAAGATAATTAATCCATCAAAAAGACTGTTTATGAAAAAGATCTAAGATGATGACATCATATACCAGTCTCTAGCCAACATTTCTTTCAAAAGAGATGAACAGCTTAAAAGTTCCCTAATACATCACTTAGATCAGCCTTTCTCAACCTTTTTACCAGTTGCTAGCCAACATTTTTTTCAAAAAAGATAAACAGCTTAAAAGTGCCCTAATACATTACTTAGGTCAGCCTTTCTCAACCTTTTTAGCCTGGAGGTATCCTTGAAATAATTTTCAGGCCTCAGGGAACCCCTGCATTAAAATTATTATGAAGCTTATTTTTTTCCAATCACGATCTCTCAGGGAACCTTTAGCTACCTTTTAAAAGTTTTGTGGAACCTTGGTTGAGAAACCCTGACTTAGACTATGAAAATAAAACACAATATTTAATGCAAATGTACTCAGTGTCAGAGGTGTCAACAGTGTCATAGGTGTCAGAGGTATCAACATTTATTTCAGTAAGGTTAACGTTAGTTTAGAATAAATAATGATCCTGAAATGAAATAGTGATTAAGATCATGAACTTACCTGCTGCTCCAGGTGTTCTGTAAGACCTGACACCAATGATGAAGAGCTTTGCAATGATGAAGCGGAATCAGAAGTCATGGGGGATAGCAACAAAGGCACTGAGCCCAATTCAGCTGTCTGCAATGATGTTTGTGCTGCAGTTGGCGTGGCAGAATGAGAATTCTCAACTGATATATGCGAGACTAAGGCTGATGACAAAGCAGGTAAAGCAGACATATTGTGATCATCTCTCTGACAATGGACTTGCGCCGCCAAAAAGTTGTCAGGAGTAGTGAGATTACCATTGGTAACTTCATGTTCAGCAATGGCACCAACCTTGTTCAATGGACTATTGTGGGCACAAGTACATGTAAGCTTCTGTTCCGAGGAGTTTGATATTGTTGCTTGCATGCTTCCATCTTCTTGGACTTCTGATTAATAAAAAATAATAAAATATAATTAAAAACAATCAAGACGGGATTACAAACTGAAAAAACCCCACAAGTGAATACTGAGCAAAACCAAATTTACAAACACTGACAAAATATTATACAAAATCATTTTGATTTTATAAAATAGAAATAATAAAGAGTGAATATGTATTTATTAGTGCATGAATAACAGTTTTGTTAAACACAGTTTTTAAATTAAATTAAAACAGAATTTAAAAAAATAATAAAAGTAAAAGCTTACCTGATGAAACAATAGGTACAGCCTCCATCTCAGTGTCTCTGGAGCCCTCATACTCACTTTCATCCAATCTGTGCCAAAGTGGAGCCAAGCCACACACATCTGTACCTTGGTCTGTATGTTCAGGTTGGTGCAGTTCTCCCTGGGTCTGACTTGTGCCATCTGTTTTCTGTGTCCTTTCCTGCTGGCTTCCAATGATGCCAGTACCATTTCTTGAATGAACCGCAACACGTGACATCAAATCACTTACAACCTGCAACATGGGCACGCTGCTGGAAGCTGATGAAGTTCTGCCAGATGCAGATGCATGAGCAGATGACCAAGGGTGTTGCCCTGCAGCCCCTGCCCCTCGCCAAGCAGAACTATTTAAGGATCTTGAGCGTAAAAGATCCATATTAAAATTGCCACAGATGGGGCATCCTTCTGAGTTTTGCCCCTCATGGCTGCAAGGGGGTGCAGAGGAGGTTCTGCTGCGAGTTGGTGATGTGGGGTGGGCAGTTCCTGTAGTGACACTGCTGCTTGCACTACTGCCAATGCTCTCCCTGGTGCCAAAGAGGCGAGAATGGAGGAGAGAGGCACTGCTGGGGTTACGATGGGAGGATTCATCAGATCCTGACTGGGAACTCTGTCTGTGAAGTGAAAGACCAGAGATTCTAGAAGAAGTACCAGAGGCAGCAGAATTGGTAAGTTGGTGGTTCCCTGTTTCAACTCTAGTCCTAGCATCACTGGAAGCAGAAACTAATGCCATCTCTGTTTCAGGCATCCAGTGGACACCATCTGATCTCTGATCTGAATTACCACTTTGATATAATCTTGCACCAGATGAGGAAAGAGTATTGAGCTGTGAAGATGAAGCAGGGTTATCCATGACAAAAGAAGAAGCAGAGTTATCTATCACAGAAGATGCAGTTGGAGTCTCCAGTTCTGCAGCTCCAAATGCAGTTGCATAAGTGCGTTTGAGTGAAGGAGCTCGGGTTCCTGTACTAGATCCACTGGGTACACAATGTGAATCTGTCCTCTGATCCAAAATACTAGCATCTGATGAGGCTTGTGAGGCAACCCTGTTAACAGAGTCCTCAGAAAAATGGTCAGCAGCCATTTCACCCAGTCCAGTCCTAGCGGTCAAGGTATCCAAACACTGCATATCACTGTCTGTAAATCTTTCTGATGCGACTTGGCCACTGGAGACAATTCCTGAGGGTTCCTGTTGTAAACTATTTCTCAATCGTAGTGCCACTAATGTACCAGACTGTTGAGAAGCCTGTTCTCGTAATAATCTATCTCTATTATCACAAGGCACTGAGGTAGATGGACAGTCTGAAAATAAATTTCTGCTCATCGCTGTGTCTTGATTTGCTACTGACTCTGACACTGATGAGCCGAGGGCTTGTGCTGAAGTGTTCTCCAAAGCCCCTCTGTCAACAATGTCCTGTCTGTGAACATCACCTTCTGTAGCACAAACTGTTAAGGGATCTCTTGCATTGCTTGCTGTAAATGCATCCCTTATGTTGCGAGCTGTCAAGGCAACCCTTGCTGCTAAAACTTCCCTTGCATTCAGCACTGAATCTGTGCCAGCAGACAGAGACTGTAGCCTGCTTCTGGAATGGGTCTGCAAAATGCAAATGGAAATTAAATAAAAGGAGCAAAGAAGTAAATCCATTAATGTTTAAGTAGCTTTGTAATATGCTTAACAGATCTAATTAAATAAAAGGAGTAAGATGCAAAGATGTAAATCCATTAATAAGTAGCTTTGTAATATGCTTAACAGATCTAATTAAATAAAAGGAGTAAGATGCAAAGATGTAAATCCATTAATAAGTAGCTTTGTAATATGCTTAACAGATCTAATTAAATAAAAGGAGTAAGATGCAAAGATGCAAATCCTTTAATAAGTAGCTTTGTAACATGCTTAACAGATCTAATACATTCATTTATTCTTTTAATAAAAAAATTTAAAAAAAAATAAAAATCTACTATTTAAAAAAAATATTCCACTGCTAATTTCCTTAACATCTCTTTTTTCTTTCATTCCATCATGCTTATTGCTGATATGCAAAGCCTCCACAATAAACCAAAACACTGTCAGAAATAAAGAATTTCTCAAAGATTAATCTTCCTTATTTACAAGTCCCTATACATCAATATCCTCTTGTGAGAAAATGAGTAAATGAATGAGAAGACAAGATGAATCCATCCATTATGGATATAGACATGCATGGTAACAATTCAGAAAAAAAAAATTTAAAAACAACTACAAAAACTTATTCATCAAACAACCGGATGCCTACATCTGTTAGAAAATCACTGACAAATGGATGGAATTTAATGCTTATGAGAATGAATATGCGGAAGTCCATTAATACCACTTGTGATATAATGTATGAAGCTCCTTCAAGCAAGATGAGAAAAGCCACAAAACAAAGTCATAGAGATTAGAAGAGGGATTTTTTTGTGACTGAGGCAGGTTCTAAAAACTGTAAGGTCATCGACCATATTTACTGTAATAATTTGGTACTTTCTTTTATTTCTGAATTGTTTTTTTTGAAATAATACTAAAATGACACAGTTTGTGATCTGAGTTTATGACCAAAACTTTAGAACTGCAAATTTTATAACTCTAAAACACATCAGTCATGAATATAGAAAAAAATGGAATACTTATTGAACAACAATGTAAATATAAAAATGTTTAATGTAAATTATAAGTTTCAACTACCAAAAAGATGTAGGGCATCATGAAGAAGCGTGCTTTGATTTTAAACCACTGTTCTAGGCAATTTTCCCCCAAAATACCTGTTTATGAATGCTAAGCTATGAGTTAAAATAGTTCTAGGCAATTTTCCCCCAAAAATACCTGTTTATGAACACTAAGCTATGAGTTAAAATAGTTCTATATTGAAGGTGAAACAACAAACTGATGTAAATACACTTCTATTTAATGCCTTCAATAAAAAAAAAAATCTTACAATTCTAACCAGGATTATATATATATCAGAATTATTGGTGCATGCCATATATTCTTGAGAATTGTTGGTATGTGCCATATATTCTTCTATATCAAGACCACCATATATTCTTGAGAATTAACAGGATCTGCCATATATTCTTGAGAATTATCAAGGCCTGCAATATTTTAAATTGTTTCAACCCAAACATTGTTTTTATTTTTTCACATGTTTCACATGTTTCTGCTCCAAGTCATCCCATCCAGGTTAATTTGACTAATAAAATAAAATAAAAATGATTTTGGTTTGTAAATGCAAAAAGATTGAAATCAATACTGTATCAGCCATAAGCAAATGCATGGCAACAGTAAATATTAATATTCTGTGATATGCAAAATCAAATTGTTTGAATGGAGGGTCAGTGTAAATTAGACAAAAAGTATCTCTGATGAATTTCTAGAACAATAAATGAATATGATGAATAATGAAAATGTCAAATAATTAAAGACAGTTTTCTGTGAAACAGGTTTTGAATCTGTAGTTAGGAATTTCCAAGCTATTGAATACATACATCCTTTAATGTTGCTACAATTTTTACATCGCTACTATTTGATTTTTTTCGGTAGTGAAGTGCTAAAATATTAATATGTCAGAGATAAACAAATAATTAAAAATGAGGGGGAAAAGACCATTATTTTAAATACGCAGCACATTCAAAATAATGATCTTTTTCCCCTCATATTTAGTTATTTGTTTATCTCTGACATATATTAATATTTATATCAGTTTGTTTAATGAAGTACCACATGTCTCTCTCTCTCTATATAGTTTTAATAGAAGTGTATATATGTGTGTGTGTGGTACTTCATTAAACTGATATTTCCCCATATAACAAACAGAAAGTAATTTTCTTCTTAAATTAAAATAATAAAATGAAAATAAAATACTTATAATTTAAAATAATTTAAATAACAAAAACAACCCAATATATACTTGAGTAAGCTTAGTTTACAAACATTTTACTAGTTAAAATTCAACTCTGATATGCAGCTTAATTCAGATGCAAATTAAAAATGTAGGGAATGAATTTTCAAAACAAACAATTATGGGTCCCCCTCATATTCATGGTCTTTGAGTGCTAATGGCCAAATATATGCTCAGAAAAAGTATTGTGCCTTTTAAAACTACATATTTTACAACTTACTGCTTCTGTTCCACCAGCCTCATGCCCACCTGTTGTAGGGCTAAAAGCACTTGGTCGGAGATTGGGACAAGAAACTTCTGTTCCACCAGCCTCATGCCCACCTGTTGCAGAGCTGAAAGCGCTTGGTCGCAGATTGGGACAAGAAACTTCTGAGCGTGGTGGTGGACTGTGAACTCCTGGACGGGGAGGGGGGCTGTGAGCACCTGGACGGGGTGGGGGGCTGTGAACTCCTGGACGAGGTGGAGGACTGTGAGTGCCAGGTGGAACTGCACCATAGAGATTATAATTCCCATATTCATATCTGCAAAAGATGAAGTAAAGAAATCTGAAATGGTGAAAATATTGTAAATGTGGTATAAAGGCCACAGCCTTCACACATGTGCTTTACTTCTACTGGTGAGCTACCTTAAGGGACAGTGTGATGTTATACAGCCTTCATACATGTGCTTTACTTCTACTGGTGATCTACCTTAAGGGACAGTGTGATGTTATACAGCCTATTTCGATTCTATGGCATTATGGTATACAACAGTAAAAGTCCAAACAAAAACTGTCCAGTATTTTTTTTTTACTTAAGGTGGCACAAACCCATAGATGTAACTATTTTATCATATGTATAGATGAATGTGTGTGTGTGTGTGAAAGGAGAATTGGTTAGAGGTGGGGTAAGCTAGGAAAATGCAGCTGACAAAAGAGATGTTTACTGGTTAAAAAAAAAACACTCTCTGAAGGACATACACTGTATAACAATAATTTATAGGTTTAAACTATATTAGTATAATAAAAACATTAGCAACTTTGCACAGATTAACTCTTTCTCCATGCCATAGGTCTGATGTTAAAATTCAATGAACTGCTTCGCACAATCTTATGGTTTGTGTCCTAAGACACTTTGTGTCATATCTGCAATGACTATCTGAGAAATGTAATGAAATCACTTTACAAGTTTATTATGTGTCCTAAGACACTTTGTGTCATATCTGCAATGACTATCTGAGAAATGTAATGAAATCACTTTACAAGTTTATTATGTGTCCTAAGACCCTTTGTGTCATATCTGCAATGACTATCTGAGAAATGTAATGAAATCACTTTACAAGTTTATTATGTGTCCTAAGACACTTTGTGTCACATCTGCAATGACTATCTGAGAAATGTAATGAAATCACTTTACAAGTTTATTATGTGTCCTAAGACCCTTTGTGTCATATCTGCAATGACTATCTGAGAAATGTAATGAAATCACTTTACAAGTTTATTTATTATGTGTCCTAAGACCCTTTGTGTCATATATGCAATGACTATCTGAGAAATTTAATGAAATCACTTTACAAGTTTATTATGTGTCCTAAGACCCTTTGTGTCATATCTGCAATAACTATCTCAGAAATTTAGTGAATCATTTCACAAATTCTATAACTAATATATCTGCACTAGTTACTGAGAAATATAATTGTCACAAAACGGGAGGCTCATTACAAGCCGACCCCGAGCTGAAGTTAGAGATGCAAGGGGTGAAGTCTATTTTTGGCCTGCTCCGGTGCACCTCCAAGAAGAGCTCATGTGACGTATGCCAGTACTACGTCGTGTCAAGTTGTTACATAGACACACATGACATACTCCATTGATGTTTGGGTGGGGCCCACTTTATTAATGTCATGCCAAGGAACGTTTTATTGGCGGTGTGTGTTGTGAGTGTGTATCATAAATGTGAATAAATGGACGAACAGACGAACGCTGCAAAACAATAGTACAATTCTTTCGTCCCTCTCAAAAACTATGAATAACAAGAGAGTTGAAAGATGTTTAAATCAGGTTATTTATTTCCCGATTTAAAAGGGGTACTACTCTTTCGCACAGTGATTAATCATTCATTCAACTTTCCAATGTCATACACTCTGTGGGAAATAAGGGGAGATGAAAATGATGAAATTCAAAATATAAAATAAAAATTAATTACACAATTCTTATGCGGCAAATGTGGCCGCTTTAACAATAGTTCACATATAAATAAGCATTACTTTTAACATTAGAGTTCTTATTTTGCAAACGATATAATAGTGTTCATTTTCTTAGAGTTCTAGAGTTAAGTATGTGCGCGTTAGCCGTGCGAATTATTACTCACTATTAATGTCAGAGTTCCAAGGAGATGACGTAAGCTCACACGTCACTTATAAGCGGCACTTCAAAGTGAAGATAGGACGCAATTGAGGCGTCGCATTACAGGTGAAGATTCTGCAGAATCTAGGCACCACTTTCAGATTATCACTGGGGAGAAATCTGAAATTTAGCTGACTGTTGTCAGCCTCGATAATTATCGTTGTTTGTTGGTTGTCGTGGAAACGGACCCCCCAACGACGTTTAGCATTATCGGGTAGAGTCGTCCAGTGGGATGTGTCGTCGCATTACATTGAGTGTAGAAATCCGGATTGTCTGTGAGACGATCACGGTGCTAGCCTCTCAATTAGCGGAATAGATGTGTCAACCAAACTCAGACAGGGGGGATGACAAAATTGGTCCCTCGTGTCGTTAACTGCATACAACCAGCGTCGCATGCATGGGTTTTTCTTGACGGTGAACTCCCCACTTTGCCAAAAGTTATACTGAGTAATTTTGCCTCGTTACTCAATATATGGCATCAGACGGATGGAAAACGGATGGAAAGAGATTATTGCAGCTTTCCTTTATGAAATCTCTGTACATGAGATAATTCATACGTGAAGTTAGACTGGCTTCAGACGAATCGACGTTTTCAACATTGGGAGTAAAATCTTCCTTTTGCCTCTTTATATAGCTTTACTGAAGGTCTCCAGAACTTTCCAGAAGCTATGTCCTGTGACATGATTTTTGCCTTGGATATTTAGTGGTAATCGTGATGCACGCTTTTCTGTGGTCAATTCTAATGCGCACTGGCCATTTCTCTCGTCAACAACATGTGACTCGTACTACGCAGTTGTCCCAATTTATTTAATATACATATTCTTCATAAACTAATATATATATTCAATATGATATTTAACACACACTGCGTCACGAACGTCTGTCTACTAAAGAGATCTTAGGTGACCGTTACTGGAAGTTACATGCTACATACGTAAAATAACAAAACTCGGGTTACTTCAACTAGTTTTGTTAGCGGTTTATTAAAATGAAATAAAATAAAATTTCTGTCCCTCATTTCCTGTGACAACCCCCTTCTTAAAATTGATTGGAGCTCACAGAGTGGAAATCAAATAGGAACAAAAAAATTTTATTTCACACGATAGTCCCCACAGGAATTATATGCGCATCTGTGGAGAGACTATCCTCTCTCTTGTTTATATCGCGGTTATGGCATGCCGGGATAATGCATCGGCACCCGAATTTTCTCTGCCCGCGATGTGTTCGACAACGAAGCTATACTCCTGTAGCAGGAGTGTCCATCTAGTTAGCCTAGCGTTATCATACATGCTAGTGCGCAGATATGTCAGCGGCTTATGATCGCACTGCAGGATGAATGGTTTAGAGTACAGATAAGCACTAAATTTCTTGAGTGCCCATACGATTGCTAAGCACTCTTTTTCAATCGTAGAGTACCGCGTCTCACGATCTAACAGTTTCTTAGAAGCGTATGCTACCGGTAGGTATTCGTCATCTGTCTCTTGGAGAAGTATGGCACCGAGGCCTTCGTCTGATGCGTCGGTCCTGACAATAAATCTCTTGTCAAAGTCTGGTAACTGTAGGACGGGTTTACTGGTCAAGATGTCCTTCACTTTTTCGAGGGCGGTGCTACACTCTGCCGTCCATCGTATTTTCGTGGGTTGTTTGTTTCCAGTTAAGTCCGTCAGTGGTTTAAGAAGCGTACTGAAGTTTGGGACAAATTTTCGGTAGTACCCCACTAGCCCCAAAACTGCCCTGACCTGTTTCTTTGTAGTCGGTAAGGTCATGTCACGAATGGCTGCAGTTGTCTAGATTAGGGCCTATTTGTCCGTCACTTATAATATGGCCAAGAAACTCAATCTCCCGAAAGCCCGCGCGTACTTTGGAGGGTTTCACGGTCAATTTATGGCGCTCGAGAATATCAAGTAGACCACCCACTGAGGATAAATGTTGGTCCCATGTTCCTGTTGCTACCAGTATGTCATCAAAGAAATTCAATGCGTCAACGCTCTCTAACGGTAATTTTCGCATGAAGCGCGCGAATGTTGCGGGTGCGTTCGCTAGTCCGAACGGTAGTCGGCAAAACTGAAATAAGCCTAGCGGAGTTGGGAATGCTGTTTTTGGTCTGTCGTCAATAGCAACTGACAGTTGCCAGTACCCTTTGCACATGTCAAACTTTGAAAAGTAATGTGCCTTAGTTAGTTTTGCGAATAATTCGTCCTGATTTGGGATAGGTTCCGCATCGAATTCAGTTATCTCATTTAACTGTCTGTAGTCCACACAAAAACGAAGCGTACCGTCTTTCTTTTTAACTAAGACGACCGGTGATGAATATGGGGAGATTGACTGTTCAATCACGCCCTGTTTTTGCATTTCACGCACCTGTTCTGCTATGTACTTTGTGCTCTCATATTTCTGTGGGTACTGTTTTAAGCGTATCGGTTTGTCACTTAAAAGTTTGATGCGGTGTTCAACCAAATCTGAGTGGCCCGGTTGGTCGGTGAATATGCGCGCGTGTCTGTGTAAGAGTTTTGACATTGCGTCGCGCTGTTCGACAGTTAAGTTCGAGTCAATCTCGACTTGATCGACTGTAACTGCGGGGTTAGGCGTGGTTTCGGCGGACATCATGTCTGTTCTGAAATTGGAGTCTTCCAATTGTATCAGTGCGACATTCACGTTTTGTATCTGTTCGTCGCTGCGTTCATAGTAACGCTTGAGCATATTTATGTGATAGGTTTTCTGCTTATTTCCTATCTGTATGCTGTAGTCGTTCTGCTTCACACGCTTAATAACGCGGTAGGGTCCACGCCAGTGCATTTGCATGCGGTTGTTATGCGTGGGCCGCAAGAGTAACACGAGCTGACCTGGTTCGAGGTCACGTTCCACAGCAGTACGGTCAAAATTTCGCTTGTATCGGGGTTGTTTTTCGCGAATGTTTTCCTGTGCTAAGTGACATGTCTCGGTCAGACGTTGACGTAGTTCGGCTACGTACGTGTGAACATCTTTACCATCGGTCACAGTGTCTCCCTTGACCCATGTTTCTTTTATTAGCTTAAGGGGACCACGAGGTTGCCTGCCGTATAGTAGTTGGAACGGTGAGTAGCCGGTACTCTCTTGTGGGAGTTCGCGATACGCGAAGAGTAATGGTGCTAGAAAACGCGGCCACTGGTCGGGTTGTTCCGAGGCCATTTTAATTAACATTTTCTTTATTGTACCGTTGAAACGTTCAACGGCACCATTAGACTGAGCGTGATATGGTGATGAGAACAACTGTTTACACGCTAGTAGACGCATTGTTTCAGCCATCATTGCTGAGGTGAATTGAGTGCCCTGGTCACTCAATATTTCTCGAGGTACGCCCGTGCGAGAAAATACGTCTATTAAAGCGTCTGCGACTTCGATCGCTGTGATGCCCTTTAATGCGACTGCTTCTGGATATCGTGTTGCAAAATCCACGATTGTTAGGATATAGCGATATCCTCCTTCGGCCGCGGGAATGATTGGGCCAATAATGTCTACTGCGACTTTTAGGAATGGTTCCTCTACTGTTGGTACTATCTCGAGGGGAACTCGACTGACACGCCCTCGGTCAATATGTTGTTGACACTGCGTACATGTACGAACGTACGAGCGAACATCCCTACTCAGGCCTGGCCAAAAAAAATCTTCGCGAACTCGCTGCTCAGTGCGCCGTGCGCCCTGATGTCCAGACATGATTGAGTCGTGTGCAAAGCTAAGAATCAGCGGTCTGAGTGGTGTAGGGGTAAATAAACACGTGGTGCTTCTAGTATCATTTTCCTTATAGTCGGTGCGCCGAAACGCTAGCCCGTCCTTCAGGAAATACGTCATTGTTGCGTACTTGCTGGACGTAATAGTGTTTTTCCGTGCCAGCTTTAGCAATGAGGACAAGCTTTTGTCCTCCTGCTGCAGGTGACTGAGTTGACTTGGGGTCAACTGCGGGAATGTATTCTCGACTATCTTTAGAGCTGGGGGTCCTTGTTTACTACGTTCCCGTTGTGCTCTAGTGGTTACGGGGAGAACAGGATAGATGCCATCAGTGTGTGCGTCACACTGACCGGGCGATAGTATGAATCCGAACTGCATGTCTCTTATTACTGCGGCGGTGACTGTACCGGAAAATACGGATGACGTAACATGTACAGTGGCTCTTGGACATGTACTAAGGTGTCCCATAACACATCGAATGCGGACACTACCTCTTAGATACTGTTCTGGGCGTACAAGTTTAGCATTTATGCAGCTTATGGACGCGCCTGTATCGACCAGTATTTTGACTCTTTTTCCGTTTACTGTAGCCTGTTGAGTCTTTAGAGTAGCACCTGTTTCAGTGCATACTTTTACATCACGTGGACTGGGACAGTTCTGAGAACTATGCCCCTTCCCTTTGCAAGTGTAACATGTCATAGGTGGGGAGTCACGTGTGTGACGTCGTACGTCTTGTGACTTAGTATATGTCCGTTGTACCGGTTCGGGTTTTTCCGATTTCGTCATCGGTCGGTTCAGTTTCGGTGTATACTTCTGCCGATTTGTAAGAGGAGGGCGTGGTGCACTCCTCGTAATTACCGGATCAGGGTAATCATTATACGTGTCTGCTAGCTTCAACATATCACAGAAGTTAGTCGGGGGATTTCGCTGCAAATATGTCGTCATTGCAGGCGGAGCAATATGGAGAAATTGATCTCTTAATATCAAATCAAATAGGCCCTCATATGTCTTCCTGATGTCTGTCAAATCAATCCATCTATCAAGATAATGGCGTAACCGGGTACCGAAGGCTTGCATGGTGTCATTTGCTTTGGGTATGGCTCTCCTAAACATTTTTCGAAAGCCTTCTGCTGTACATTGAAAAGTACGCATCAAACCCGTTTTGAGATCTGCATAAGTAATAGCAGGATCGCGCGTTAGATCAGTAAATGCGCGCGAGCTTTCACCTTGGAGTATTTGACCGAGTTGTTGTTTCTTTTCAATGTCAGTGTAATTAAAGTTGGCAATGAAACTGTCAAAGCGTGTCAAAAACTCGTCAATCGTCTCGACTTCAGGGTTAAAGAAAGCTAGCCGTGTACGGGGTTTATTTAATTCGGCCTGTTGCTTAGCAGTCCCATCTAACAACTTCTCTCTAGCTGTTACCTCTTGCTTAGCTAATTCAAGCTGTTCCTGATGTGCTCTAGCTTTTAACTTAAGCTTTTTCTCTTCTACTTCCTGCCTTTTATCTTCTAAATCCCTAGCTGACTGAATCTTTAATAACTCTATTTCTCTCATATCTTGGATTTCTTTCTCTTTAAAATCTCTCGCCTCTTTCGCTCTTTTCTCCTCTAGCTCTCTCAAAGTTTGCATCTCTAGCTGTTTAGCTAACTGTCTCTTATCTTCTAGCTCTATAGCCTCTTTCGATCTTTTTTCCTCTAGCTCTCTCACCTCTTTCGCCTCATTTTCTTTCACAACATACCATTTAGCTATCTCCTCATCCACGTATTTCTTTAGGTCGGCTTTCTCATACCCGAATTCTCTACCCATAGCCATGAGTTCTTTCTTCACGTTTACTAGCTCGGCCATTTTTAAAATTGCTAGTTATCACGAGTATGGATAAAATGACTTAGAATATTCGCGGGATTTTGACCTCTGTCGGTCAAAAGTGGTGCAATGGTGTGCGTATGAACACCAGCCACCACGTGATTAGGATTATGACAAACACGAATAAAAGAGATCCTAATCGCAAATTTGCAAAGTTAGCAAAATTAGCAAAACAACAGTTGCTAATGTAGCGTACAAAATATCGATCTATGTACGTCTAAACACGAGTCGGTACGCGTTAACGATAATAGCGTAAAGATTATAAAACTTATTTCAACACAATAATAAGTCTTATCAAAATCCAGTTCACCTAAGTCTCAATAGCAAAGCCCTAACATGCAATAAACAATGCATAATGGTGATGAGATAGAAAAGCAGAAAAGAGATGACACTTTCTTACAACAACACAATTTACCTTGTCAGATCACGGTCAGTGGTCACCAGATGTTTACAAAACGGGAGGGCTCGTTACAAGCCGACCTCGAGCTGAAGTTAGAGATGCAAGGGGTGAAGTCTAATTTTGGCCTGCTCCGGTGCACCTCCAAGAAAAGCCCGGTGACGTATGCCAGTACTACGTCGCGTCAAGTTGTTACATAGACACACATGACATACTCCATTGATGTTTGGGTGGGGCCCAGTTTATTAATGTCATGCCAAGGAACGTTTTATTGGCGGTGTGTGTTGTGAGTGTGTATCATAAATGTGAATAAATGGACGAACAGACGAACGGTGCAAAACAATAGTACAAATTCTTTCGTCCCTCTCAAAAACTATGAATAACAAGAGAGTTGAAAGATGTTTAAATCAGGTTATTTATTTCCCGATTTAAAAGGGGTACTACTCTTTCGCACAGTGATTAATCATTCATTCAACTTTCCAATGTCATACACTCTGTGGGAAATAAGGGGAGATGAAAATGATGAAATTCAAAATATAAAATAAAAATTAATTACACAATTCTTATGCGGCAAATGTGGCCGCTTTAACAATAGTTCACATATAAATAAGCATTACTTTTAACATTAGAGTTCTTATTTTGCAAACGATATAATAGTGTTCATTTTCTTAGAGTTCTAGAGTTAAGTATGTGCGCGTTAGCCATGCGAATTATTACTCACTATTAATGTCAGAGTTCCAAGGAGATGACGTAAGCTCACACGTCACTTATAAGCGGCACTTCAAAGTGAAGATAGGACGCAATTGAGGCGTCGCATTACAGGTGAAGATTCTGCAGAATCTAGGCACCACTTTCAGATTATCACTGGGGAGAAATCTGAAATTTAGCTGACTGTTGTCAGCCTCGATAATTATCGTTGTTTGTTGGTTGTCGTGGAAACGGACCCCCCAACGACGTTTAGCATTATCGGGTAGAGTCGTCCAGTGGGATGTGTCGTCGCATTACATTGAGTGTAGAAATCCGGATTGTCTGTGAGACGATCACGGTGCTAGCCTCTCAATTAGCGGAATAGATGTGTCAACCAAACTCAGACAGGGGGGATGACAAAATTGGTCCCTCGTGTCGTTAACTGCATACAACCAGCGTCGCATGCATGGGTTTTTCTTGACGGTGAACTCCCCACTTTGCCAAAAGTTATACTGAGTAATTTTGCCTCGTTACTCAATATATGGCATCAGACGGATGGAAAACGGATGGAAAGAGATTATTGCAGCTTTCCTTTATGAAATCTCTGTACATGAGATAATTCATACGTGAAGTTAGACTGGCTTCAGACGAATCGACGTTTTCAACATTGGGAGTAAAATCTTCCTTTTGCCTCTTTATATAGCTTTACTGAAGGTCTCCAGAACTTTCCAGAAGCTATGTCCTGTGACATGATTTTTGCCTTGGATATTTAGTGGTAATCGTGATGCACGCTTTTCTGTGGTCAATTCTAATGCGCACTGGCCATTTCTCTCGTCAACAACATGTGACTCGTACTACGCAGTTGTCCCAATTTATTTAATATACATATTCTTCATAAACTAATATATATATTCAATATGATATTTAACACACACTGCGTCACGAACGTCTGTCTACTAAAGAGATCTTAGGTGACCGTTACTGGAAGTTACATGCTACATACGTAAAATAACAAAACTCGGGTTACTTCAACTAGTTTTGTTAGCGGTTTATTAAAATGAAATAAAATAAAATTTCTGTCCCTCATTTCCTGTGACAATAATAAATCACTTCACTCAATTTTATAATTGTGACATGTCTACAAATAGCTGTGTGGGAAATTTAATAAATCACTTCCAAATTTATGATTGTGACATGTTTATAACAGCTGTGTGAGAAATTTAATAATAAATCACTTCCAAATTTATGAATGTGAGATGTTTTAATATTTGTCTGAGAAATCTTATGAACCACTTTAAACAAATTTATAATTGTGACACATCTGCAGTAGTTGTTTGAGAAAACTTATTAACCACTTTAAACAAATTCATAATTGTGACACATCTGCAGTAGTTGTTTGAGAAATCTTATGAATCGCTGTACAATATTTTACGACTGTGACATGTCTACCATCTGTCAGTCTTTGGCTGAAAAAGATTGGCAGTATGTATAATAGTAACAGCTATATCTGCCGCAAAATTAAGTAACTGTCTTGTATGCGAAATGCAAATTCAAGCAGAAAAGCAGCCTATGTGAAGTAGCATTCAAAGTGGAAAATGTTTTATGAAAACAGACTTTGAGTGGTCAAGAATCATTGTAACTGACTGTTTTGTTTACTTCAAATGTTTACAAACCTTGATGGTCGGAAGTAATTGAAGCCAGTCAAATCACCATCATGGGTATTGCGAGTTACAAAGCTGGCATAATCTCGAGCTTGGTTCAAAGCATCAACGTGCACAGGTGAAGTAGGCCGCTCACCTTCATTCGTTTCTCCATCTCGAACTTCCGCTGCACCTTAAAAATGAACTACCATTAAAGTGTTGTATCTACTACACAAATGAAACTACATTCAAAGGTAACAGTCAAATGTACTGCCTTCATTTTGTACTGCACATCATAGTCATGTACACGTCATCAAATGTTTACTGTGTAATAATAAATAGTACAAAGAATAGTTAACAACTCCTTTCAAATACCTGAAGCTCGTGATCCTCCTCGCAAACGTTCCTGTTGATAGTGGAAGAAACGCCGAACAAGCTGCTGATATCGTCGACGATTGGACTGCATCTGTTGCCAGTTTGGAACCGGGTTTGCATTAAAATTTAATCTGCCTCCAGCATTTGCTTCATCACTGTCAACATGTGAATAAAAACGCTGAGTATTATACCAAATAGTCTCTGAAAACATCTTGTCTAATATCTATATATTTCCCTCTCCATTTTTCTTTACAACAACTTCATTCTGAAAACATCTTGTCCAATATAAACCTATATAAAACAACTTCATTCTGAAAACATCTTGTCCAATATAAACCTATATAAAACAACTTCATTCTGAAAACATCTTGTCCAATATATAAACCTATATAAAACAACTTCGTTCTGAAAACATCTTGTCTAATTAAAACCTATATATAACAACTTCATTCTGAAAACACCTTGTCCAATAAAAACCTATATATAACAACTTCTCAGTAGATGTGTTGCAGGCAGAACACAGTATTCAAATGAATGCCAGCATAGCTTGATCTGGTCAGGCTATACTAAAGATAAATTTGCATCACCCAGGTGAGTTCGTTTTGCTACAATAACTGCAGTTAGGGAAGTTAACTTTGATTCTGCTTTACCATTGGTGCCAATATGGAGAGAATGTGAGTTGCAAGAATGCAGGAGAGAGTGAGAAACAGGATTACATTTTAAAAGGACAAGCAGAATACTGCAAAACTGAGGCAGCAAGACAAGCTAATTCAGCTTGAGGTGTATGTGTGTGTTTGTGTGTGTGTATGTGTGCGTGCATGTGTGATCTGCATATACTACAGGAAACTTTTAAGAAGCTTTTCTGGGCTCAGTGGCATTGTACTTTGTTTGCTAAGCTGAAAATCATAATTGTAAATCATTTTAAATTAAGTTAATGCAAGTTTGAAATTTTTATTTTCATTTTTTTCATTTTTCCATTTAGCATTTTATCAGATATTATGAACAAGATTTTTTTAAAATCTAGCAGTCATATCTGAATGACACTTTGCACATTTATTCAATTTCAAGGTAGTGTTATGTACAGGGAGACACAAGGAAATTTAGTTATATTAATTAGTTTTATTCTCTCTGCCATGAAAGTTGGGAAATGGCAAATAATAACATTAAAACTGATGTATTTTTGAAAAAAAAATAATTAAAAAAGTATAATTGATAAAAAGAAAACCTTTCGTCAACCTGTAGATACAATCTATATGTATATTTAAGTAAAAAAAAAAAAAAAAAGGTGAAATTTTTAATGTGGAAGCTCTTGAAAACCACATGAAGCCACATGGTACTTTGACAAATGACGACCGGTTTTCGTGGTATTATCACATGGTCACATCAAAAATTCCAGTAGGAGCTAGTTATTTAATCTACAGTTAATTAGAATCAGCCACACAATTCACTTTATTAGGTAGGATCAAGCAGTCAACATGCCATTGGCCTCCAAACTTGCCAGGCTACCAAAAAAACTTTGTTCAAAATGGCTGCCAAGCGTGTACCAAGCATGGGTTGTTGTGGGAAAACCCCTTTCTGAATGATACTGATCATTCCAAATATAGTATCCAATGAAAAAAATTAGAACACACTGGCTGCTGAGTACACATGTTTACTTCAGACTGATTGTTAAAATTAGAATGGCAAGCACGCTAACACTAAGCCTGCTTGCTTGCATGACCCATTTCATCCCAACACCGACATATGGGTTAACATGGATGCTACTGTTGTATCATCAAACTACATCTTATAACTAATGATCTTAGTATTTCTCAAAATATGATTTGTTATTTTAACGATTTTATTATATTTTTAAGCATGCTTTAACATTGACCCTCTAAAGTTCCCAATATTGTACCTTATTATTTATAATCTTATTATGTGCTAAATTCCAAATCATGGAATCAATAATAAGGAATCATTCCCCAAGTATACAAAGCAATATTTCTCTTAATTCTGTAATTATGTTTAGAAAATATTAAAAATAAAAAGAATTTATGAAGAAATGTCTTGAAACTGATTTATTTCAAAACAGCAGATAACATCTGATTAGAAATATATAACTCCTTGTAAATCTTAACAACAGATAACATCTGATTAGAAATATATAACTCCTTGTAAATCTTAACAGCAGATACTCTGCTTTAACTTCTCAAAAAACTTTATCATTAATGTTAAACAAAGAACCCTTCATTTTCCATAGCTTTCCTTTGAAGCAATGTGGTATGTCCAGTCCGAAATCCATAAAATCCAGTCAGCAAAACAGCAAAAATGGTATTTAAAAATATGCAAATTATAGCACTTTCATGATTTCTAATAATGAATGCAACTATTCAGATATATTCACTAAGAACACAAGATTCAAGGAATGAAATCTCCATACCCAATATGAACAATGTTGGACATTCGGACACTCTGCATAGTAGTGTTATTGCAAATGCCTGTAAAGAGGTAATGACCGCAAGTATCAAACCTCAACCACCTGAAAAGCATAAAAATCACAACTGGATATATATATAAAATATGTATGCTTATTTTTAACTGGTAATGCTGTTTCTAAAGTTATATGTTTAGATTATTTTTCAGGTAGTAATATGCATGTACAGTTTATACAGACTGACTATTGTAAATAATTGAAAATTGTACCAATTAATAAATATTAATACTATATTTTAATATCATATTAGTAGACTGAATATTATATAAAACTGAAAATTATGCATATGCATAATATAAATTAACATTAACAAACTAGTAATTAAATATTTATTATTATGCATTCATACAACTAGACTGAATACTATGCATAATATAAATAATAATTGTATTAATGACACTTTTAATGACATCCACTTTCCTTAACTGCAACATTAAGCTAGTCAAGTTAATGTTATCAAGGACTTTCAATGGTCAGAAAATGATTTCTTCTTGGAGTTATCAAGTTATTTATTAAAGAATAAAGAAAAAAATCAGAATCTTAAGAAACACAAAAAAAACTAAAGTAACCTGCCAAACTCACGACATTGGATGCTACAACATGAGAAAGCATTTCTCATTTCATACCTGATGCGTTCATACTCATAACTTGTGCGGCAACAGGCAAAGGGCTGGGGCTGACTCCAGTCCCAAAAATAAATGGAGTTTTTTGTGGCAAACACCAAAACATGGTCCATTGGATGAAAGGCAAGGGAGGCAATCATCGCATTGTTACTTGATTTCCATACTTCACTGCCACCTCCCTGTTAATTAAGTTAAAAAGGTAATTTGTTTGTACTTAAAAAATAAATAAAAACACCAAACAACCCATTATGATAAGGTGGTATCTGGTGTTTTAAAATGTAGGAAAACAGGTTTTGACATGCATTATTTTTCTGACAAAATATAATTATAATTCTTAAAGTAAGCACTATGACAGCCAAAAGTATCTGATACCCCAACTCTTGAAGGGCTTTGATATTAAATTTATACTTTAGGTAGTCAGTTTTTCAGAATCCAATTCTTGAAGGGCTTTGATATTACATTTATACTTTAGGTAGTCAGTTTTTCAGAATCCAATGAGGGGAGCCAAGTTCCTCCATAGGCCAACCCATCATTGATAACATTTAACCAATGAAAAGTTCTTGCAGGTCAAGGAGTGAAACAACGCTAGCAAAACCAAAACCAGATGTTAGGTTATACTCTGTAATTCAATCAAATACTTACATATATATAATACCAGCAGATATATACTTACTTTGCTGGTGTGAAAAAAAAATAACTGAACTTTTAATAGCTTTTATTAGTTGAAAAAAAATAAGACTTGCTTAAATAGTTCTGTATAAATGTTTGTTTTTTTAACCCACTGATAAATCCATCATCAAGGCCAATCTATTGATATATATGTTTGCACTGAATACAACCTACAATACTCCCCATTTAGCCAACTTACATACAGATGACCTGTTGAGTAATTATATCATGCTTATTTTAATTCCCTTTTATTTTACTGTCTGATGCCATCTTTTATGCAATGAGTAAAGCACACATGGCAGATGATGGTGCATAAATATGTCACACTCAAAATAAATGGGTGGCAGTTGGTGATTTTTTCCAACTGAGGAAGTTTTGTTTGTTGACTTAGGTGCAGATGACCACATGGATAATCATTTAATATTCACCCAATGAACACTAGGCCAATTGTAGGGTGCTTATGGAAAACAATAGATGGGAGTTCTGTGGGCAGGGACAGGTATCAGATTCTGGTGTATATTAAATTATTATATTTACATTTATTTATTCAAACCAATAAAACTATCATTGTCTACCATTTGCACACTGGAGAAGTCTGATTGGGATATTGCTTATGGCCCAAAATGTCTCAGTCAAAACTGTATTTACTCAATAAATCTCTACCAAATGCACTTATAGCCCAAAATGTCTCAGACTAAACTGTATTTACTCAATAAATCTCTACCAAATGCACTTATAGCCCAAAATGTCTCAGTCTAAACTGTATTTACTCAATAAATCTCTACCAAATGCACTTATAGCCCAAAATGTCTCAGTCTAACTCTAAACTATGTATTTACTCAATAAATCTCTACCAAATGCACTTATAGCCCAAAATGTCTCAGTCTAAACTGTATTTACTCAATAAATCTCTACCAAATGCACTTATAGCCCCAAATGTCTCAGTCTAAACTGTATTTACTCAATAAATCTCTACCAAATGCACTTATAGCCCAAAATGTCTCAGTCTAAACTATGTATTTACTCAATAAATCTCTATCAAACGCACTTCAGACCAATTTACCAATTTAGCTCTCTGGTCATTGAACAATCATCTGGGCTACACCACATAATATCTCGTCCAGCCTGTTGACCAGGACTGCTTTTATAAGAATAAGGAAATATTACTGCAGGAAATACATTCTTCTTGAGCTGTCTTTCTGTTATTTGGGGTGTTCTGGAGTCTAAAATCCCACTTCAGGCTTCTGAATGTAAGTCTAAAAGTGTCCTATCATCAAGATTCCATTGACATCACCTTTTTTAATTTGCTTACTTAAATATTACCCTCAAAATCCCATTTCCAAGCAAGGATAATTATAATACTTTGAGTTAGATAGTCCTTTCATAGCATTATCAATAATATTAATAATCAACTAACAAAAAGAAAGTACATTCACTTTGTGTAATTTGCTTAATAAAATATTACCCTCAAATCCCATATGCGAACCTCCCCACCAAGGCATCCTGAAGCAAGTATGTCATTGGATCCAGGGTGGAATGCTACACACCATGGCGTGCGTGGATGTCCAGTCAAGATGTGTGTACACTTTCCAGTCACTATGTCTGTCACTCTCACTGTGTGGTCACCATGAGTAGAAGCCATCTTTGTCCTGAAAAAAAACACAATGAGAAACATTTGCCCATTAACAAATATGGCTATTCCTTTCACTGTAGTCTCCTCCATGTTTCTTGATTGATTAATGCAAAATTTCAAAGGTTTTCGACAATGTTATTTTTTGTTACCAATTAAAAATAATGCAAATATTCTAAAGGGTTTTGGCAAATTTATTTTTGTCACCAATTAGAAAACCCCAAACACTTATAAGCTAGGATGGTTTCAAGTACCATTTTCAGAACTTTTGTAAATATATTTTTTTAAATGTTCAGCTCTGCCCATCCACAGCTCTGATTCATATAAATTTTAATTTATGCTATATTTATGGATGATTCATATGGTAGTTAGTGTATTAAAAACATAAGTTGTTACTATTACATTTACAAAAACAGGGCATAAATAATCGTTCTTCGATTTCTTTCTATTATATATGCATCCATATACTGCACAATGATGAACATTACTTTTATAACTCACTAAAATAGATAATTCAAATCGTCGAATGAGTTCGAACATGAAGAACACTTTAAAACAATTAAACCGGAAGTTAACAACAGCCTTGCTAGTTTTCGCGATGCAATGGCAGCGCGCTTGTCATTTGGGCGTACCGCCAAGAATAAGGTGGGTAGGATGTTTCTTTTCAGCAGGGCCGGCGCTAGGCATCTGCAAAGTCCGCAAAGGCGGTGGGCCTGGCAGTCACAGGGGCCCATCCAAAGAATAATTTTTTTGGGGTGGTATTTACAGCTACGGCTTAGAAAAGAAAATAATATCATACAATCTTAGTAACCATGGCTCCATTTCTGTGGCGTTTCATGATGTACCAGTGATGTGTAACCCTGCTTAGCTACAGCGCTACATAAATATGTTCTAGTTTCATGATGTACCAGTGATCTGTAACCCGCTTAAGGCACTACATAAATATGTTCTATTTTTTAATGTGAATTTAAATACGTTTTCAGTAGTCGTAATAAGCGATAATAGAAATAAAAATCAGACGCATTATCAACTTGAAAAATATTTCAAATATTACATTGTTTTAAAAGGGTAAAAGCTGATTCAACGTTGTTGATAATTTATAAGTTTCAAGATGTATTAATGTTTTCATTGCAAATCAATACAATGTCATTAAGTGGAGCAAAAAAACTGAAAAGTTTGCAAGGAAGCAGAAAATCAGCATGACGCTTTATTAGCCAAAGTGCTGAAGCTTGATTCCTATTTCTGTAAATCTGATCGCGGTGATAAATCGAGGTCGGAAGGAGTAGAACAGTCGGTGAAGATAACGACATTACTGACAACATTGATGTAGTTGATTTCGAATCAGAAAGGACAAACGACAATTATGATTTCAATTTGGATACTGCACAAACAGTTGAAACAATAGAAATGAAATCAAGCAAAGGCGAGTTAGGCGACCCTGTCACTTACACAACGTTCACCCAGATAGCGACCCCGCAAAGTGGCCAGATCAAAGCTTAATGACAGAGCAATCACTTCTGTTGTGTGCCGCTATTGACCCCGTACATCCCGTACAAGTCTGTTGTGTGCCGCTAATGACCCCGTACATCCCGTACAAGTCTGTTGTGTGCCGCTAATGACCCCGTACAAGTCTGTTGTGTGTCGCTAATGACCCCGTACAAGTCTGTTGTGTGCTGCTAATGACCCCGTACAAATCTGTTGTGTGCCGCTAATGACCCCGTACAAGTCTGTTGTGTGCCGCTAATGATCCCGTACACGTCCGTTGTGTGCCGCTAATGATCCCGTACAAGTCTGTTGTGTGCCGCTAATGACCCCGTACAAGTCTGTTATGTGCCGCTAATGATCCCGTACAAGTCCGTTGTGTGCCGCTAATGATCCCGTACAAGTCTGTTGTGTGCCGCTAATGATCCCGTACATCCCGTACAAGTCTGCTGACTTCCAGGCGGAAGCGATTTTCCTGTGACAAATGGTAGAAGATTCTGCAAATCATACGATCACCGAACTTTACCGGTTGGTTCTTCATTTCCACGGATGTATTTTGGTGTATTCCGTGTCTGAGGACAAGGTATACTATTATTGTTTCAAAGTATTTAGTACTAATAGTATATGTAATGGTACATTTGTGGTACGCGAAAGCCGGAAGCGTCCCCTACATCCAATCAAAATATTTGTGAAAGGAACTTCAGCCTGGCGGTCCTTGTCAAAAAATGTAAAGGCTCACGAATCCAGTCGTACTCACCAAGATTGTTTTATCAGTTGGTGTGAACTACGACAGTGTTTGGCGTGCAATAAGGCAATTGTCAATCAGATGCTGTGAACTACGACAACGTTTGGCTTGCAATAAGGCAACTGTCAATCAGATATTAAGGCAGACAGAAAATGAATCTTTGAAATGGCAACAATTTCTTTGTCGTATTTTTGGATTATGTTTTATTTTTGGCTGAAAGGAATTTGCCTTTTCGAGGTTCTAATTTCTTAGGAATTATCGAACTTCTTGCAAAAGCAGAAGCAAATTTATCCAGAAGGCGCAAATGTGCACTACTTAAGTCATGATGTTCAAAATGAGTTTATCTCATTGCTTGGGCAAGCAGTCCAGCAGAAAATCTTGGCTGAGTGTAAAGCTGCGAAATACTACAGTGTTCTATTAGGTTCAACTCCTAATTGTTCACGCACTGAACAGTGGTCGCTTGTAGTCAGATATGATAAACATGGCGAACAGAGTGACAAAACAATAGCGGAACGTTTTTTTGAATTCATTCCAAACACTCTGGCGTCTACTGGAGAAAACATTTGATGAAATTTTGATGGAAAGATTGATTTTTTTTGGCTTATCTTTGGATAATTATCGTGGTCAGAGCTACGATAATGGTAGCAATATGAAAGGAAAACATAAAGGTGTCCAAAGCAGGATTTCAAAATTAAATCCCAAAGCTCTTTATTTGCCGTGTTACAACCACAGCCTTAATTTGGTTGTAAGTGATGCAGTACACTGCACAGTAGAAGCAAAGATTTTTTTTTACTTTGTACAGCGCATATATACATTTTTCAGTGCTAGTACAAAACAATGTCGTAAAAAACATCTTATGTTGTACAGCGTATATATACATTTTTCAGTGCTAGTACAAAACAATGGAATGTAAAAAACATCTTATGTTGTACAGCGCATATATACATTTTTCAGTGCTAGTACAAAACAATGGAATGTCGTCAAAAAGCATCTGCGTTGTTTACACTGTAGCCGTTACCTGATACTCGCTGGGAAGTCCAAATCAATGTCATTAAGGCAATTCATACCCAACTGAATCAGTTAATTGATGCTTTAGAAGAACTGACAGATCATGACGAGAGTGATGCTAACACAGTTTCTGAGAGTCAGACTATAATAAGAAATATCGATTTTAAATTAATCTTTTGTTTAGTTGTTTGGCATGAAATTTTGGCACAAGTGCCAGGAAAGTTATGCAAGGCAGGCAAAGTGCGCTAAATGATGCGCTTGCACATGTTATTAACTTTGTTAGTGAAATGCGCTTGCACATGACAAGAATGTTATTAACTTTGTTAGTGAAATGCGCGAAAATGGTTTTGAAGCGAAAATCCATGAATCTCGTCAACTGGCTGAGGTGTGACGTTCAGCCACGGTTTAAAGAAATTACTCTGAGAAAGCGTAAGAAAATGACCGGGGAAATATGCACTGATGAGCCTATTTCGGACCTAGCTACACGCATGCAGGTCAACTTCTTTGATGCAGTGCTTGACATGACGATGCAGACTCTAACGGAACGTCCTGAATACAATTGAAGATACGTATACATGTAGATTTCTAAATTTGAAATGCCATCCAAAATCTGCACTGCTGCAATCATGTCAAATGCTATGTGTGAGTAATGGTGGTGATACAGATGCGTCTGATCTCTACTGCGAAATAAATGCACTTTGCAGATTACTAGAATCTGACGTCAGCATACAAACATAGTATCAGTATCTTTGCGCTGGGAAGAGAAGAGAAACGTTCCCAAATTCGTTCGTTGCACTGCAACTTTGCTTAACTCCCCCATCCCCCAAAACAATAGCAACAGTCCCCCACTCTTCACGTATGCACGCACACACTTCAAGGCAATATTAACAAACGACAGTATTAACGATGAGTTTTGAAGCAGCATTTTATTATTCAAAATGCAAATCTGTCATTGTCCGTCAAAGATAACGCCATTACGACGATTAATTATGTAAAGACACTAACATCTCTCGGCCTCCTGGAGTCTGAATGGCCTAGGAATTTTCCCCTCGCAAAGCCAAAGGTTAGTTTGACCCAAAGCCAAAGGTTAGTTTGACCCAAACCAAAAGAGGAAAGGTCGTGGGCCTCGAGTATTACATCAGCAGTGTGTGTGATTGACCGCTTGCGTTTTAAATAGTATTACATCAGCAGTGTGTGTGATTGACCGCTTGCGTTTTAAATAGTATTACATCAGCAGTGTGTGTGATTGACTGCTTGCGTTTTAAATAGTGGCATTTTACTACTGATTTAGGAATACATTTGCAGAATGATATCATCACATTATCAACAAAACAAATAATTTGCCTAGAATTTTTGGTGTGCTACCAATTCGATCTCTTGGTTTATGCAGCCTATTATTATAGCATGTATGATGTAGCAAGAATAGTTATGCAGCCTATTATTATAGCATGTATGATGTAGCAAGAATAGTTATGCAGCCTATTATTATAGCATGTATGATGTAGCAAGAATATTATCCACATAATGATATCGACGTAATTAACAAAAACACATTCTTGTGGTCATGTAGCAGAGGTGGTTGTGTAAAGTTTGATATTTATAGCAATAAACAATATTGGTTGGTATCTCTTGATTGAGTTAAACCTAAGTCGAACCTAGAACACACACACACACACACATACACACACAGTTTTCAGAGGTTGATAGATTCTGTAAATGTCGCCTGTTTCCTGCAGAATTTTATTAATTAAGCTTGCTCATTAAATTTGACACAGAACATCACTGAATAATTTCGTTCTAATATAACATTTAATAAACAAAATAATTTGAAATTGCATTGCTTTCAGTTACTGAGGTGTGTGTGTGTGTGTGTGTGTGTGTGTGTGCATACTTGAGTGTAAATGTGCCTCCAAGCATTGATTCTGATATTAGGACTTTGGGTAGGGTGTTAAAATGTGCCTTCAAGCATGTATTCTGATTTTAGGAGTTGGGGAGGGGTGTTAAAAGTCGGTGTCACAAAGGGATGTTTAGGGGTTTAATCCTTATCCAAGTGTGACAATCTTTCTGAATGGTCAGCCACACATACATACATAATTCAGTCAATACAATTTATAACAAACAAATGTATTTACAACAGAGCAGTTTGAACAAACAATGACCTAGAAGAAACAAGTGGCTGATGTTGAAAGCGTTTTAAGAGTCCCTTGACAATGACCATGGTCTCTCTATCTCAGTTCATAAGGCAGCAAATTCCGGGTAGATGGATCGTGATACGTAAACGAACTGACCGCGTTATTAAAAACTTCTTTTGGAATGTAAAAACTGCGTGTTTCTGACCACGTTATTAAAAACCTCTTTTGGAATGTAAAAACTGCGTGTTTCTGACCGTGAATGCAAGCTTCAGCACAAGAGCACACATACATGATATCACATAATCAGACAGGTACTAACGGTTGGAACAAGACAGTGACATTTAACAAAGAAGACATCATGTACTGCAGTCTACAGTCAACAGGTAGACAGTGAAGTTTAACAAAGAGAAGACATCATGTACTGCAGTCTACAGTCAACAGGTAGACAGTGAAGAATGAAAATGGAAAAGTCATGTGGTATGATCGTATCTCTAAGATCTTGAGACAAATCCTAGCTGCAAAGAATTAAACCCTGTGAAGTTTCTTCGCATGACAGTAGATCTGAGAGAAGTGAGTTATAAAATATAAGTGAACACACAAGGGTTTCTGTAGCATGACACTACAGTAGATCTGAGAGAAGTGAGTTAGTTATAAGTGAACATACAAGGGTTTCTGTAGCATGACACTACAGTAGATCTGAGAGAAGTGAGTTATAAGTGAACATACAAGGGTTTTTGTAGCATGACAGTAGATCTGAGAGAAGTGAGTTAGTTATAAGTGAACATACAAGGGTTTTTGTAGCATGACAGTAGATCTGAGAGAAGTGAGTTATAAAATATAAGTGAACACACAAGGGTTTCTGTAGCATGACTCTACAGTAGATCTGAGAGAAGTGAGTTAGTTATAAGTGAATATACAAGGGTTTCTGTAGCATGACTCTACAGTAGATCTGAGAGAAGTGAGTTATAAGTGAACATACAAAGGTTTTTGTAAAACATCAACAGTAAAAGAAACGTGCAAATTCATCACTATCATGTACACTCACACATCCTCACGCGATGACGTAAAACATACACACAGACACACAATACAGTGCTGCAAAAACTAATCCCTTAAAGCAGAAAGGGACACTGTATTGATCTCTGCAGCAAAGTTTTAAATACACACATATCCTCATGCATGAAATATCCTCAACACAATATAGGACACCCCAAAATAATCCCGTAAATCACGTTTTAAGTGCCATTTTAAAAACACATACACAAATAATAGACAGTCACACAGCCTCACGCAAATAAACACAATGCAGTGCACCGAAAAGTAACCCCTAAAAAGAAAATGGGCCACTCACACTCGCTTCAGCAATGAAGTTTTAAACATACACATACACCAACGCACACACATCTTGCAGGTTAGTACCGGCATATTGAACATATTCAATGACAACCCCTAAAAAGAAAATGGGCCACCCAAACTGGCTTCAGCACTAAAGTTTGAAACATACACATATAAGCATGCACACACTTCTTGCAGATTAATACCGGCATACTGAACATAGTCAGTGATAACCCCTAAAAAGGAAACACAGATAATGATGATTTCGCAAGAGGGGTGTAAGGGACCTATGGGAGGATATTAGTTTTAAAGCACAAATAAATACACACGCTGTTTTGTTTTCTGCCAGAAGTAATCAAACCCTTTTACGCTTGCAAACAAATACAATGCGCACTCCTAACCATATCGCTACAACATCGAACTTCCAGCGTAGGAAATACGCTTGACTTCCATTTTCAAGGGAAATAATTCTTTTAATCTAGCGTCGTTATTGCCATCTTCGATAAAGTGTCTTAATTTGAGGTACTAATTAGTGTCAGCAGTTCATTAATACTTGATTGCTAGGTTACCTACATCTTACATATCAGGCATTAATTATTGTCGGTAGTTAATACTTTGTTGCTGGGTTACATCATACTGATCAGGCATTAATTGCTGAAGATAGTTCATCAATACTTGATTGCTAGGTTACATCTTACATATCAGGCATTAATTATTGTCGGTAGTTAATACCTGATTTCTAAGTTACATAGTTCTTCAATACTTGATTGTTAAGTTACATCAAGCAGATCAGGAATTAATTAATGTCGGTAGTACGTCAATACTTGATTGCTAGGTTACGTCATACAAATCAGTTAATTAGTGTCAGTAGTACGCCAATACTTGCTGCATGCTAAATGACTAGGGAGTATTGTGTAGCCGTCTCGATTAGCCGGTGAAAAAAAGCAGGTGGTAGTGGTGGTAGGGAATCTCGGATACTTGAAATCCCGGCTAATCCACAACCGGTAAGAAGTGTACAGAGAAAATATTCAAAAACAGCAACAAAAATCTTTTGTATGAACTGCACGTACTTTATTCATTAGAATTTTTTTTTTTTTTTTTTAAAAAGAAACGTTTTTTTTTCTTATTCTTGTCAAGCAGCCAGAGGTCGCGTTAACAATAGCTATCACTGTCCCATTCAAATTTTAATAATTCATTATAAAAAATCACTTCACATTTTTTCCTTAAATGGTCTCTTAAGACTGGGATTTCATCAGCCCTCTTATGATTCGAACGTCAAGATTTTAAATTTAAAAAACAACTCAATAATCCTGTGTTCGCATAATTAAAAACTCCAGCTTTTAACTGGGTCTCACGATATCATCACACTGCTTAAAAAACAACTCAATAATCCTGTGTTCGCATAATTAAAAACTCCAGCTTTTAACTGGGTCTCACGATATCATCACACTGCTTGGAAGGAAAGTTGTACTTTCTCCAGCGTCTCGACCGTCATATCTTAAAAAAAATAAATGTCAAAGTGTTGCTTACTGGGAATAAAAAGCAACACCCCAAACTCTGACGCTCCGACCTGAGTATTTCAATTACAAAATTACATGTATGCAAAATCTTTACTTTCTTAATTTATGGGGAGCACTTCTGGCCTAGGCCGATTTCGCGCTGGTATGCAAAAGCTTCAGTCACTGAAAAGCTCCTGTCGCATAAATGCTCCAGTCACTGTAAAGCTTCACGTCCTTTCGACCGTTACAGGACCGATATCAGAAGTGAGTGATGAAACGGTGATCGGCCATGGTTCATTTTGTGACTATCTACTGAGCTCTCATTTTAATATGATGCAAGGCAGTGGAGAGTACAAAGTTCAACAGTCTTTTACTGTAATCCTCCGCACGACAAGTTATGCTTTGGTCACTTCTGTGTTGCAGGGAGGAAAGAGTTCTGGTCTGATAAATATTAACCAGTTGAATAAAACAGCGTGATTGTTTCTCTCTAAATGAAGGGCGATAAATTGGGGCGAAAAGTGTGAAGACTGACACCGCTGGTTGTGAAAGACCACTAGAAGTAGAACAAGTATTGGGTAGAGGAAAGGAAAAAGGAACTGGAGGATTGGCGGCGGGGGTGGGGTGGGGTGGGGTGTTAGAAGAGAGAGCTCAGGAGTGGATGGGGTTTTTTGACCATAGATATGTACTGAAAAGGCTAGCCAAAGTTTGTTCTATGGTCATTGAAAGCTCTAGAGAAGACCAGTCACTATTTTTAGTTATATTGACCATTTTCTAAATGTGACTACTATTTCAAGAAATATACAATAACTGTTACTGATTACCGAAAAAGAAATAATATTTCAAAGATCTACAATCATCATGCCTGTTCTGTTGCCCAGAAATGTATATTATCCTATTTACAATCATGCCAGCTAGAAATCTGTGTCCCACTACATTATACTTGTAGAGAGAGAAAGGTAAACAGCTTCATATAAAACTGAAAAGCAAACTGACACTAAATTCTATTTCTAATCTTGTGTCACTTTAGTTTGTGTAACAGTATCAACATGAATGACCGAAAAGGAATAATCATCAATGATTACGATATAGCATCATTTGTGTAACAGTATCAACATGAATGACCGAAAAGGAATAATCATCAATGATTACAATATAGCGTCATTTGTGTAACAGTATCAACATTATTGACCGAAAAGGAATAATCATCAATGATTACGATATAGCATCATTTGTGTTACAGTATCAACACGAATGTCCCAAAAGGAATAATCATCAATGATTACGATATAGCGTCATTTGTTTGAAAACATTTTAGCACTTAGCACAAAACATGAAGGTAAGAGGCAAGTCATCTTACTGTAAGATGATTGAACTTTTCTCTGTTGGCCATCAAAATCTGACCCAATGGTTGCTTTTCTGACCTTTTAAATTGTCGAGAACACTAGAGAAACAGTGTCATTAAGCTATCCTCTGGGCTGGTCATTACACACTTGAGTGCACAAAACACTATGAATGTACATTTTACATGTATTTCTGAGAGTGACTGAGGTGTATTAAACTGATGAGTACATTTTACATGTATTTCTGAGTGACTGGGTGCATTAAACTGATGAGTACATTTTACATGTATTTCTGAGTGACTGGGTGTATTAAACTGATGAGTACATTTTACATGTATTTCTGAGAGTGACTGAGGTGTATTAAAAACTGATGAGTACATGTAGTGAGCAATAAGCAATGAATCCCCTAAAATGTTCATAATATAATTAAATCAGTATGAATACTACACTGAGAAAAGATTATAATTATGATTAAAGTAAACCACAGTCTATGACTATATTTTTCAATAAAGTAAAAATATTTATTCAATTATCCAATGAGAGTACAAATATTATTTAATGCATCCTTATAAATATAGGCCCAAAGAGATTATCTCTGAAAGTATCCTTTTCAATTCTTATTGCTATATCATAATTACTAAATTAGTATATAAATTTGTGGTTTTTCAAAATTATATCAGCATTACCATTATTATAATCAAGATTTGAATCTCAGTTCTAAACAATAAATAATATATGAATTATGATACACTCTATTTATAATATTTAAACTTTAAAAACTTACTAATACAGGTACAAGTTTGAATTAATGTTAAAAATACACATGTGTAAACAATTACTACTGATAAACTGTGTTTAGTTTATAGCATAAGCCAACAAAAAATTAAAAAATAATCCTAATTACAATCACTCCTCTCCCATACACACATCTCACTTTTATCAACCACAAAACCCAGCAAAATTTTCCACATAATTTGATTTCCAGCTCAGATAATATTTGTTAAAAGCCCAGTGATCAACATGTGTCCATCCTTAAATCTAACTAGCAATCATGGGTCACTGAAGGGTCATGGACATGTGCAATGAACAGACCTGGCCTTTGGGGTGGGAAAGTTAACCTCAATAGTAGATTTCTCAAGTTGAATCTCAGGGCAGGAGAGAGTGAATGAGTGGGCAGTAAAAAAATTAAGAGAATTTAACTGCTGGGATTAACTGTGTGTATGTATTTGTAAAAAGACAAAGAAAGAATATATCCAGACTAATGAAAGTAATTTAAAAACTAAATTGCATTTATTTATTATTAGTACTACTAGTACTACAGTACTATAGTTGCTTATCCAACAAATAAACAATTGTAAACAAATAATTTTAGTGTTTAACTTTAAGAAAAGGACTGAAATAAATAAAATATCAATAACCATATATTATGAGAATAGTTGAAATAATTTTAATATATTTAAAAAAAAAAACAACCTCCACACTATGCCACAAATAGTACTAAATTTACAAAACTGTTATTAGTTTTAACAGTACGCAGCTTTAAATAAAATCTATAAATTGTATGTCAGTAAAACAAACAAATAAATTAATACAGTATATTAATTATGTAATCACACACACACACACACATACCAGTGATAGTAGCATAGCATAGTCATAGTATTAAAAATCAGATTTGAAAATAATTTACTACAATCTAAGTCAATACAGCCAACCTCTCCTTTACTAAAAAAAAACAACATAAAATCATTCAACAAGCTGGTGTCTGAAAATCGCTCACAGCTCTGGTGATACTGTTTTAGGTCCCAATCCCAAGAGTATTATTGTAGATACTGATACATTAACAACACACTATCTCTACAGTGATGGAGAATGACATACATTACACACATATACTAATTCTAATTTAAATTAAAATATATATATTATATGTAATGTAAAAATCACCTTATCCAAATAATATAAAATGCTGTTGACAAATCTGACATAAATTAATGGTAAAGGAACATAAGACAAACAGAGCTGCAACCGAATGAACATTGACTGAGTAAATGGAATTTAAAAAAAAAAAGAAACTAGAAAGAAGTTGTTCTTTCTTTGACACACTGACACAGAAAAGTATGCTATCAATAAACTGCCCACTGGTCAGCTAGCCAAGTGGTAATTTGCAAATGGCTGAGTGACCGGCCACTGACCTCTGACCTGGGGGTACTGAGAGCCAGTTTGTGCATACTGAAGAAAGCAGAAATTGGGTGCAACTTCCTAGTTTTTAATGCTGACAATTTTGCAGCTGAGACTGCATTTGGTATAATTATAAGCAATGCTCACTGTGCCTTCAGATATGTTGTCACTATTCCACTACTGATTCTATCACAGATTTCTTCTACTTTTCAATGATAACAATTTTGTAGCTAAGATTGCATTTGATATATGTTGTCACTATTCCACTACTGATTCTATCACAGATTTCTTCTACTTTTCAATGATAACAATTTTGTAGCTAAGATTGCATTTGATATATGTTGTCACTATTCCAATGTATTGGTATTATTAAATGACACATAATGTGTATGTTATTTTCTCTGGTGGTCACAGGATGATAATTAATATTTTTTTTAAATTAAACAATTTCACAATAGGAAAACAGCAAATTGTAGACGGAGTAACAGGAAAAAATAGTTAAATTAATTAAACAGACTAGTTTACTTAAAATGCCTGCTATACAGCAATATATATTTACTACTAATTTACTATTCAAAAGGATTTAAATTTTCACAAACTTCAATTTTAAAATGTTGATTTACCTGTTGGGATTAAAGTCAACAAGAAACGTGGCCCTAGGTTCCCCAGAAAATTCACATGGCTGAAAAATAAATAAGAATTTAAAGTTAAATACCATCAGGTTTTCATGGTTAGACAAAAAATAACAAAAGAAGAAAAAGTTTGCTTTTACACACAGTTACTATTTCTTTCTTTATAAAGTAAAACTTCCATACATTAAAAAAACAACAGCAATTAATACTGTTATGCATAAGGCAAAACTATTTTAACATTAATAAGCTGCACAAGCAAGCCACTTTACAACATCCAACTACAAAACATAATAATGGTATAAATTTAATAACATACTGATATACCGATTGTATCAACACATCAGAAATAGAATTAGAAAATATACTAATTTTGGAAAAATGAATGGAAAAGTTAAGTGAGTAAATTAACTACATCGATCATCACTACTTTTAAGTGTAAAACTGTATAGTGAAATTGTAAAGTCTCTAGATAACCACATCTAATGAAAATTTATATGTTGCATATGTGAGCAGCAGCTGATAGTGATAGTGATACCAGTACGGATACTTGATAATGATAGTCTGCACTTCTATTTTGCTTGTAGTTTAAACATGATTAGTACTATTAGTTTACTTTTATACAATAAAAGCATAGTTTTGCACTCCATTTTTCTTGAAATTTACATATGATTAGTACTACTACTACTACTACCATTACCATTATACAATAACACTATTAACACTATATATAACAGTATAATTTTGCACTCCATTTTTCTTGAAATTTACACCTTGACTATTAGTACTATTTAAAAGTATTACTATTAATAGTATTATACAATAATAGTATAATTTTACACTCCATTTTTCTTGAAATTTACACATGATTAGTACTATTACTATTAATACAAAAAAGCATAAGTTTTGCATTCCATTTTTCTTGAAATTCATACATCAATACTACTGCTAATGCTATTAAAGTATTATACAATAAAAACATAGTTTTGCACTCCATTTTTGATTTTTTCTTGAAATTTACATATGATTAGTATTATTACTATTATGCAATAACAGTTTATTACTATTAATAATGCAATAACAGTTTATTACTATTATAATAATTAATGTAAAAGTATAGTTTTGCACTTGCTCATAAGCTAACGTTCACCTAGTTTATGACTGGACTTGAGTCATATTAAAATTCAAAGTGATTTAATTAGAATAGAGTATTTCTTCAACAAAGAAACTTCTGGTCCCTTCCCATTGGATAATTTTTTTTATGAACAAGTGTGAGATTATTAGTCAGAAAAAACTACTCTCCAGTTGGAAATGGTTTGGATTGCATCAGCAATTTTCTAGCATATTCAGCATTCTTGAGTTGTTAACTTCCAACTCAGACACTTACAAAAAATGCCATCAAAAGGAGTGCCCAAGATTGGGTCACTTTGACAATTTAACAATTTATATAAAAATTGTTTTAAAATAGGGATAGGAAAATTTACTCCACCACAGTTACATATTGTACATTTACAAGGATTTACAAAAACCAACAAAACAATAATACACTTCAAAGTTTTAGTATCTGGAATATTATTATTACAGATTGAGCTGCATATAATATAATAAATAAGCAATATTATGATGTTATGATGATTTTATTAATTAATTTACCTGGTTAAGAGATGGGGTTGAAGCAAGCTCCTCTAGTCTGGTTTTAACAACCTGCACCCCATGTCTATACTGATAGGATGTGAATGATCCACATTCTCTTTCTTTAAGAAAGTTAAGAAAACTCATTATGAGTGAACTGTTGAAAGAAAGAAAAAAAATTGCAAGTCAACAGTACTTAGTAGTGAGTACCAATGACTATTTTAATTTTTTTTTAGCATGCTTCTGCAATGTACAAATGCCAGGATATGATGTCAAAGAAAGGAAAATGGATATTTTCTTGTATTGAACTATGATGTAGCAAAGAAAAATAGGCCTACTGCACATTTTAACAGCAGGAAACAACACCATAAAATGATTTTTTACTCACAAAGTCATACTATGAGTCAAACAGGTTAAGTTTACAAGACGCAGTTTTAAAAAAAAGGCTATACAGTAATATCATCTATTATTTGTATTAAAAAAAAGATCCAATCATAACCAATTAATATAAATAATATAACTCTCATCAAGAAGAATTATCAAATAAGTCAATCTTTTTTTAAAAAGAATTAAATAATAAAATTAAAAATGTGTAACTTGTCTTGTTAAGATCAATAATTTATGGAAGAATGTCTAAAACTAATTAATATTTTAAATGGCACAAAAGAATGCAACATGGAATAGTTTTACAAAGTGAGATGAGTCAATAAAGCACACAAAAACAAATGATAACAATACAATTAAAGATTTATATATTAAAAATAAATTATGAAGAAAAAAAGTACAAAATAAGAATTTTTATTTATGTATCTAAAGTATAATACTTTAATAGCTTCATATAGATTAGAAATAAATACAAAAAGAATGATGAGCAAGAAAAAAGCAGTACTAAAACATGTACATCTGGGGCTTTGTTTTATTTAGACTTATCAAAAGCAGAATACATGCAGAGAAACATATTTTACAGATTGACTGAGAAGTATTTCAAATTGAATGCAAACATTAAAAATAAAATTACTTTGAGAAAATATATTTTGTAACATTCTACTTTATCAGATCAAAGTAAACATTAACAAATAAGCCTACTGTAGTGTAATAATAACAATCATAAATATTATAACCTACACCGCATGGTACTCTTAGGAGGGGGTTATGCTGGCACTTTTGATGCTTTAAGTTGATATAATAATTTTAACAGTAAAATGAAAAACATTTAGCAATAACTGAGAGTGAAAAAATGTTCTTAAATATAGGCTTACAATTTTATAAGTTAAATCAGTTGGCAATGCTAGAAGTCTCTATTAAAATAAATATAATGGTAGAGCATAATGAAAATGAAATAGATTATGGAAGATTTAATTTTCTTTAGTTAATGTTCTCTAATTGCGGATGTATTGCTATGGGGACAACTTCAACTGCTATAGTCTGTATTCTAAAATTCATTCTTTACTTTCATTTGTACTAATGATGTATGCCTATGTAGTAACTAGTATGTCTGTATTATTCTGTATTCATGACTTGTGTGGTTGATTGTAGACTAAAGGTAGATCTCGTAGAAAGAAAAAATACATATTTTAAAAATTATTTTCATTATCTATAAAATATTATTTTTATGGATAATTTTGGACAGGATGAATGGGCAAAACGATGAGCGGATGACTGAGGGAAAGATATGAAGTGAACAAATTGCTAACTTTTAGTTAGCTAACTCAGGAACAAAATAAAACTATGTTTATGAAGGAAAATACACACAAATAAAACTATAGGCCTAATTGAATGCATCAAACACAAATGATTTTATTTCATATGATTTGCAATTATAATAATTAATATTCAAAACTAAATTACAACTTACTTTGTTGTGAGGCTTAGAAGCCAAGCTGTGTAATTAAGTTCACAACATAAAACTGTGCTAGTGTGTAAGCAACTGCTTATATGATTACACAACACACAAAATGATGGACATCACCAGAAATTTGTGCAGATAAATGGCAAAATCGCTGTAAATAATCCGAAATGCTGAACACCTTTGTTAAATGACCAGGATAAAATTTGATATCACTTTTACTGACACTTGCAAACCAGCTGGATTAGCTTGAGCAGAATTTTTTTTTTAATAGCATCTATTAACAAATTTTACTTAATGTACACAGTGACTTTAAGTGACTTCAACGTTAATTATAGGAAGAAAATAGAAAATCCAAGCACATCGGCGCATAACATGATAGTATACAGGATAAATTCACATCCAACTGACAAAGCACTTCAAACGACTAGCTTCGTTAGTAGAGAAGTATGCGACTAGTCAAAGTGAATAAACCAAGACTCTCATAACACTTCTTAACAACATTAGTCCTAAGCTATCAACTCAGCCCTATTTAAAACTACACACAGTACTTGAGGCCGTCCGACGGCTAGACACTTTTTTCACCCTTGTGCTTTCGTCACGGATAATATGAGATATTGGGGAACTAAGAGACGAAATCCAGTTGAAGATTGTTCAAATTCAATTGAAGACTAATTCAAATTATAGGCTTCTAAATTATTTGAACATGGATCGTTAATAAACACACATATCAGTCTTGTGAAGATAATCAAATATTTAATGCACAACTTTTAATTTGTATGAAGTATCCTTCATGTCAACAATTTCTAAAATATAACGTTCTCATTTAGTATACAACGAAACATACATAACAGTAATGGCGGCGAACACATGTTCGCAGACGATAATGTCAAGAGAGTCCACACAATCGCCTCGGCATATAAAGGGTAAGATTTAATTTTAAATAATTTTCAACTTAGCACTTATTTTGTTTTAAAAGAGAATGGTTATTATATCTTTTGTCTTAAGTATGTAAACATCATGTGCAAAATAATGTTAAACAAGTTAACAATTTTCAGTATCATAACCAGTCTCATAAGCATTTTAAGGAACTAATGCGGCAATTAAAAAAAAAAAGTTTTATATAATGTAAAGACCAGAATAAATAACACAGAGTCAACAATTTTGCTAAATAGCCTTAAGTAGAGCTAATGTGATCTGATGGTTAAATTTGAACAACAGTAAGCATAACAATGTATAGGCCTATACCGTTATATGGCTATAGCATTATTCTATTGGTATACCCTTACAAATACGGTTATAATTATGTGATTATATTGCCTTTACTAAGCATTAATTGATACGGAAAGATCGTTAGGTCACTGGTTGAATTTTGACAGAAATGAACTTTGACAAGCTTTTCAATGATACGAGTAGTCTCCATCATGGATTTTTTTTTTTTTTTTTTACAATTTTACTATTTTTAGAAATAATTATTTGCAAAGTGAAACATACAACTACAAAATGATAGAATCTTTTATGTTTTAAAAATAATATAATCATCTTAAGTGTTATTTATGTTTATTGTCTTTCAGTTCTAAGCTGTTATAAGTAGTATAAAATCTTTATTAGTATATTACCCACCGTTTAAGACTAAGAGAGTTTTCTTTCATTTATCATTTCAGAAGCTATGAAGTTGTTCCAATCTGAGCTGCCCATTTATAGTGTCAAGGAACATCTTTTGCATGAAATTAACAAGGTTCCAACAGCCATTGTCATAGGAGAAACAGGTAGTGGGAAAACTACACAAATTCCACAGGTCAGTTCTTACTGCAGAAAGTAGTATGGTTCTCAGTTAATATGATTTTTTTAAAACAAAAACATGTTTTTATTTAAATTAATTTTTAAATGTCAGATAATTTTATATGTCTTTCAACTTAAATGATGTTTCTTTCTCTTATAAATAATCAAGCTTACAAATTTGTTTTTCATATAGTTGTCATTATTAAGTTAGACTGATATGATATTTTTTCTTTTTTTAAAAATATTTTTGAATTTCTCTCACTTTACTATATGGAGTCAGAGGTTCAAAGCTTATTTATTATTGATTATTATTTACTAGAAAAAGTAGAATATTTTAAAACTAAAATAAAGAAATAGCTGTTACACTTATTCTAAAAGAAGAAAAGATGTTAAATATCTTTTAAGTTATATATTGAATTAATTGACCCTACACAAGAAGTCATTACTTTCAGCAAAACACTTGAATAATCCACCTCCACATTTCTCTCTCTTTCTCTCCAACTTTTTTTCTTACTGCCATTTCCTCCCCCCACTTCCCTTTCTCTCACAGCCCCACCTCTTTTGAAATTTTACCTGTTTTATACTTTTGCTGTCAAATTAAATGCACTAGCTAATATACAAAATGAAAGTTATGCCAACATTTGGTGATTTTTATTTATTTTTTAATAAACGCATGTTTATATGATTGCAATAAATAATTTTAATATTACTTTTGGACAGGAAATACAAAAAAGGATGGGATGAGTTATAGAGTAGTAATAAGTGATATCAAAAATTGAAATATAATATGCATTTCTGTTATTTTTCTTTCCACTATTTTGAAATATTCATACATTTAAATAGGTTTAATATTATTTGGATATGGATGATTGCATAATTTAAAAAAACAATCACAGGCTATTGAGCCTAAATAATATAAACTAAAATGAATGTTACTAAGTCTGATTTATCTTTTTTCTTCTTTTTCCCCCCAGTATTTATATGAAAGAAACATGAGCTCAAGACAAATAGCAGTTACACAGGTAAATTGAGATTTTGAATGCATAGTTTCAAATCATGTACTGATAAACTGCTATTTTAAGAGCCGTATAATGATTTTAATATATTCCCTATTGTACTGTTTGCGGAGACAAGTTTGTGGAGGGCATAACAAGCAACCTAAAACTAAAAGAATGGATTCACAAACTTCTGTGTCAGGTTCCTGATGAAATAAATACCTTATATTTGGATAAAAAGAGTTTAATTGTGTGATTTTTTTTAACTTTCTCTAATTTTATAGCATTCTAAATATTTGTCAGTTACATGTTTTCATTTAAAAAATGTAATTTCTTTTTCTTTTGATATTTGTCAGAGACACTTTTTTCTTTAATTATTATTATTATTTTTTTAAATAGATAATAAATGAAGAGCAATTGTTTTGTTTGCCAAGATAGTCAAAGATGGTGATATAATGTTTAGAGATATTCTCCAAGATTGAAATCATGGTTCTAAAGTTTGTTTTCATTGAAAATATTTAATAATCATATTGTTGCAACAGCTTATTATTTCACAGAATTTATTAGTTCATAAATAATCTTCCTCAATCTAAACGCCTTTTGTTATTTCACTCTTTGGTGCAGAATTTCTTAGCTCATAAATAATCTTCTTCAATCTAAACCCTTTTGTTATTTCACTCTTTGGTGCAGAATTTCTTAGTTCATAAACAATATTTTCCAATTTCATTTTCAACCATTGTGGGAATATGAAAACTGTTTAGTACTGTGATTTATTTTAAAACTTCAAGCATATTTATGATATGCTCTTTATGGCAGTTTGATATTGTATTGATGCACTAAAAGTTGTAGTTACTGAATATTGTTTTACAGTAAGTATTCTATTTGCTATGTTTTTTTTACCTGATGTATACTTTGCTTTAGTGGTATAACAATGTATGATTCATAAGTTATATCACTATCTCTGATCACAGAAAAAATTATCATTTTTTTAATTTTTCAACATTTTATCCCAAAACTCAGCATGAAACTTGAAAAAGAGTGCCATATAAACTAGAATAATTACTGTCATTATTTTATGAGACTAATGTCATGAAGTGTAACAAATATTGGCAGTCCAAACAGTCTTGTTATATGTTACAGCCAATGAGACTAATGTCATGAAGTGTAACAAATATTGGCAATCCAAACAGTCTTGTGTTGTTATATGTTTATTCTTACAGCCAATGAGACAAATGTCATGAAGTGTAACAAATATTGGCAGTCCAAACAGTCTTGTTATATGTTACAGCCAAGAAGAGTGGCAGCAATTTCTCTTGCACAGCGTGTGGCCACAGAACTTGGTGTAACACTTGGCACACAGGTAATTTTATTTTGTTACCAGTAAAAAGAAGCTTTTTGTAAATTGATATTTTAAAAAAATTAAAATATGTGAGCTCATTCTTTATTTTTCAGGTGTAACATAGAATCTCTTTCAACATCAATGTCCAAGGAAACATGTTTATGAAATCTAAACTAATTGACCTGGAGCTAAACCTCTCTGTACTAGGAAGCATAATTAATTTCAGCAACATTGTAATTAATATACTTCATTTTTAGTCTGTCTGGTTTCTGTTAAAAAAATCCTGTCAAGAATAGTCATATTTATTCAGTTTATGTCATAATTATTCATGATAACTTATTGTGTCACTTATGTCATTGGTTGTCAGCTAATTTCATTGTCTGGGCCTCACTGCTGCTTATAAGGACAATGTAATTAGTTAACAGTCCCTTTTTTCAGGTGGGATACTGTGTACGATTTGAGGATGTGACTTCTCCAGAAACAAAGATCAAATACATGACAGATGGTATGCTCTTAAGAGAGACACTGCTCGATCCCATGTTAAAGAGGTGACAAAACTATTTATAACTCAGCATTCTTTCCACAATTGTTTTTTATTACTTGTCATTCTTTCCACAATTGTTTTTTATTACTTGTCATTCTTTCTACAATTGTTTTTTATTACTTGTCATTCTTTCCACAATTGTTTTTTATTACTTGTCATTCTTTCTACAATTGTTTTTTATTACTTGTCATTCTTTCCACAATTGTTTTTTATTACTTGTCATTCTTTCCACAATTGTTTTTTATTACTTGTCATTCTTTCCACAATTGTTTTCTGATTGTGACTACTATTTTAAAATAATTTCTAGTTAATACATTTGCTTTTTTTCCTAGTTGATTTAATATCACATTTTTTCTAGTTGATACAGTATACTTTGCATTCTTGCTGAATAAGCTTTCTGTTCTTCTAGTTTAATTTGCTTTTTCAGTATACAACAAGATGATTAAAATAGTTATTGTGGATCATTTGTATATGACCATGATCCATTCCAGAATGATGGTTGTAATTTGTAATTTCATAAGTCACTTACAGTGAGATTTTGACCTCGTGAACTAAATGGAAGTCCAGCTGTTATGCAAAATTACATTAAGTAAGCTGGTGTTATGTGCAGGAGATCTACTTTGCATACCTGGGGTATATCAAGCTTAACAGAACTTGTCAGAGCTCCTTGTCAACTTTTAGAATGAAGTAATGGACTGTAGTTTGCTGAGAATTATCCACTCCTGTGTGATGGAGTAGCCTCCCCCCCCCCCTTCCAGATCTTACCAGTACCTTCTCTTGAATTAGCTCAGGATTGAAAATTGCATTGCTGACTGTAACAATTTGCAGTATTTCTGAAGGGTATCATCTTCTATCTATGGTTTTTTGCCATAGCTGCTAGTATCTTTAAATTCCTTTAATCTATTTAAATCCATATTATACTGTAAATTTCTTTAATCCATTTGAGATTATTTCTGATATATGGTTGGGCACATTTTCCTTATTTCTTGCTTTGCTGATGCCTTGCTGTCCATCTTTCACTCTTCATCAAACTTGCTGTCTTAGCTAACAATTTGTGGTATGTGGTATGTTTTAAGATGCAGGCACACTTTGACTTAATCCCACTTGCATTTTGTGCACTGGTTGTCAAGGAGAGGTTATGCATGAATTGTGAACATTTGTGCACTGGTTGTCAGGGAGAGGTTATGCATAATTGCAAGCTTGTTGATGCACTTAATTCTAGTAAGGAGTGCTGGTTTTGTATATCGTATTTGTCTGCTAACACTTTTACTACTGGTACATTTGCCATTTTATTTAGGAATGCTTTGCTGGTTTTATAGTTATCAACTAGCATATATTAAAACAGGTACTCAATCATCATTTTGGATGAGGCCCATGAGCGTACAGTACAGACAGACATTTTGTTTGGTGTGGTAAAGGATGCACAAAAGAAACGTAGGAATGCTGGGAAGCACCCATTAAAGGTGTAGTTTACTTGGATTTTTTCTTTCTTTTTTCTTTCTTTCTTCCTTCCTTCCTTCCTTCCCCCCTCTCCCCTCCCTCATTTTTCATATCATAATTTAGTGCTGGGCCTTATGCTATTTATATAGTCTTTAATATTCCCCCCCCCTCCTTATACCTGATAGTTATCAAATTACTACTCCTCTTAGGTAGAAAGGCAGTGATCATCAATTAAGGTATGGGACATCTAAGTTGTAAACATATCAACCAAAACTGTCTTTTCAGTTTTCTTTTTCCTCTAAAAGAATCACATTCCCCCCAAAAGCAAACAAATAAAAAACAACAAAACTCAGCAACTATAATTAACCCTTTGAACTCAAGATCCCACTTTAGATTTTCAGAAAATCGGATTTCCCCGGTGGCCTGCAATAGTGGGATGAATGTATAAAATTATATTCCAATATAATACAACATCAGTATATGCTGACTTACCCTAGATATGAACTCTTCCAAAGATTTTGTGTGTCTGCATCCTGGCACGCAAGTTCAGTGTAGTGTACAAGGCTAAATATGGTGATGGTCTTTCGATGTTCTGCGTGCAAAGACTACCTGTGCATTTGAATTCACAGCCGCTGTTGGTCTGATTATCATTCCAAGAAGGAATTTTGGTGATAAAGTGTTTCACATATTGAGTGGCTAACTGATTTCATGTAGAAAATTTAAAAATAACAATTTTTTAAAATTGACATTTTTTTTGCTCAGGAGCTTGGGTTAGGGGTTTGTTATGTACAGGCACGTAGGGTTCAAAGGGTTAAAGCAGATTTACAGAACCGTGTCCACAGATGAATAAGCCAAAACAATTATTTACTTAATCAAAACTTAGCATTTATTAACATTATACTTTTTACTCCTTCGCCACAGCAAGTATTTTAGTGATTCAAATGCCACACCAAAATCTAATAGGACAGAATAGTCCCCTCCTTGAAATCAAAGTTAATAGGACAAAAATAGTCCCCTCCTTGAAATCAAAGTTAATAGGATAAAAATAGTCCCCTCCTTGAGATCAAAGTTAATAGGATAAAAATAGTCCCCTTTGAGATCAAAGTTAATAGGACAAAATAGTCCCCGCCTTGAGATCAAAGTTAATAGGACAAAAATAGTCTCCTCCTTGAGATCAAAGTTAATAGGATAAAATAGTCCCCTCCTTGAGATCAAAGTTAATAGGACAAAAATAGTCCCCTCCTTGAGATCAAAATGAACAGGACAAAAATAGTCCCTTCCTTGAGATCAAAGTTAATAAGACAAAAATAGTCCCCTCTTTGAGATCAAAGTTAATGGGACAATAATAGTCCCCTCCTTGAGATCAAAATTAATAGGATGAAAGTTAATAGGACAAAAATAGTCCCCCTCCTTGAGATCAAAATTAATAGGATAAAAGTTAATAGGACAAAAAATAGTCCCCTCCTTGAGATCAAAGTTAATAGGACAAAAATAGTCCCCTCCTTGAGATCAAAGTTAATAGGACAAAAATAGTCCCCTCCTTGAGATCAAAGTTAATGGGACAAAAATAGTCCCATCCTTGAGATCAAAGTTAATAGAAACTTTAATCCCTACATTAATCACTTCACTAAGCTGATGTCACTCGAAAGGTGGATTCTTTTTAGATAGATTTCTCTATTATTTTCCTTGTGTTTTAAAAAAAAATTAAGGAAGGTTGAATATGATAGTTGCGAGAAGTCCAACACTGGAAAGTACGATTAAGGAGAACATGGTGGTTGCTATGACTCCACACACAAACCTGGAAAAACAGGATTGAAGACAGGTTGAGTAGACACTTTTAATTCATTTCATAACTATTTACTTGATTGCAGATAATTGTGATGTCTGCTACAATGGATGTTGATCATTTCTCCTCATATTTGAACAATGCACCCGTGCTCTATGTTGAAGGGCGTCAGTATCCAGTACAGGTGTGTAATTTATTTTTATTTCGTTTCTCGTACTAAATATTTTCATTCATATTGTAAAGGAAACTTTTTTGTGCATAATTTAAACATCATTTGTTATGGATTTATATAAAGTAAAGGAAAAGCATGTTAATTTATTATTTTTATATATATTTATAATATATAATCAAATCAAATCAAATAAGTTTGAAAATTTCTTTATTTCACTTTTAATATTTTTTTAATTTTAAATCAGGTTTTAGGGGACTGAAAAGATGATCATGGTTAATTCTTTTCTTTAAAAACTATAGTAGACACCGTTTTATATCATTTCTAATTGTTAGAATCAGGAACTGTGTACAATAAGATTTTTCACAGAATTTTAATATTAATATCATCAGAATAGGCAATAATTTTTTTTACCGACTGGAACCCCCATTTTCAGTTATAAGTTCCTAAGTTGCATTTATTTAGAAATTCATGCCTATGTACATTTGAACTGCAAGTCAGACTATTTCCTTAAGCAAAGCTATTATATTAGTTTCAATTCAAAACCATGATTACTAATTTTTTTTAAAAAAAACTTTAATAATAATCATAACCTTTAATAATAATCATAATATTTAAAACTATAAACAAGATTCTGCTAAGCCACATTTTTTACTCATTTAGCTCAAATAGGAGACTGCTATGACTCTGACTTAGTTTGTATACAGACACTGAGTCAGGCTTCTGCGCTAATGAACTTCACTTTGTCAAAGCGCATTTGCTCAAGCTTCCTTTTTCTGTATAGCCACAACATCACTTGCTGTCTAATGGCACTTTCTCAAGCCATTTAGCTCAAATACTCAGGAATCTGCTGTTACTTAAGCTTCTTTGTTTCTATACATCCATTGCATCAATCATTTTCTAACAAAACTTTCTCAAGTTAGCCCAAACACACAGGAAACTCTGTCACTCAAGCTTTTCTATAATCAAGTAATTATTTAGCATATAAAGTCAGAAAACAATTACAGAAAATTCGTTTTCATCAAATTAATTATTTCTTGCAGGTCTTCTACTCTGCCAATACTCAGAGTGATTATCAGTTTGCCTCCCTTGTTACACTTTTCCAGATTCATGCGAACCTGGAAGCAAAGTAAGTCTTAGATTCACTAAGGCAATCAGTAAGAGAATCATGTCTGAGACTTATAAAAAGTTATCTCCCATTTATATTTGAGTGATAAGTCATGTACATGACTTTCTGAGAACTCACAATTTGTTTTTTAAGATTAAAACAGAATTTTTGTTATAGTGGAAGAATGCATTTAAAATTTAATTCCTTTGTTATGTTGGTAGAGTGCATTTAAAATTTAATTCGTCCATTGCAAAAAAAGCGAAAGTTCTGAGTCTCTTCCTGACTCAATTTCCAAATGTAATCTACATTCCCCCTTCAATAGTTGGTCACTCTTTTGCTCTCTTTATGTGCTTTTATTTGCTATATCCAGACCTGCATACCTTCCACTTTTAGCGGAAGAATCTCCTGCTCTTACCTTGAATCTCCCACTCTTCCGCTTTCATTTTCAATTTTTTTTCCTGATCAGTTATGAAAAACCTGCTTGTCTCAACTATAGTCGCTCTCTCTAGGTTTTCTTGAGCTGCTGCCCTCATCGGCCAATGATATGTCATTATGTAAAATACTATCGGGCTCCAGCTACCCTATAACAAACTGACATCGGTAGCTTGCTTCTCCGGTTGACCAATAGTAATCGTATCTGTTGAAATGAACTCGGCAATCGGAACTATATATTTTAAACTTAGAGCTGACAAAAGGCAAACTCTATAAATTGGCTCTGTCTTTGTAGAATATTAAGAAAAGATGACAGACGCAGAGTGCGAAATCATTCAGTTCGAAAACGAATTAGAGAGCCATTGATGAAAATAGTGAGATTAAACCACAAGTGGAAAAAAGATGCTATGAACAAAAATACAAATCAGACTATCACAGAAAGTGTAATTATCTGTGCCCTAGCAGAAAAGGAAACCTTTGTTTTCTGCACAGCATGCAGAAAAGACTTTAAAATTGCACAGGATGGACTGAATGATGTCAATAGACATCTTGAAAGCACATTGCATAAAAGCAACGTGACTTCGTGCAAGGGAGAAAGGCAGCTTATGGCCTTTTATCAGCCAAAGAAGGATTCTGAAAGTGAAACACATGAACGTCTTCAGATAAAAATCACAAGGGCTGAGGCGATCTATGTGTCATTTGATAACTTTCAACAATCTACTGTTGGCTTGTGCCGACAAGTTTCCTGACGTTTTCAGATAAAAATCACAAGGGCTGAGGCAATCTATGTGTCATTTGATAACTTTCAACAATCTACTGTTGGCTTGTGCTGACAAGTTTCCTGACGTTTTCAGATAAAAATCACAAGGGCTGAGGCAATCTATGTGTCATTTGATAACTTTCAACAATCTACTGTTGGCTTGTGCTGACAAGTTTCCTGACGTTTTTAAGTGTATGTTTCCTGACAGCAAAATTGCTGCTGGTGAGTGTCTTTTGTTTTTGTAGTTTTTATTTTTAGTTTTGACATTCTTCTGAATAGAGACTTCTAGTCTTTGTCTTATTTTTATGTATGTGTGAAACTAAAGTTACAGGAAAGGTTATTAATAATTTAATTATATTTAATTAGCCTGCCCTACTAATGAGATTATTTATTAGGCTTTGTATTTGCTACACAGGCAATCTGAATCCTCTTTTATTTACTTTGTTTTATATTTTTCTTTTTAACAATAAGAGTTCGGGTTAGTGATTACTGATAATTTTATTTATGGACTTTATTTAACCGTAATCTCCACAATTCAAGTGTTACTTTTGGGGGTATTTTTAAATGTTTGAAGTAGGCCTCTGTGCGTTACTTTAGTATAAGTAATTGGTCTGTGAGTTAGACCTATTTCACGAATATCAAACTACTAGCAATACTAAATAGTACAATAGCAGATTAATAATTATTATAGAACAAATTTTTTCACTTTCAGGCTTGCAACGTAGTCAGTCCAAAGCTACAGCCATGGTAATTCATTTGGCGAAAACTGTCCAGATAAACCTGCGACAATGCATGGTGAATGGGCCAGTCACTGTCACACTCTTCAATCCATTCCAGCTCTTCCTTCAGGAAGAAGATCCATGCAACCGTTTACTGAGATGTGGGATTGTAAAGCTACTCAAAAGCATCTTGTGTAAATTTGTCAAGCCCCAGTTAATGGTAGTAAAGGAGCAGGGAAAACTGAGGGAGCTGCCAGTTGACCAAATTGAGTTTGAAATCTGTTCAAACCAAAAGGACAACACAGATCTTGGCATTAAAAAAGAAGCACAGGAATTTATTTCAAAGGCAGAATAAAATCACTTGCACAGCTCCAGGATTGAAGAGTTCTACTCTGGAGTAAGAAAGTTCTGTGTGGTGCTTGTGAAATACCTGAAGGAATGACTTTTGCCAGAAACCAATGCAAGCGCTACTTCTGGTCATCATCAGCTTGACTTTCTCAGCCTGATTGAGGTTGCTGACACCGATCTGCAGACAAGTGTCGCATTCAGTCAGCTAAGAGCCATTGTTAGGAGGTTTCCAATTCTTCTTCTGGTGTTTCAAATGACCGTCAGAATCCTTTATCAGACAACTGATATCAGTGAATACAAGGTAGAGAGACAAGGTGCCACCTGGGCAAACATTGGCAAAAATTGAGGCTTCACAGCCTTGTCACTGGTAATGAGAGGTATTCTGACTGTACTCCACAGTTCTGCACACTGTGAGAGGATCTTCTCATGTGTGCTTCTTTGAATCACAAAACACTTAAAAGTCTCTTACTGAAAAGTGACGACCCTGTTCCAGCTGTTGAGAAGATGGAAAAGCAGGCATTGCAGAAATTAAAGTCTGCATATGCCAACAGCTTGAAGAACTAAAGAACTACCAGTACCATACCAACACTGTGACCAATATATAGTTTTGTTTTCATGTAAACTTAACTATAAGCCATTTTATTTGTATTTATATTATTAAACTTGGCTGGATGTACTTCATATCTTCTTGTAGGTATAAGGACAGTAAACTTTCTGGTAAAAATGATAATCATGATGCAGTACTTAAATGTTTAGAATTAGTCTCAGTATACCTTTAATTCAAATTATATTATTTTGAATTGTGTAATTTTGCATTTCTGTTTAGTGGGTGTCCAGGATTAATGTTTCTGTTTCAGGGGTGACGTATTGATATTTTTGACTGGACAAGATGAGATTGAGTCAGCAGTGCGGATGATCCGTGACATTTCACGTGACTTGGATCACAGTCTGCCCAAGATAGTTGTCTACCCATTGTATGCTTCTTTGCCTTCACATCAGCAGCTCAGGGTCTTCCAACCGACAGCTCCGGTATTCTCTAGTTTTTGGTGTAGCCACTTGTTTTTAATTCACCATTGTGTGTAGCAAGTTACCAAAATAACATGCAGTGAATTCCTCCGCAGCTCAAGGTCTCTCACTCATCTTTTGGTATTGTCATTCTTGCAGTAATGTCAATTTAGAATTGAGCCTTGACAGCTTGTAATAACAGCATGATTTGAAAACATTTATATCTTATATCTGTCAACTAACTCTATTATGTCTATAGTACCATCACTCCTGTGCCTCATTCTGCCCCCCAGTTTAAAATTGTATCATCAATGAATGCAACATCAGCTTTGTCAAATAACCCCACAGATACACTCTTTCCCTGTGCCTCATTCTGATCCACCCACCCACCCAGTTTAAAATTGTCATCAACTAACCCAACATCAGCTTTGTCAAATAACCCTGCAGATACACTCTTTCTTGTGTGTCATTCTGACCCCTAGTTTAAAATTTGTGCCATAAATGAATGCAGCAGGAGCTGAGACTTTGAACTAACCCTACAGATTCCATCTCTCTTGGGCCTCTGCTGTAATTTATAATTGGACTGTGACAAATTATAATTATTTGCTAACACATTAGCAGGTGTGAATGTCTTTCAGCCATCTAAGGATTTTGACTTTCTTGAACTTCATCTTTCTTGGGCCTCATAAACCAGATGTGATAAATTGTAATTACATATGATGCAGAATTTGACAGTCAAGGGTCTCTCTTTATTTAAAATTGGGCCATGATAGTTTATAGTTAGGTTGTACCAGCAGTGCTTTAGTGATATATTTACTTTGATTTTTGACTATTTCTTGGATTCTTTGGTATCCACTTAATATGCCACTGTTGCCTTTCATGTGTAAAATTTTTCTCTTACATAAAACTGTTTGGGATTTGTTATCATTTTAACAGCATAGGTGCTATCATCTTATTTTAAAATTTATACAGAATTATACCATTTTTATGTTATGACTCATTCATGCATAACATGAATAATATTTTACCAGTTTCTGAATCTCTGTATATTTTTAGTATTAACAAGTGTTGAAATGGGATTAGATGGGCCTTGGTGTGTTTGTGAAATGGAAAAGTATCAACAACCAATAAAATTAAAACATAAAGCAACAAAACCCAAATAAATGTTGTTTTTTTCCACATATTTGTGCACTTTTAAAAAAAAAAAATTCTGAATTTTGCATTATTAGGCATTTACATTGCTGACATAACATGTGGTGCCTGTTACTATTCTCAAAGTTATATCATGCACAGTTTTACTTAGTTTTACTTCTATGTGTTGATGTAGTTAAATAGTGAAGTATCACTTAGTTAAATAGTGCAATATCACTTAGTTAAATAGTTAAGTATCACTTAGTTAAATAGTGCAATATCACTTAGTTAAATAATGAAGTATCACTTAGTTAAATAGTGAAGTATCACTTAGTTAAATAGTGCAATATCACTTATATAGTGATTTAGTTAAATAGTGAAGTATCACTTTATAAAACATACTGAATGCAAAGAGTTTTCCTTTTATTGTTTTAAAAGAGTTAGTTTTACTTATATGTGTTGATGTAGTTAAATAGTGCAATGTCACTTAGTTAAATAGTGAAGTATCACTTTATAAAACATATTGAAAACGAAGAGTTTTCCCTTTTAAAAGAGGTTACAGTATGTCAGTTTGACACTTTCTTTAACCCAGAATCTGAGAGGTTATTTAATATTGATGAGATTTAGTATGGAAAATGGGTTGGTTTTTAGGTTACATTTCACAACAAATATCTTTTGCTAAAATACTAAAGCAAATTTTTCATTCATGGCAGAACATATTTCATTTATAAAATTTTGATGTTTTAGTCCTTATTTGTAATGTCAGTTGTGTTAACCCAAACTGTACGGTTCATCTCTTGTGATTTTCTTTGCCTACACATTTGTTGGGTTTGTCAAATAAATCTACATTTCATCATTGCATTAATCAACATTTTCTTTTTTAAAAACCAGCTTTAAAAGGCATTGGTTTTGTTGTTGTTGCTAGATACTAACATCAGAGTATACAAATCATTTTCAATTTCAGTTTAAATAAGTGTACAGTTTGTATGTTATTACATCACAAAATATACAATTAATGCTTGATTATTAATATGTTTGCCAAAACAATGAAAGTCATTTTATTTTATGCTCAAAACATCTTCATTATCTTAGTATATTCTGAGCTGTCAATCATGAAACAATAAAATATGCAAATTGTTGCAATGATGGAGTTATTTATTAAATCTGTTGTTTTTAAATTTACCATTTGTAATCTTTCAAAGATTTATGGTCTGACAAATGATGTCATGAATAAAATACAAGCATACTAACTGACACAAAATCCTAGTCACGGCATTCAAAGTTTTGGGAACAGTCCTTGGGTTGGGATCAAAATGTTGAAGTCATTGAATGTAAAATGAATTTGATAGAGAATTCAAAGAATATTTCATAAATAAGATACTTAATTATTTTCAAGTAAATAATAACTCTAGCACATAATCCTATTTGTTTATAAATGCAGTGTGTAAATTTTTTAGCATTCTCAGTATTTTACTTTTTTACATAATAGTCTTAGTAAAAATTGCGTTCTTTACTGGTTTAATGGACTAATTTCTGCTTATTAAATATTTAAAACTGTAACTGAGTGAATATTTTATTGTTTATTTATGTACGAGTATCTTGAATAATTTATTGTTTATTTATGTAAAAGTATCTTGAATAGTTTATTGTTTATTTGTGTAAGAGTATCTTGAATTGTGTATCTTGCTTGTGGACAATCATTTCAACAGCTTTATTGTAATTTCTGTTTTTAGGGAGAGAGAAAGGTTGTTGTGTCAACAAATATTGCAGAAACATCGGTGACCATTAGTGGAATCAAGTATATCATTGATAGTGGAAGGGTAAAAGCCAAGTGAGTTTTTGTCATTTTGTTTTCCATATCTTTTGTCTGTTTAGTTGTACAAAACAGTTTTGAGAAGGCACCATTCCTATATATTAATCACAGTTGGAGTGTTGTTAATGAAAATTTGTGGTTGTTGAGTTTGATGATGACATTTGTTATTTTTTGCAGAGTGTATAATCCCCAAAGTGGACTGGATCTGTTAAGAGTGGTCCAAGTATCCAAGGAGCAGTGCATCCAGCGCACAGGTCGTGCTGGACGTGAGGGTCCAGGCATTTGCTACCGGCTGTTCACTGAACGAGAATTTGAACGTTTCCGAGAAAACACTATGCCTGAGATTCAGAGGTTAAGAGGAAATTGAATTAAAATTAAATTTTTAAACTAAATTTGTTAGATATATTTCCATCCATCAGGTTTTTTTTCTTTTTAAAAAGATTTTTATTCTCTTTATGCTTGCATGTTTTGCTTAAATTTGACAATAGAATTCAGACCATTTATATATTTTTATTAAAAAAATACAACAGCAATTCAAGGTAATATATTCACTTTTACACATAATAATTCTTTTCTTGTAACTCTGTCATTTATGCCTTTGATTATATTTAGGGTTTTATGTTTTGTCAAAAGAATATTGTTAAATTCAGTGCTGAAGGACAAGCATCCCTCAAAATAATTGTTGACAGTAAGGAGCCCCTCTTCACATAGAAACAAAATATTTTTTTTGTGGCTGAAGAACTTCCTTTTCACTATAGAAACAAAATATTTTTGTTGTGGCTCAAGAAATTCCTTTTCGCTATAGAAACAAAATATTTTGTTGTGGCTCAAGAAATTCCTTTTCGTTATAGAAACAATATTTTTGTTGTGGCTCAAGAACTTCCTTTTCGCTATAGAAGCAAACAAAAATAAAAATTGTCTTTCATGCTCAGTAACCCATCTCCGCTCTGTATAGTGGTGAATAGAATATTTAAATTCTTGTTCAGTAAATATTTTCACAAACAGGTAAAAGACGTGCAGGTCTGCAACATGGCTATTTCCCTTTGAATTTTTTTTGCCCCCTAAAGAATGCATTAGTATGAGATACTGGTGTAGAAAATGTGTTGCTGTTTATCATTGAGGTGAACAGTGAGTTTCTAGCTGATTTGCTTATTGCCAAGCTTAAGTTAGATTATAGTAGTCTAATTTGGGGAGAAAATTTTGTTGCCAAGCTTAAGTTAGATTATAGTACTCTAATTTGGGGAGAAAATTTTGTTGCCAAGCTTTTAAGTTAGATTATAGTAGTCTAATTTGGGGAGAAAATTTTGTTGCCAAGCTTAAGTTAGATTATAGTAGTCTAATTTGGGAAGAAAATTTTTGCCATAAACTGGATGACAACTAGGTAATCATCTTATTGCTTAATGACTTTGTAAATACATTGCATTGTTTCTTTACAGTGACTAGGCCAGATTAGTGAACAAGAATGTGAGAGAAAGAGTTCTGTATTCTAAAGATATGTGAGAGAAAGAGTTCTGTATTCTAAAGATATGTGGTAGAAAGAGTTCTGTATTCTAAAGAAATGTGGTAGAAAGAGTTCTGTATTCTAAAGATATGTGGTAGAAAGAGTTCTGTATTCTAAAGATATATAGTGGTGCACATGTTGGAAGTTTAATCTTGAAATATTTTTTAACTGACTTTTTGATGACACTCTTCTAAAGTAATTTTCTGTGACATTACAGATGCAACTTATCCACTGTTGTTCTACAGTTGCTTGGATTGGGCATAACACAAGTCTTCAATTTTGACTTCATTGACCCTCCATCAGAAGAGGTGAGTTAAATAGGACTTTTTTTTTCCTCTCCATTAGATAAATGAGTTGAATTCGACTTAAATTGTCCATCAATTAGATTAAATGAGTTAAATTTTACTTTATTAATCTTGTGTTGGATTACATGAGTTTAATTTAACTTCACTAACCCTCCATTAGAAGAAATGAGTTAAATTTTACTTTATTAATCTTGTGTTGGATTACATGAGTTTAATTTAACTTCACTAACCCTCCATTAGATGAAATGAGTTAAATTTGACTTTATTAATCCTCCATTAGAGTTATTTGGGCAAAATTTGATTTTGTGTGCCTGCGCTGCGAAAAAAATTTAATTGAATAGTCATTTTTATATTTTGTTTTAAACTTTCTCTCATTGAAGAATGGATTTGATTTGACTTTTGGAACAGCATGGGGAATTGATTATTTTATTTCATATTTCGAGTCTATCCTTACTTTATCTTGTCATGCTGCATGGCACAACAGGGAAAAATATCTTTAATTTCTTCATTCCTTAAAGATGAAATGAAAAGGAATGCAGGCCATGTAAATATTTGCAAATGTTTCCACAACGATTGTTAGAAATGCTATTATTTGAACATTAAAAGTCAAACGAACTTGATCAGTGATGTACTAGACTGTCTCTGGTGGCCAGGCAAATCTATTTTTGCAAAATAGACACCACAAAGCAGCCAGGCAAATTTCACTAGATTGTCTCTGTACAAAAGACACCACAAAATAGCCAGGCAAATCTCACAAGACTGTCCCTGCACAATAAAAGCCATAAAGCAACCAGGCAAATCTCACAAGACTGTTTCTGCACAATAAACACTATAAAGCAGTCTGGCAAATCTCACAACACTGTCTCTGCACGATAAACACTATAAAGCAGCCAGGCAAATCTCACAAGACTGTCTCTACACAATAAACACTACAAAACAGCACAGTAAATCTCACAAGACTCTCTGCACAATAAAAACTACAAAGCAGCCCAGCAAATCTCACAAGACTCTCTATACAATAAACACTATAAAGCAGTCTGGCAAATCTCACAAGACTGTTTCTGCACAATAAACACTTTAAAGCAGCCAGGCCAATGGTGACACAAAATAGCTAAATGCTATGGACTAAAACAATTTCTTGTCTTTGTTATATCTTAAATTTCTAATACATTAGGGCAGTCATATTTAAATTTTTCCAGTAGCCAACCCTCAGTGTAAAGTCTTGGTAGCTGCCAGGTCTAGATGATTTCCTTACAAATGGATGACTAATGTTTGAGGTCACCCTTCTAGTCATGGTGGTTTTAATTTCTTCTCTCACACCAACTCCATGGCTAAGGATTGTTGAGCTGTGACCTTATTGCAAAACACTTTAGAGATTTAATTACTATGAAATGCTCCAGATTTGGGGGGATTTTAAAGGAGGAATGTCTCTGTGGTTCATTGTTTCCATCCCACATCTGCAAGGTTTTATGAAATCATGTGTTGTTAAGTGAAAAATCTTGCAATAACTATTTTTTTAGAGTCTTGTATTAAAATGTCTGTTTGGACTATGACCATGGTATTTATTATATACTTAAACAGAACACCTAATACTAGCAGATTTCCATTAGTGATCTATATTTTGCTCTTCATTTGGGATCTTTAAAAGTCTTTTGTTTTGCCTTTATAAAATATTGGCTTCTGCAAAAGTTTAGGTAAGCGTCAAGTTTATTTAAGAAATATAGTTCTTATCACATTATAGTCACTTGTCATTATATAGAAACATTGTGCTTATTGTATTATTCCTTGGCTGGATTCTTTGATTTTATACTAAACATATTGCAGTCAGTTGTAAGCACACAGATTGTTTCATTTTATACAAAACATTGCAGTCAGTTGTAAGCATGCAGATTGTTTCATTTTATACAAAACATTGCAGTCAGTTGTAAGCACACAGATTGTTTCATTTTATACTAAACATATTGCAGTCAGTTGTAAGCACACAGATTGCTTGATTTTATTCAAAACATAAGTTGTAAGCACACAGATTGTTTTTATACAAAACATTGCAGTCAGTTGTAAGCACACAGATTGTTTCATTTTATACTAAACATATTGCAGTCAGTTGTAAGCACACAGATTGTTTTTATACAAAACATTGCAGTCAGTTGTAAGCACACAGATTGTTTGATTTTATACAAAACATTGCAGTCATTTGTAAGCACACAGATTGTTTCATTTTATACAAAACATTGCTGTCAGTTGTAAGCATGCAGATTGTTTGATTTTATACAAAACATTGCAGTCAGTTGTAAGCACACAGATTGTTTGATTTTATACAAAACATTGCAGTCAGTTGTAAGCACACAGATTGTTTGATTTTATTCAAAACATAAGTTGTAAGCACACAGATTGTTTTTATACAAAACATTGCAGTCAGTTGTAAGCACACAGATTGTTTGATTTTATACAAAACATTGCAGTCAGTTGTAAGCATGCAGATTGTTTGATTTTATACAAAACATAGCAGTCAGTTGTAAGCATACAGATTGTTTGATTATATACTTCACATCTTGCAGTCAGTGGTATGCACACAGATTGTTTGATTTTATGCTAAACATGTTGCAGTCAATTGTGGGCGCACTGGAAGAGCTACATCAGTTGGGTGCCGTGGAAGACATTGAGGACATTCAGGTAAAGGGCAGACTAAGTTTACATTAAATCTCAGTTTATCCATAAAACTTGTTTTCTTATTAATTCATTTTAAATTTATGCTGGTTTTTTTTTTTTTTGTTTTTGTGTAATTTTTAAAAAATTTTTAGTAGCGGATAATTTTATTCTTATTTGATAAATATTTTTTAAATATGGGCAGATTTGATTAAGTTTTTTCCTAAAGAATTATAAAGTGCAAAATAATTACATATATTCATTAGAGAAGATTTTTATTTGACTTTTTGATGACAATTTAAATGCATTAGGGTCTATTATCTGGGTGGAAAAAAATGCCTATTACTTTAAATCACCAGCATCGTCTGGTATGCCAGGAAATATTTATGTTTAATCACATCATACTTTAATTTAGGGCACAAAATAGGCATTACAAGTTGTTTTATGATACTTATATTCATATATATATTAAGATCCTTTTAAAAAAACTGAATATCAGCTGTTTAAATAGTCTCATTTGTTTTTAAGTCTTATATGTGAGAGCTATTTATCTCAAACTGCATTGTACACTGATATTAACTACTTTGGTTGACTGACACCTTATGATGCATCTTGATCTAATTCCTATCAGAAATGCAGACATACTTGAATTTGAATTATGATTTAATTTAATACAAAAGAAGGTTGGTTTTTTTTTAAAAAGCTAATTTCCTTCTTGATAGGTAGTAAAAAAAAAGTTTGAATTAAGTATGAATGCCATTTTCTGAGTAGAAATGTTTGTAATGTACATCAAATCTCACTGCTTACTTTGCTTGTGCACTGCTTTTCACTCATTAACATTGGGATTTAAGCATTACTTGGTGCTGCACACACAAATATACAGACAATGGTGTACACAAACGGTTCACATGACCTGTTGACTGGCAAGACTGGGTGTCACCACCATCCTTGTGGAGGTGAGCAGCAGTCAAGCTGGATGACACACCGACCTTGCAAGGTATAAAATACAAAGTCTCACATACAGACAACCACAATGGTTTGGTGGGATAATAGTTTATTCTTCATCGGGTAAAGTGTGAAAGACAGCAGTGTGTGAGTGTGGGGTGTATGAATGAGGGACGAACGAACAATCAACTGCACTAGTTCCCACTTTCGCAAACCAAAGAAAACTAGACTCTTGAATAAGAGTTAACAATGAGAATTTATTCTCAACAATATGGGGGATACTTTTTTACGGCTGTTAGTCATTCATCCAAAAAACATCCACATACATCCTCAGTTCCGTGGAGACACTGATGAGTTAATGCTGATGGGTGTTGCTCCGTTGGGCAGCCAGATAGAGAGCAAGAGAACAAAAGCCAATACCATGGAAGACCAGGTAATTGAATGATACCCGAGTACATTGTCTTAGTCGGAAAACTGGTGAACATACGAAAGATTTTATTTTCAATTTTGAAAATTTGAAGTAAAATTTATGCCTGGACGCAGTATGGAAGAAAAAAATGAAGTTAGGATCCAGCACACTTGTTGAGAGCTCCTGCACACATACACTGACTCGAGAAAAAGCGTCCAGGTTTTTTATGTAACTGCAGAGTTTTCTGTTGCTTCCGTCAGCTTCTAGAAAGTCCGCATTACAAAAATGTGCAATCCAACTTTCCAGCTATAAAATTCCTATTGTTGTGGATGCATTACATCTATGGGTGCAAGACTCTCAAATATAACAAAAATATAATCCCTATACCAAAATTATAACAATTTCTAACATAATGAACTAATTTCGAAATAAATAAATAAACAAATCTTTATAGTTACAATGATATACATGCATAACAAAAAGTACATGCATACAAACACACTACAGTGCATGTAGCAACACAACATTCATTCCACAAAATTGTTTACAGTGCACTTCATGACCATAACAGGGGAAATAATAATAGAAAAATAAAGAAAATAAATTTTAAGGATTATTCCCCCTTGACCATGATACTGAGATAAGCGTCTATTTATACATGTATATATAATAACTCAGAGTGGTGGTTATCATTTCAATATTCACAGCTGAAATGACAGCTATTCTGATTGGCAAATCTGATTATAGTAAATGTCTCATAGTCATTGACTGACTTTGGTTGTAGCTGCTCTCTCCAAAATCATAGTTGGGAAAGACTAGACATTAGCTGTCTGATATTAAACTGAATTAAACAACTAAATGATAAAGGTAATAAGATTAGAATAACACGGGCACCATCACATATAAATATACAGGCTGATAAACTAGCAAGAATTGCTTGCTCTAGATTATGAATATAAATATATCTCACTAGGCTGAGAGCAAGCCTTTTCTGTCGGACTGGTGAGATACATTTATATTCATAATCTATGGATTGGTAAGATACATTTATATTCATAATCTAAAGCAAGCCTTTTCTATGAATATAAATATATCTCACCAATCCGACAGAAAAGGCTTGCTCTAGATTATGAATATAAATGTATCTCACCAGTCCAATAGAAAAGGCTTGCTCTAGATTTTGAATATAAATGTATCTTACCAATCCATAGATTATGAATATAAATGTATCTCACCAGTCCGACAGAAAAGGCTTGCTCTAGATTATGAATATAAATATATCTCACCAGTCCGACAGAAAAGGTTTGCACCTCTTAGAAAATGAGAAGATAAAATTTGGCAGAATCAGTACTCAGAACTAATTTAAGGTAGACAACCACTTGTAAATTGATGGATAAAATATACTCTTTATGCTTTTTTCAGCAGAACTAGACATGAACAATCCCAAATGTATAAACTGCTTGTCAGTAAATTTATACAGTACTAAGAAAAGCCTGTACCTATGGGGATCTCCTAACAGTCGAATATAGTATTAAAAATGTCAGTAGAATCAGAAAGAAAAAATTAACTGACTTTATAAATAATATTCTGGTACCAGGGGTACTTAACCCCCATAGCACTGGCATGAGTGTCTGAAAGAGCTGAATAATCTGGTAATTGCACACCCACCCCACAAAAGACTAATAATACAGCATTGTTAGACATAAAAAGGGAATCCAGTTAAACAAAGATTTTAGATGGTGCATGAATATCATTCTACTTTAAACTAAGAAAAGTGAGATTTTTATCTATTCAACTTATTACAATTTAATTATTATTATTAATAATAAAAGCACTTAAAGTTCAGATAAAATAAAATAGTAACAATAGGTGAAACATGAAAAGGAAAATTTATATGACAAAATGTCAAGAGTACTAATGATAGTAATCATGATAGTATTAATAGTAATAATAATAGTAGTAATACCAATAATGAGGAGAAAATTTAAATCATAATAATAATAAAGAGATCAAAGTAAAAAAAGAACAACAATAACTTTTTCACCTCACCCAACATTAAAATCCAGTAAAAATAAATAATAACTCTAACCCCAAATTCTGCCCCTATCTATCCTACAGCACCCCACTGACCCACTGACTACTCTGGCATGAAATTAGTGTAAGCTGAAAAAGAATATATAGTAACATGGAGGAAAAAATATCAAAAGATTAATGTCTCATATTTCCCTCACATAACTTTTTAAATTCAACAATTAAAATTCACTGATGAGATTGGAACTAATAATACAAGTTCTTTTTCCATTTCTGTAGCACATCTGTAAGAATAAATGTGCCAACAGTTTTGAAATGACATGGGAGGGAAGTATTTGACCAGTGTTTCATATGCACTTAAATAGATATCTTTCATAATATAAAATTGTTGGTCAGCAGTATTTTGGTTCAATAAAAATTTTTTTTTTTTAACTCACTTCGTTTACTTTCTTTTCTTTTCAGATTTTAAAGTCACAGAAAAGACCTCTGCAAGATACTGAAATCAAGGTAAATTTTTTCTCTTTACTTTTTAGTCATAATATAAATATGTAGTTTTAATTTCAGTTCAAAATGTGCATAATTATGATTGAAACCTTTACTTGTGTATTTATGATTGAACCCACGATTTGTATATTTATGATTGAACTATATGCTTGTATGTTTATGATTGAACCCTTTACTCCTTCCCCACCAACCCCAGCAAAATTAACATTTATCTGGCAGGAACCATGAACTATCAGTTAATAATAAATATATTAATATTATATATAATAATTATATACTGTGATGGAATTTAATTAGTTTGTTAATTTTAGCACAGTTTAGATTGTCAGACAGATATTTGCACCTTCCCAAGTTACCACTTACGCAGCATGAACTTCCAACTGACTAACCTATAATGGTATTACATATTGGTGGATTTAAAAAAAAAAAATTTTTGTCAATTTCAAACTCAAATCCATCAGGTTTAAATTCTTTAGGGAATCTGTTGTATCCTCTGCAACAAAAATGGATCCGATGAGAGAGATTTAAAGCTGATAAGAAATCACAATAGTGCATAAGTGATTAAAACATTTATAATTTATTCTCCATAGTAAAAGGTTAAGAGTTGTAGGTTAAAATAATTATATTTAAAGGTATCTGTAAGCACATTTTTATATACTTAAATTTTTTTCCCATTGAGGACTGTTATTATTATCTGTAATACCTATGAATTGTTAGAAATTAACTTTAAATCTGATAATTTGGAAAATTGGCTTAGTTTGCCATGTTTATTATGGTTATTCTTATATTAATTCTGTTTAATATTACCTCATTTAAAGCACAGTTTTTGCTTTGGTAATAAAAATAAAATTATATTTGGTCTGTTGTTTGATTGATGACATAACTTTTACAGTTAACAGCTTTGGGGAGGAAGATGTTGGGTTACCCTCTGGAACCACGCCTATCTAAAGTGCTGCTCCTAGCAAACAATTATGGCTGCCTGTGAGTTTTTTGTGCCTTTTCATCAAAGTGATATTCAACTCTGTATTCTCATTAACTATTTTATTATATCTGTCACCTGATTTGGTCTTAATAAATTTTATTGTTTCAGTTTTGTATGCTTATTTGCCCATTGCATTCCAGTGTCAGTTTTGTATGCTTGTCTGCCCATTGCATTCCACAGTGTCTGCATACTTGTTTGCTTATTGCATTCCACAGTGTCAGTTTTATATGCTTGTCTGCCCATTGCATTCCACAGTGTCTGCATACTTGTTTGCTTATTGCATTCTACAGTGTCGGTTTTGTGTGCTTGTCTGCCCATTGCATGCCACAGTGTCTGCATACTTGTTTGCTTATTGCATTCTACAGTGTAGGTTTTGTGTGCTTGTCTGCCCATTGCATACCACAGTGTCAGTTTTGTGTGCTTGTTTGCCCATTGCATTCCACAGTGTCAGTTTTGTGTGCTTGTTTGCCCTTTACATTCTACAGTGTCTGTGTGCTTGTCTGCCCTTTGCATTCTTCAGTGTGTGTGTGTGCTTGTCTGCCCTTTACATTCCACAGTGTCTTTGTGCTTGTCTGCCCTTTGCATTCTTCAGTGTGTGCTTGTCTGCCCTTTATATTCCACAGTGTCTTTGTGCTTGTTTGCCCTTTTGCATTCCACAATGTCTGTTTGTTTGCTTGTGTGCCCTTTGCTTTTCTATAGTGTCTTTGTGTTTGTCTGCCCTTTGCATTCCTACTGTAACAAAGGGACTTTTAGGTTGATTGTTTCTACACCAAGATGATACAGTGGCAGTCCATGTAAATTGAATTAAAACTTGTATTGAAACCTCTTGCAAAGTATATTTATATCAGTGTGCTTTATACTCCATTGCCCATTACCTTGTTATTTTCAGACTTGCACCACATTTTATGCTTAGAAAATAATTCCTTCATTTTTATTTTCAAGTAGCTTTTCTACTTAAAATTAATTCAGTTATACATAAATATTGCAATATGAATACTGCTGTAAAAAAAAAATCATAATGGCCTGGAAAGCAATAATAATAATTATTTTGTTAAATATTTTTAGTGATCATTAGAAGAAAATTTAATGCTGTTTTAATTGATTTTATTCACACTGTAATGTCCTTATAATGTCCCTCCTGATTTCTGTCAGTTAAAAAACATCTTTGCATTTTGTTGAGTGAATAAAAATGTATGTTTCTATTCGCGTAACCTGTGTGTTCATTCAGTAATACCTCTACGTTTTTGTTTATTATATAATATCTGTTATTTCTGTTCACTCAACTATAACTGTATTTTCTATTCATTCAGCCATACCTGTATTTTTATCTTCATTCAGCCATACTGTTATATTTTTATTCATTCAGCCATACCTGTATGTTTCTGTTCATTTAGCCAAACCTGTATGTTTCTGTTAATTCAACTATATAATTGTATGTTTCTATTTATTCAGCTATACCTGTATGTTTCTGCTCATTCAGCCATACCTGTATGTTTCTGTTCATTCAGCTATACCTGTATGTTTCTGTTCATTTAGCCATACCCATATGTTTCTGTTCACTTATTCATACCTGTATGGTTCTGTTTACTTAGCCATATCTGTATGTTTCTCTTCATAAATATTATGTGTATGTTTCTGTTCATTCAGTAATACCTGTATTTGTATTATTTATGGGTGTACAGAGAGGAAATTCTGACAATAGTATCAATGCTGTCAGTGGATTCAGTTTTCATCAATCCTCCCAATAAGGTATGCTTCCACGATTTGTTAGAATTATTTCCCTTCTTCTCTCTGTATTTATAATATGTCTTTGGCTAATCTTCAGTGCAGTGGAGTCCATCTTGACTGTATTTAGTTTACTTGAAATGAAATAAATGCACTCAGCAGAGCAACCAAAAACAACAGCAAAAAATATATGAATCTCCTGTTCCATCGGTCAGTCCCCACATGCCTGTAGTGTCATTGTTGTGATTATAGTATATAAAAATGTTTCATATTTAATTGTCCCCTTAATGCAAGTACATATACTTCATCTGTTACTCAGTCAAAGAAACAACAATCTATTTCAGTGCTGAATGAGAGATGGTATGACTCATCACAGACTTGTGTATAAGTCTACATTATTGTACAGACATTCTGTACTAATCATTATCTTAATTTTGACTATACATAATTTTTGCTTTATGGGCTGATCTCAAACATACTTCCATGTAAGATGCTATTTCTCTATGTTAAGTTTATGTAGGTTATTAATGTGAAGTAAGATGTTATCCCACTGTATTGGGTTTATGTAGGTTATTAATGTGAAGTAAGATGTTATCCCACTGTATTGGGTTTATGTAGGTTAGTAATGTGAAGTAAGATGTTATCCCACTGTATTGGGTTTAAAGGGGTTATTAATGTGAAGTAAGATGTTATCCCACTGTATTGGGTTTATGTAGGTTATTAATGTGAAGTAAGATGTTATTCCACTGTATTGGGTTTATGTAGGTTATTAATGTGAAGTAAGATGTTATTCCACTGTATTGGGTTTATGTAGGTTATTAATGTGAAGTAAGATGTTATCCCACTGTATTGGGTTTATGTAGGTTATTAATGTGAAGTAAGATGTTATCCCACTGTATTGGGTTTATGTAGGTTATTAATGTGAAGTAAGATGTTATTCCACTGTATTGGGTTTATGTAGGTTGTAATGTGAAGTAACCATAAGGTGGTTTTATACTGGAATATGTGACTAATGACCAAAAATGTAGTATTGCTGTTGATACTTGACCAAAAGTAGTATTTGTGTCAGCCCTTTACTGGACAATCGGACACAGAGGTAGTGTTTGTGTTGATACTTGGTTAATAGAGGAGGTTAGACTGTTAATAAACCAGAGGTAGTATTTATGCTTTGTTACAGTGGATGTGAGAATATGTGAGACTAGTATTGATACTTGGTTATTAGAGGAAGTTAGACTGTTAATAAACCAGAGGTAGTATTTATGCTTATGTTTCAGTGGATGTGAGAATATTAATAGACTACACTTTGTGTTGATTTCTCTCATTTGATTAGATGAAAAGGGCATAATAAAACAAAGATATTGTCTTTGTTCACATTTGAAATGAAGGGTAACTAATGACAACAAAGGTATTGCCTGTGTTAGTAATTGACAGATGGAGGGTAACTAATGTTGTAATAAGAGACTACAGGTAAAATACTCATAATTTATTTGGCAATCACTGATGGCCCACCTTTTATTTGGTAATTACTCTGTGCCAACCAATACCATAGATAACAGATAAATATTTCATTATGATTGGCCTGTGACTTTTTATTATTCATCTGTAATTGTTATTAGTAAATGAATTATCCTGTTGAAAACTATTTACCTAAACCATCCAATTATGTAATTGTTTTTTGCATTTTATTGCTATTATGCATTTGGGAATTTCATATTTCCAATGTTATTATTTGTAAATTTTAGCAGTTTTGCTGTTATTATTGTACAGTCAAAGCAAATTAATGCCCCTACATTGTTATGAGAAATTAGTTGAATGATACTTTAATGGATCAGAGCAGCTGAATGGCATGTTTTCACTTGACTATGCAAAGTGTAATTTTGTGTTTCTGTCTGCATGAATGTATGTCTGAAGTTCATTACTAACATATTTGTAAGTTAATATGTGAATCACTTGCTGAAATTGAAGCCATACAGGTATGGTATACAATTATAGTTGAATTAACAGAAACATACAGGTTTGGCTAAATGAACAGAAACATATAGGTGTGGCTGAATAAATAGAAACATAGTTATAGCTGAACGAACAAAAACCTACAGATATGATTGAATGAATAAAAATATACCAGTGTGATTGAATGAAGATAAAAATACAGGTAAGGCTGATTGAATATAAAATACAGTTATAGATGAGTGAATAGAAATAACTGGTATTATATAATTATATAATATATTAAACAAAAACAGAGATATTATTGAATGAACACAGGTATGGCTGTTATCAAGCCTTGACATCCACCATGATGACAGACATTGCATTAGTCTTAGCAGTAGACTTAATATTGTGGATATCTAGACTTGATGACAGGCATTGCATTAGTCTTAGCAGTAGACTTAATATTGTGGATATCTAGACTTGATGACAGGCATTGCATTAGTCTTAGCAGTAGACTTGATGACAGGCATTGCATTAGTCTTAGCAGTAGACTTAATATTGTGGATATCTAGGCCAGATGATGGATACCATGGCATTACAGTAGACATTTGTTTGACAGATGCAGTAAACATTCAGCACCCAACAAAATTAAAAAATATAAAGCATGACAGAAAGTAATAACCAATCAACATCCAGCAGATTTAAAAGTACACAGCATGGCAAGTAGCAAGGAATGTACATACATTTTCTGCTAATTTATTTTATTTGCCCTTAAGATTTATTAAATGATCTTTTCGAATTCTGTTATAAGCAATATATAAGAAATGTTGAATTCACTTAACTGTGAACAGGTACATGCAGCTGTATCCTGCTAGCTTTCGAACAGAGCAGCTTGAAGAATTTAGTACTTATTAGAAGACTATGTGTTTAATTAATCAGACTTGTCAGAAATCTAGAAGACTGCTGAATATTTATATTTAGATGAATGTGTATTTTAGTGCATGAGTGTGTGTGTATGTGTGTGAAGTGAGTGTGGTGGAGTATATGAATATCTCTGTATTAGGGTGAGTGTGGTGGAGTGTATGAATATCTGTGTTAGGGTGAGCGTGGTGGAGTGTATGAATATGTGTAGGGGGTGAGTGTATAGTGTGTAGTGTGATGTGGCATGGCATAGCTTCAGTGCTTCTGACTGATCTGGTCTGATTGCCTTCCTGTGAAACAAGAACATTTCCTCATCATGAGATCAGTTTTGTGTGCAGTACATTGTGACAACAGTATTTCCTCACAACAGACAAACCAGTAATCTTAAAATGGAGGATGCCTTGGCCTTGATGACAGATTAACCATTAGATTTAACATGGAGGATAATTTGGACTTGACAACAGACAAACTAGTAAACTTAACATGGAGGATAACTTGGCCTTGACAACAGATAAACCAGTAGATTTAACATAGAGAATTCCTTGGCCTAGACAACAGACAAACCAGTAATCTTGGCATGGAAGATAACATGGCTGACATGTGTGTGTGTGTGGGTGTCTCGTTTAGCTGCTCCGATGTATCTCTCTCTTCGAGGAGTGGGCAGCTCATGACGTGCAAGTAATACGTCGTCTTTTAGATTTTACAAAAGACACAAGACAGACATCATTGATGGTTGGGTGGGTCCTGAAACATGGAGAGTGGAGTTCCGATGAGTAGAAAGAGTTATATATAAAAACTGTTAAGTACAAACCAGACCATAATCCTGCTTGACGAATTAATCTGCAGTAAATTCACATTCTTTCTGTGATACAACACCACCCTAGTTATTGGTTATGATTTTTATTATTATTTAATCATCCATAACTAATTTCAAATGATGAGAAACTTATGTTATTAATAATTCTCCAGAAGATACCACTCATCTATCTTGGCGGAAATGCGGGCGCTGTAAACGTTTTCTCTCTTCCTTAAAGACAAACATTTACCGCGAGTGCCCAAGATCAGGTCACTTTGACTTAACAATTTATATAACAGTTAAGTTTAGAAATAGGGATAGACAAATTTACTCCGCCACACTGTCCAATACTCAAAACCTTTGCTAAATCACTCTATAACTATCTACTTGAAATCAGTAGCATGTATTTGTACTAGTATAGAAGAAGAATAGCAAAAAAAACGCATTCCAGCTGGTGAAAGACCTGACCAGTGTAAAACAAGGACTCTCCTCCATCATTCAAGATAGTGGAGGGAATTGTCTTACAGAAGATCAAGACAGTCTTAATAGATGAACATGATACTGCTCAGACCTATACAACCACAGACCTACAGGGGACCCAATCATACTCAACACCCCAATGACATCATTGAAAAAAGGGAAGGCATTGGGAGTAGAAAACTAGTTCAAGAAGGGGGAGAAGCCATGATAAGTGCCCTACTAACAATCTGCAATCTGATCTGGCAGACGGGGGAATGGCCAACACCATGGACTTGGTCACTCATAATAACTCTCCCCCCAAAAGGCAATTTGCAGCAATGTCAGAACTATCGCATGATAAATCTTATATGCCACCCAAGCAAAGTCATGCTAAAGATCATATTAAAAAGAATGAAGCCGCAGGAAGAGGAAATCCTAGCTGAAGAACAGACAGGCTTCAGACCAGGGTGAAGCACAAATGAACAGATCTTTAACTTGAGATTGAGCACCAACAAAACCTCTATCATGTCTTTGTAGATTTTAAGGTGTTTGACAGAGTTTGGCACGCGGTCCTTTGGTCCACCATGAAGCTGTACAACATCAATGCCACCTGATCAAAGTCATAGAAAGCCTTTACAGCAAGGCCACCAGCGCAGTCTGCTTCAACAGCCAAATAGGAGATTGGTTCAGGACAACAGTGGGAGTCAGACAAGGCTGCTTCCTTTCGCCTATTCTCTTCAACATCTTCCTTGAAAGAATCATGACATGTTTTGCAAGACCATGAAGGAACTGTCAGTATTGGAGTCAGAACAATAACGAACTTACGCTTTGCTGTTGACATCGATGGCCTTGCAGGAAATGAGGAGGAGTTAGCTCATTTGGTAGCAAAACTGGACAGGACAACTACTATGGAAATCAGTGCAGAGAAGACCAAATTGATGACCATGCCATCAAAACCAGTGATTGGTGATAAGAAACTGGAAACAGTTAATACATTCAAGTTCTTAGGGCCATCGTGACAGACGAGGGATCTAAACCAGAAATATTGTCCAAGATTGCGCTGACAACAACAGCAATGGCAAGGCTGAAGGCAGTTTAGAAAGACAGAAACACCTCAGTCAGCTCAAAGATCAGACTGATGCACTCTTGGTTGTATCTGTGTTTTTATATGCATGTGAGTCAAGGACCCTCACAGCGGATCTCAAAAGGAGGATACAGGCTACTGAAATGAGATGCTTTTAAATGTTGCTTGACATTTCATATAGAGATCATGTCACGAATGACGAAGTGAGAAACATAATTATACATGCCATTGGGCCCTGTGAAGAACTATTGGCCATTGTGAAAAAACGCAAAATGAAATGGTATGGGCATGTCATACGATCAGCAGGGCTTGCCAAGACGATCATGCAAAGTACTGTGCAAGGAAGGCGAAGGAGAGGAGAGGAAAAGATGTGAAGTTAACATCTCAGAGTAGACAGGGCTGAAACTGAGCAAGACTATCAGAAAACAGAATGGAATGGAGGAAGCTGGTTGTCAGGTCATCACTGGTGCCCCAACGGTCGGCAAGACTAAGGGATAGATAGATAGATAGATTAGATTAGATAGATTAGATTATCTTTGCTCTATAATGATCTACTTCAAATCAGTAGCATATATATTTGTACTAGTATAGATTAGATTAAAATACCCACCTCCACCCAAATTATCTTGACTCTATAAGGTCTACTTCAAATCAATAGTATATATATTTTTTTTATACAAGTATAAAATTAGATTTAAAGTACCCTCACACACACAATTATGTTCACGCAAGACGGGGACGCCGATAAGACTGAATTCTTTAGACTCGATTATTGTTGTTTGGGAAACACTGTTCCACAGGGTAGCCAAAGGTCAAACCGGAATAAATTAATAAATATATACACGGCCTAGCGAAAGTGACCTTTTCCAGCAAAGACTTACTGTGACGAAAAGAGCAGTAGAAGTATGACGTGCGTGTGACGTAACTTGTTGAAGGTCTCGTCTATTGAGGATTTGAGTGTTTTGTGGCAAACAGCTGCAGTAGAACCGATAAACGGTTGTTTTAATGACTAACTTGTGGAAGGATGCATCTATTGAGAATTTGAGCATTTGGATGTAGTTAGCAAATGAAAATTATTTGATCTTCAAAAATATTCTTTGAAGCTTGATTAGATGAGTTCCTTTTAGTATAGTTAATCATTATTATTACCGCTAGATTTTGATGATAATGCATGAATTTTTTTTCATGGTAATAAATTGAACAATGCACTTAATTTTTGTTTCACAGTTTGTTGTTAAAACCAGAGCCTCAGCATGCATACCTGTAGGCCTATTACTGAGATGTGTGACTAGGCAAGAGAGAAGAGAGTACTTAAATAAATGAGAAAGCTATACATAGACGCATTTTTTACTTAGCCTTGTCATCATTCTTTAGTCGCTCCTGTTTCTTTTCTTCCAGCATTACCACCCCCTGCTCTTTCCCACCAATAAAATTTATTTTGCTGGCAGCAGAATTGGCAGAGAAAAAAATCTGTTTTTCATAGTGTTGAAAGTCACAGATATTTTTCAGATTTGTTTGTACCAAGTTTATTAGGTATATTTACTCACTCTAAGGCAGACAGACTGTAGGAACTATTTGTTTGCATCAAGTTTATTAGGTATATTTACTCACTCTAAGGCAGACAGACTGTAGGAGCTATTTGTTTGCATCAAGTTTATTAGGTATATTTACTCACTCTAAGGCAGACAGACTGTAGGAACTATTTTTCTTTCAGTATTCAGTGTTTGAATAATTGTCACTTTTGGGTGAAAACCGAAATAGAACTGTCAGCATGAAGAAATGTGGCAAATGTTACAGTCCATTTTCAACACCACTGCAGAGCTGAGGTCTCTGGCACTTACTTGCCAGAATTGACTGGCGCTTAATCTTTAAGAAAGAAAGGGAAGAGGGTGCGAAATGCACAGAGTATCGTTATCCATTTATTGATAGGTACAGGGTAGTCATTTCATAATACCTGTAGCATGGTCATATCATGAAGTTCATAGGATAGCCAGTATTTAATGATATGCATAGAGTAGTCATTTCATAATACCTGTAGCATGGTCATATCATGAGGTTCATAGGATAGCCAGTATTTAATGATATGCATAGAGTAGTCATTTCAAGATGCCTGTAGCATGGTCATATCATGAGGTTCATAGGATAGCCAGTATTTAATGATTTACGCAGGCTGGTCATATAATCTATATACTGGTTAGTTTGTTAATCTGGGTAGTCATGAAAGTTAGTGTAGTCCATGTAATAGTTATTCAGGGTAGTCATGAGTTGTTAAGGTAGTCATGAAAGTTAGTGTAATCGTGTAATTAGTTATTCAGGGTAGTTATGTAACCAGCTATTGAAGTAGACGTAAAAATTAGTTATTCAGGGTAGTCATGAGTTGTTAAGGTAGTCATGAAAGTTAGTGTAATCGTGTAATTAGTTATTCAGGGTAGTTATGTAACCAGCTATTGAAGTAGACGCAAAAATTAGTTATTCAGGGTAGTTATGTAACCAGCTATTGAAGTAGACGTAAAAATTAGTACAGACATGTCATGAATATCAGAATGAATATGCAATCAACTGCTTTCAAATGATGAACTTTATATAGCTACGAAAAGAACTTTTATCTAATGGTGAACTTTAGATAGCAATGGAATGAACTGCTATAAAATGATGAGCTATGGGTAGCCATGAAAGGCTGTCAAATGACGAACTGTAGGTAGCTATGAAATGAACTGCTGTCAAATGATAAACTTATGCTCGTTTTAAAATTAAAATAAGTTAAGCGGTCATGTAAATGTTAAGTGTGGCTTTGTAAATTAAAGAGTGGCCTTGTAATTAAATCTAAATTTGGTCATACAATTGAGTGGGAGTGTAATTAAAGTGTGTTCTTGAGTGTAATGAAGTAGTGTGTTCTTGAGTGTAAAGGTGGCTTTGTAATGAAGATTAGTGACATTGTAATTGAAGTAAAGAGGGTGGCTTTATGCTTAAATTGTAAAGGCCTATAGAGTAGTCCTTGGAATTATACTTAAAGGGTGTTCTTGTCATTGAAGTGTAAAGTATGGCTTTGTGTTTTAAAATGTAAAGGATGACTTTGTAAAATAAAAAATTAACGTTCTTGAAATGGCCATATAACTGAATCGTAAAAGAATGCCTCAGCATTGACCGTGTGCCTAACGTCGCTCACTTGAAGTACTGTATACTTTGTCTCACTACTACTGGATTAGATCTAACGAACATCAGGACAGTTTCAGTACCTCTGCTGTCTCAGTACTACCTACGCCTTAGATTGAATGAGTGATCTTTTGTATTCAGTGTCTTTTGTTGTCTTAAAAGTACCGCATTAGATCTTTTGACATTCAGTATCTCTTGCTGTCTCAGTACTACCGAATTAGATCTAATGAGCGATTGTGGGTATTCAGTATCTCTTGCTAAGTCAGTAGTACCGAATTAGATCTAATGAGTGCATTTTGGGGCATTCGGTACCTCTTTCTCAGTACTGCCCTATTAGATCTAATGAGTATCTTTGGCATTCAATATTTCTTGCTGTCTCAGTTCTTCAGAATTAGATCTAATGAGTATCTTTGGCATTCAATATTTCATGCTGTCTCAGTTCAGAAGTAGATCTAATGAGTGATCTTTGGCATTGAGTGCCTATATATATACCTGTCTCAGTACTACCGCATTAGATCTAATAAGCGACTTCGGGCATTCAGCATCTCTTGCTATCTCAGTGCTACTGAAATATATCTAACCACTGCTGTTTGACATTCATCAGATAATGTTAGGACCTTTTGATGTCCTGGAACTACCGCATTAAATCTAACGATTAATTGTTGACATTCAATATAACAGCAGGGCAGTTTCAGTACACCTCTTGCTGACGTAACAGAGTAAAACTAGCGACTAACACTGGGGCACGGCCGGCAAGTGGAATTGAACGATCTCCGAAAATTCCAGATCCCAAATTAGCAACGCATAAATGTCAGGCGGTGTGAGTAAGACGCCTGGGCTTTCTTGGGGTTAAGTGGGTTTTTTTTTTCTCCTTCCAAATGTATTTATTTTTATAGACGTTACATGTGTGTCGCGAAATCATTACTGCATCTGAGTTGTTTGAATTTTTTGTTTGTTTGTTGTTTTATATTTCACCCACATTCTGCAAAGTATGTGTTTTCCTGCTTTAACAGCACAGTACCCTTGGGCTTTACTCTCAAGGCAGGCATAATGTAAATCCGCTTTGTAACCAGAGCAGAATTTTAAAAAGTCTTGCAAGACTTTTCACTATGATGTTAGACGTATGTAGTTTTATTATTATTAAGTTATAAGTGAGTATGTTCAATAAAAAAAAATTCATTGCGAATTATTTATTGGTTTTATTATTATTAAGTTATAAGTAAGTATGTTCAATTAAAAAAAAATCATTGCGAATTAGTTATTGGTTTTAATATGTAGTTTTTAAAAAAATCATTGCTAATTAGTTATTGATTTTAAATGATGAGCATCTTTCAATTCCTCTTGTAGTGATACAATTTTCTTCCAGAGCAGTGGTCACTTGGTCGCTTTTCGGAATCAGCCATTGATTGATGACTTGATCTCTTTATAGGATCAGCCATTGATGATGACTTGGTCTCTTTACAGGATCAGCCATTGATGATGACTTGGTCTCTTTACAGGATCAGCCATTGATGATGACTTGGTCTCTTTACAGGATCAGCCATTGATGATGACTTGGTCTCTTTACAGGATCAGCCATTGATGATGACTTGGTCTCTTTACAGGATCAGCCATTGATGATGACTTGGTCTCTTTACAGGATCAGCCATTGATGATGACTTGATCTCTTTATAGGATCAGCCATTGATTTATGACAGTAGTCTTTTAAGATCAGTTAAGATTAGAGACATGGTCACTTTTAATAGTTTACAACAAAACTTTGTTTCTTGTATTTAGTAACAATGAGATTGGTAAACTCTGAGATGCACACAAGTTACCTGTCACTAAATAACAACATGAAACAATTGCTCCTATCTTAAAGGGGGAGGGGTACGGGGGTAAAACGTATATGTACAGCACCGTGTAAAGGCTAGGTTTAAAGGTCATGTGAGAGAGAGACAGACGTGCGTGCGCGCACACACAAACACAAACACACACACACACACACAACTGCCTCCTTCCGCCCTAAAGATTTCAATCAGATGTGGTTGCATGTCATCAGTAATTTGAATTTGATGACGTATCTGAGAATAGCGAATCAGATTGTTATGTTATTGATGGGCCAGTGACTCCCTTTGCTCATGATGGGCCAGTGACTCCCTTTGCTCGTGATGGGCCAGTGACTCCCTTTGCTCGTGATGGGCCAGTGATTCCCTTTGCTTGTGATGGGCCAGTGACTCCCTTTGCTCGTGATGGGCCAGTGACTCCCTTTGCTTCTAGGTAATTGCGAAAGAGTGTTACCTTTCTCATTTTCTTCAAGGACTTGCAAGAGGTCCAGCCAATCTGTTTTTAGTAGGACTTGGTGTATAATATAAATTATTTGTTTGTGTGGATTGAGAAAGAGAATGTATGTGTTTGTGTGTGTGTGTGCATGCATGATAAGATCATTCTTTGCAGGCAGTATGCGTGTGTGTGTTCATATGTGTGAGAAGATCTTTGTTAGAAAGCAGCATGCATGTGTATGTGGTGGGGATAGGGAGAGAGAGAAAGAGAGAGAGAGTGTGAAAGAAAGGAGAGAGAAAGCAGGGGACTAAGAAATTATACGTAAGAGCAGAGTGTATGCAGGATTTTTCATAATTTGGGTGGTGGTGGTATACATATATGTGTGTGTGTGGTAGAAGGGGTTGCGGTGCCAATGACCTGGAAGCCGGATCACTTCATTTTAATTATTTTTTTCTTCTGATGCACACATATTTTGTCAGCTTTCTTTTAATGTTCCATCTCGATTATTTCATTTGGTTAATTAATACCTGCATACAGCTTTTCAGTCATATTGTGACAAATGTGTTGTGCATTGTCCACTCACATTAAGGTGATTGAAAATTGTAGTCATTTAGCCACTAGAAAGAAGGGGCTTTGACTTTAAAAAAAAAAAACCTCATTAGAATATATGTAGTTTACTGGTTAGTAGCTCTGATAAGATTTA